>CM053786.1:571154859-571752359 GCA_028749045.1 Cupressus sempervirens
ACCTCATGAAGATCCCATGCCTGTAGCTCTCACAATGAACAGAAATGCAATCCTCCAGAAGAGGATTTTGGAAAAAGCTCTCAAATTTGTAATTTCCAAAAGTGAGAAGTGAGGAATTAATTTCCTCTTTGGATACATATTCACTTTTCAAGTGAATAATCAATTAGGGTTAATAACCAAAAAGATTAACTAAACCTTGAATCAACCTAAAAAAAAACATGTTATTCCAAGTAATTGGAATTCATCTATGGCAAAGCTATCAGAAATTAAAATCAATTAATTTTAAAAAAATCCTAAAAACCCTTAAACCAAAATCAGACAAAGCTTTAACAACTTCGTGACAATGTGAAACTCTAAATGCATAGACACGTTCATACGTCTAGTCATATAATGCAAATGAGGATTTATCAAATCACTGGAAGGTTTAATTTAAACATTTAAATAAGATACATTGACTATACAGGGATGACATTGGTAAATATGAATAGTTGAATCACTAACTCCATATGCTACTGCCACGGATATGAATCTTGCACACTAAAACACATGATCAAATGCAATTGTATATAATAACATAACTGAAGAAATAAATGCATTAAATACATAATTTAACCATTTATTAAATTATACTAAAATAATCCATTTACATCACTCACATTCGCATAAAGCATAACAAAGCAAGAATGAAGTAAATCACAATAGCATTAAATCCACCTCTAACATAATTAGAGATAGGTCCAAATACTAGATAACTCAATATCATCATAAAATATATTGTCACCTCAAAATGGCATCATCATACAAATATGATCAACTGAACAACATAGTAGTCTAATATCTATGATACTAAAATCAAAATATAACATCTGACCTTTAGGTCATCTCATATGTAAACATAACATGAGTAACAATTATCTCTTGGATCAAAATGTAACAAGTTACAAAATACAAACATGAGAGGCACTACATAATTGATGGTGAATGACCAAGCCATAGTTCATGAGGTGTCTTGTCCATACCTTTTCTAATCTGTACTCTATTTAGAGTATATACTGTAGTATTGACTGCATCTCTCCAAAATATCTTAGAAACATCATTCTCAAATAGCACCACTCTTGTTGCTTCTACTACTGATTTATTTCTTCTCTCAGCAATCCCATTTTGCTAAGGTGTTCTAGGTGCAGATAGTTGTATTTTGATACCATTCTCTTCATAGAATGTCTTAAACTCTCTAGAGGTGAACTCTCCTTCTCTATCAGATCTTAAACACTTTATCTTAACACCAAATTCACTCTCAACTCTATTCATAAATATCTTAAACTTCTCAAAAGCTTTAGATTTCTTTTTAAGAAATGCTACCCACATCATTCTAGTGAAATCATCAACAAAAATCATAAAATATCTTTCACCATAGAATCCTCTTGTTCTAGAAGGACCACTTAGATCTATGTGAATGATCTCCATCTTCTCTGTGGTACTAAACTTCTTACTAGGGAATGGTAATTTCTTTTGCTTAGCCAAAATAAATTCCTTACACACAACATTAGTAGGCTTTGTAATCTTAGGCAAGTTTTTGACTGCAAAAGTGCTACTAACCTTTACAATATTATCAAATTTTATGTGACATAATATTCTATGCCACAACCAACTATTATCCACTTTAGCTACCAAACATGTCATTTTAGTAGGATTCAACTTAAATATACTACCTCTGGATCTAATGCTAGTTCCAATCATCTTACCATCTTTGTATTTGATAATGTAGGTCTTCTCAATGAACTGCAACAAATAACCCTTGTCCACTAACTATCCAACACTCAACAAGTTACGCTTCAATATATCAACAAAATAAACATCATCAGTGTTAGTTTTACCACCAAGAGTAATGGATCTAATTTCTTTTATTTAATAGGCCACATTGTTACCAACTCTAAAAATTCCTCCATGATTCTTGAACTTAACAAACTTATTCATATCACTAGTCATGTGATGTGAATAACCATTTTCGATTATCCTATCAGACTTCTTTTCTACTTGGGTAACTGGAGCTCTTTCTTCTCTAATTTCTCTATCAAGATCATCTTCCTTGATAGCCACAAATCCCAATTCATCATCACTTTCACTTTGAACTTTTTCATCAGATTCTTCATCTTCATTTGTATACAAATAGTTTCTATCTCTATCTCTTCTAGGATTAAACTTTCCTTTATACTTTTTTCTCTCTTTTAGGACATTTAGATGCATAATGACCAAATTCATTACAAGTTCAACATTTAAATATTTTCTTACCATCTTTTTCTTTTCTCACTAGAAGGGTTATTCCTTCCTCAATCTTCTCATCTTTATCAAATTTGTTGCTACCAGCAAAATCTCCACATGTTCTTCCACTCTTTATCAAGTTAAGTTGAATGTTCATGGAACTGAAAGTTGTTTCAACTCTTGCTAAATCTCTAGACTATCTTAGATCTACTTTTGCTTATTCTAATCTTCCATGAAACATTTCCTTTGTGAAATCTTTAGTGTAGGGCACTACAAGATGAATCATTTAAGCTATCAGCTTGAAAAGTGGTGTCAAACTTTTCAAGATCTTCCATATGAATTTATCATCTTCCTTGGTTCCACCATGAGATCGAACTCCTACAATAATTTTTGATATTTTGCCTCATAACTTCTTGCAAATTCATCTTTCACCATTCTAGTATTTTGAAATGCACATATCAAACTTTGTAATCTCATTCTTTTAGCATGATGTTAGTGAATAGATTGTCTTTTAAACTATTTAATAAACTCACTCTATGCCCAAGGTATTTAGAAAACACAAAAATGTTCACCACAGTTGAGAAAACTTCCTATTATTTGGTTTCCTTTCTACATTTAAAGGTATAGCTTCCCTATAAAATTTTCAATGAATTCAAAAGATTATCTTTGCACTTTTACTAGAAAGTGCATAAGGTTCTCTCACATACTCTTAGGTAGTGAGGTGAGAATTCATTCAAACAATAAAGAGAAAATTCATCAAACTCTTCTTTTGAAAGACATCAATTCAAAGAAATGAATAATACCATGACTTGATATTAATCACTCAAGATTCTTAATTAAAATGAACTTACAATAGAAACAGCAACAAATGTCTTGAATCAATAAATTAGATCTCACAAAGTAACAAAGATTTATACACTTTGAATGCCAAGTTTCCAAGAAAAATCCAAGATGATATGTGTGTGTGTGTGTGTGTGTAATCTCCTTCATGCACACAGTCATTCAAAAGCAAACATATATATGCTATTAGTCAATTGTTGTTCAAAGTATATATTTATTAAAATTTCTTTCTACCTATCTATTCTCACCCCTAATTAGTTCAATTCCCCAACATTTATAGTTTCATTAAAAATATGAAAGGCCTCCATCAAAACCCAGCCATTTTAGTTCAAACAGTTAAGATACGAACAAAAAAAAAGTTATAAAAATGGTTGCCAAAATATGACCAAAAATAACTATCTTGTTCAAGCTTCATTGTCAATCTTCTCTTCTTCGCCCATGGTTTTTCGCACCACTTCCCAGCTTCTAAAGGTGTTCACGAACTCTTGCATTGCATGGGAATGAGGATTTTTCAAACACAGTAGCCTAGCCCTAACACATCCTTTTGCCATTTAAACTCCTTGATTTTCAGGCTCTGACGTGGCATGAGGTTCTTGTTAAGACATAGCATGGATTTGATATTTTCCAGTGTAGTGAAATCACTAGCAATAAGTGTTTCATTATCTTTGATCCTCTCAATAGCATTATTGAAGCTTTTAGTCAGTGTTTTAGAATCCATGTTTCCTTCATCAAACTATAGATGCCCTATAGGATTTACTATATTCATGTCTTCGAGAAGTTCCTCATGCATCCCAACAATTTTTCTCTAAATGGCTTGCATCTCATTGATTGCTTCTTTATAAACTGATTCTTTCCAACCCATGTTATTTTTAATGATGAATAACATGCAGGGGTCTACATTCTTCATCAAATTTTCATTTAGAAACTTAAGTACTCCAAACTTCTCAACTTCGGTTACCTAGAATACAATTGCCTAGCACTGGCTCTGTTCAGTTTCCCATCCTTGATAATAGTGTTCACCCAATCTTGCATCACATCTAACAAAAACTTCCCCCTTTGCAATTGCTTTACCAGTAGTTAGCTGTTTGCAAAATTCGAGTCGAAGGATTGAGGAGCTTGAACAACCGGTGAGGCTCCCAGATTCATCAAAGAATCTATATAAGCAACCATAGTCATCACTAAACCCTTGAGTTCCTTTTTCTCCTTGCTATCTTTTCCAGATTGGGTTAACATATGATCAGCAGAAAAATTGAAAAAGTAATTACCCCTGCTCCTATTAATAGTTCCCAGTTCGACTGAAGTGACTTTAAAACCTTCACTGTTGATCTCTCCAGACTTTGTTTTCTGCTTATATGTGGTTACCTGCTATTATTTTCCCAGTCACTGGGTCCTTAGTTAGATGAGCATCAGTTTTCAATTTCTTTTCCTTTGAACCTCGAGCAGCATACTTGGTTACAATATCCTTTACGAGTGTTGAAATTGGTTGTAGATTTATTTTCTTACTGATTGAATTAGATAACCAGGACAGGACATCAAGGCTGAAAAATATTGCATGAGTATCCCTAGTGGGAGTCATGAACCTAGGCTGATCCACTTTACTGGCTTCAATAAACTGCACATCACCATCGACACTATCTGAGAAGTTGAGACCATCATTTGAATTGTGTCCCTAAGTTGCCATCTTTTCTTTTTGAATTTCCTATTGCTTAAGGGCCTTAGATTTAGCTTTAGACCTAGTCCTAGGAGCCATGTTTTGTATATGAATTGGTGTTTTTTCTGCTTACCTGGAGCCAACACACTACCTGCAACAAAAGATTAAAGTTGGATGCTAGAGGTCAATGGCTCAAAAAAAGAAACTACCCTTGAAGAGGGTTCATTGACAACTTTCACGTTTTGTCTCTTTAGCCAATCATCTGTATAAGTGAGTATAAATCTAGCCCTTATATTTATATCTTCTTCTTCTTCCTGGTTCCAATCTACTTCCAGTGATTTTGATTCATTGGACTCTTCCCTGCCTGGTTCAACAATGTCTGAATCGTCTTTAATTATCCCCTCTATTTGAAATTTTAGTTTTAGGGACTTGATTTGTTGCAATGTCAATCTTGAATGATCTCTCCTCAAAAGTTCTCCTTCATCTTTACAGTCTTGCCACAAATCTTCTAATTATGGAGTTGTCGATGAATGACCTTTGAGACCAAGGACTTGAACTACAAAGCCTTTACTATCAAAATTTATTCTACTTTGGTAAGCACCAAAACTAAATCCAAGCAGATTACTTCCTATAAAAGAGGCATTAATCATACTATTAAAAACCAAAGAACCAAGTTTGACAGGGAATGTTGTCTCCCAATTCTCCTATGGTAAGTTATATTTAATAACAGAGAATAATTGTCTACAAATTTTAGTTAAAATAAAGCAATCTAATGCATATTGTGGAAGTTTTATTAGTTCATCTTTGAACCCACCTATTCTCAAATAGGTGAACTTGGGAAATTATATAAAATAGCTTCCGTATTGTTAAACCAATTTCTGAGCTTCAGAAGACAATCTAGACATGGGTGCTTTCTTCAAAGATACATGCACATTTTCTATCAATACATCATGAACTTTCCTAAAATTCTCCAGCACTTTGTCTTTTTGCAGCAGAGGGCAATATTGATAAACTATTATTTCTTCATTCCAGACTTCATGAGGGAGAGGAGTAAGATCACTAACGCAAGCAATGTAGTATGTCAAGTATAAGGCCATGTAGAAACTTTCCCTAGATTCTTTGGCATGTTTTAGTTGTGTCCTCAATGAATTAGCAATAATTTTAGCCCAATCCATCCACTGTTCTCCTTTCAAAATGATTTCTATATAACGATACATCCAATCCTCGAAGAGGAAAACATCAGTTGAACCCTTGACTCAATGTAACAGCACTACAAGGTCATGAATATGAGGTTTAAGATGATCCTTGGTGACAATTTTAGGTAACCTAGAACCTCCACCATAGTTAGTTTCAATCCATTTCCTAGCTAGAATATTTTGGTATTGGCTTGGAGTTTCTTGGTATTCATCCAAGGATTGAATGGGAGAAAATGTAGCAAATGTATTTTCTGGTAGACGCAGTACAAAGGCAATGGTTTCTCTTGAAATTGATAACATTGGGTCTCCATCCTTGTTTATGATGCTTTTTCGCCTAACATCATAATGATCAATGCAAATTTGAAGCAATTTGGGGCTCAAAAGGGCAGGGGGAAAAGTTGCAACTTCAACTAGACCACTGATCAAAATTTCCATGCACCCATTTGATTCATCAGTGTGCTTAAGGAAGTTTTTTTGCAATTTCTCCAATTTAATACCTTCTAAGTTGGTATCACATATAACAGGCCTTTTGCATTCCAAACTTTAAATGTTGCCAAAGAAATGTAACACAGATTTCATCCTTAAACAAATAAAGCAAGGCTTCAAACTGATTCATCTTGAAAAACACACAGATTGCAGAACAAAAAGAAGGATTTTTATGTTCTCACCTGTGACCTGCTAAAAAAAAATGGTTTTCCTTTCTTTTCTCCTTAACAGCTTCTCCTTCAAATTCTTGATATTTTCACACAGTAAACAAAAAGGGAAAGCCAAACTCATTTTAAAAGGAAAGAGTACTTACGTGTGAAAGTATAGCCTTATTATGAGGCATTCATGAAAAATAACTCACAGCAAGGTTCACATGTTCGAAAGCCTTCTAACATGACCCTCTTATTTAATAACTCCCTTTATGGTTGTATCAATAATGATTAGCCTCATAATGACATCCAATCCTCTTTTCGGCGAAAGAGTTTCCACTTTTGATCATAATGATGATTCTTCGTATTTAGAATTGAAGCACCCTTATTAATTATTATCCTCTAACATGACAATTAATGTCTTGTGAAATGGTGGCCCATTTTTACAACATGATCCAATCTCATCAGAAAGTCTTTATTGTAGAATGGATTTGAACTACTTTGAACCTGTTGGCTCCTGATTTAATAGAGTTTGAAAAACCAAGTATACATAGTAAGAATGCATTGATGGGAAGCTATCTCCAATAATGTACATAATCCAGCAAGAACCTAGGCCAACTATAAGGTTACACTCCCTTCTTCTACTTCAAGCTCTGCAAAACCTAGGCAGGTGGACCTCTTTAGATCTGACTATGTGACCAGTGCAATAACCATATTCAAGATCTGGAATAGCAGATGAGACCCTTAAATCTTCTATACTCAACCACGAAATCATAAGCATGAAATAGCTAACATGACTCACGAAACTAGTAAGCTAAGTGCGGGTTAAACTTTGAATAACTTTCAACATGAAATGAGAAACATTTGATTAATAATGTTGATTTTCAGCAAACCATGACATGAACAACATAACCCTATGATCTTTCAAGATGATCAATGCCTTATCTATTGGGAAATCACATAAATCCCTAACACACATCCCAGAGAATCATTGATATATGCCATATATCAAGACTTTCTTAATCTATCTATCCACTTTATGAATTAGACATATGCATCCTTCTGAATCTCATACTCGACCTATCCCTTCTTGAGATCTACAATCCTATGATGATGAATTAAGCATTTACATAACCCTTTGAGTTACCAGCAAAATAAATCAACATATACAACCAATAGATTGCAACTGAGTTTAATACTCTTTGTTTACAAAACACAAGAGATTACAAACAACATGAATGGGAGACAAGATACCAGAATGAAGATTAACTTGTTGTTGAATTTCATTTATTTCTTTGAAAAAAATACAGGAGATGCATGAAATTGAAATGCCAAACTACCTAATAGGTCACAACTATTTGCATAAAAACTTAATGATGTTTAATACAAGAGAAACTATTGAAAGAATGGTGTCTCAGTATTGGGAATGCATCAAGACTAGAACCAAAACTTTGGTATCATAGTAATGAGCCAATTTTCTCCAAAACAAACTAGAACCTCTACAATGAGAAAGAATGAGAAAGATATAAGAAGAAAGAATTTCCCGGATCTCTTCTAAAGACGACATGTGTCCACATGAAAATCCTTCTCTTTTCCATGAAAAGACTCTTTCTACCTTCTCTCTTCAACTACATATCAAATACCATCATTTTGTTTTGCCTTTCCAAGAGCAATACCTCAGCAAAAGACAAAATTCTCATAATTGATTCTAGATATGTCAATTTTGATCAAATTGAAGCCAAAACATGATAGAATAAAAACATACTACATATAAGGCCTTATAAACATGTTTTAAATGTTTTTTCATTGAATTCTGCAACTAGATAATCAAAACACCCCTTAAAACACATAAATCATTTCTAAAGACAAAACCCCTTATAGCGTGTACTAGGGAACACCTATGTAAAAACTAACCTCATATTCGGAAATTTCATCTCTTCCTGGTTCCAGTGGTATATTGGAGTACCCATTTTTTATAAAAATTACTCCAGTTATGGCCATTTGAATATCGAACCTCTGCTTCATAGTTTTGGCAAATAAAAGAATAAATTTGAAAAATTAAAATAAACCTATAGTTCAAACTATAGGAAATTTATAATTTGAAATCAAATTTATTTAACTTCAGAATGAACGTGCAAACATATCCTTTTTATTTTAAAAATCCCTTTCCTCTTTAAGCCATTTAAATGGTGCCACATGTCATTATTTTACTGGCTCGGGCCTGCACAATGACTCCACATGTCATATTTGGATTGGCCATTGGATGACTGGGTGGGACCCAAATCTACTTTTTTTGAATTCTTCAAATTTCTGGCGAGTCACCATATCGCTCGCCAAAAAAATTTCAACTTTTTCGGTGGTGACTTGGCGACCACCGAATTTCAACTTTTTTTTATCATCTCCATTGGACACATCACCGCCACCTCATCCATGCCACATCAGCAGTCGCCAAGTCACTTTGGGTAATTGGTGAGTATCTTCACTTGGCGAGATAACAATGACCCTTTGATCTACCACGTGGCATGATCTCGTGAGTCTGGATCCATGTCATCATTCTTTGTATTTTCATTCAAAATTTGGTTGACGTCATCATCCAACTATCAACTGGGACCCATGCACGCGAGCTGAATTTCACAAAAGCCTCTTGTCTTAAGTCATTAAGCTTATGGTATGGCATTGTATTTAAACACTAAAAATCCTCCCGCCTACTCAATGTGGGATATATCCTTTTGACTCTGTTTTCCACATATTTTACACTGTGCGGCTATCCTCTTTTGTTTTCTATGTGGTGTTTTTGGAAGATTTTCATTGCACTTCACTATTTTAGATGTCTTCTATTGATTTTGTTGCATTTTAGAAGCACATGGCAGGTAGAGAATTTACTGACAAGGAATTCCTCTTTTTATTTAGCCATGGCTTACCTCTATTTGCTGCTCACGTGGATCTTCTTCTGCTCAGTTTAATTTATTTTTGACATTTTATTTGGCACCTAGCCAAGCTCAAACTATTGTGAGCATGGACTTTACTTGTGTGTAGTAGCATGAGAAAACAAAAAGAAATTGTTATATATGGGTTTTTCTTGCTGTCACCATGCCTTGCCTCTTTGGATTTGCTCTCTTTTTCATTGTTGAACCTCCCCCTACTTGGCATGAATATCCCTTGCCTCTGGCCAGTAGCTTGCCCTTTTTTAATTGGTGTTAACCTCCCCTGCTCACATGTTTGAACACTCCAGCTCCTCAAAGCATTTTGCAAGGATAAAAGACGCTCATTAAAGTATACGGGAAAATAAACTTTGGTGAGGCCTTTTCTAATGTTATCTTTAATCATTGACAATTTTGTTCTTCTTATCATATTTGGGTAGTCAAATTCAATAATTTTTATGATGTCTACATTAAACCCATCTACATTATTTGGAAGAGTCAAACCTTCCTCTGAATCAACAGATGCCTACTTGTAATAAGATTTCTTTGAAGAAGTGGATGATAGAATATCTCTCTTATCAAAATAAGCACTATCATCCTCACTTGATTCTTCATATGCTCCATCTTGTCTATCATTATCATCATCAAATTTAATAACATTTTCTTCATTGTTTTTTTCGTGCCTAGACTTTTAATCAATATCGCAAATTATGAATTTGTGCTTGGAGCCCTGCCAGTTGGCCTTAAAAAAATGATTCAATCAAGTAACCAGGTCATGAAAATTGGCATGAGTGTTCAATCCTACACACTCTATCATACTGAAAATTCTCATCCCATGAATAATTCCCAATCAAAAGATTTTAATTTCCAAACATCCATACTTCAATTATCCTACAGGCAAACAGTGTTAAAAAACATAAATTGAGTTCGGGTTCAGCATTATAAATTGGGTTATTGATCACTTAGGGTTCTAAAAACTAGGGTATAGGTTCTTTTCCATGAAGAGAATATAATTCTGTGGTTTGGGCTCATGATGAATCATAGGATGCATTTGGTGAATGGTCAAAGTGAGCTACTCAGAATTTGACAACTGGAAAAAATGGCAGAAAAGTGATTTTGGCAAATGGAATTGACCTGGAAAAGTGTGCAAATGGATTTTCCATGACTTGCAAACTGACACACTTAAAGTATTTTTGGAGGACAACACAGTGGTACAATCCATTTGATCTCACCTATCATGGATTTCAAGATATAACATCACGAACAGGGCTACTAATCAATCTACAAATAATGACACCAGTAAAAAGATAGAAATTCCATTTAGAATCATGTTTGAAAACTGATCAAACGGATTTTTCATGAGATGAAAATTAAAACATAACAAGTCTCTGACATCTATAATGCAATGCAATAGGAATTTCAACATTTGGGTCAACTGGGTCAAAGTTATAACACATGGAACAGGGCCTCCCAGAATTATGTGCAAAGTGCAAATGCATGAAAATAGTGACTGATCAACTTTGAGGGGTTTGAAACCTAATCAAACGAAATTGAAATGACTCAAAATCTAAAACATAGGTTCTTGGGTATGGACAGTAGATATTTCCAAAGTGGCATGTCATGAAACATTTCTGGGTGCAAGATATTCACATGCAAACATGGCCTCCCATCGCTATTTGACACTTACGTGAAAATGCAAATTTGGAGATTGCTTAAAACGAGACTTCACAAAATGGCTTGAAATCTCAATTTATCATCATGGAATGCTTAGATAGGATGAATGTAGGGTTTTAGAAACATTAAACACCTTAGAGGCCTCAAAGGTACAGTCGGGTACATGCACATTTATGGGGCTTTTACGGGGCTTGATTTGACTCAAAATTGAAATAGATGCTCAAAATGAGAATGCAATTTTGAGTGCCAATAGAACCAAGGTTCAAAGTGATTCAAAAGAATACTCCATTTTTTTGGCACGCATTTCTTGCAAGAAAATTGTTAGTGCAAAATCTTTTGATTGAACTACTTTGAACTGTTTTGAACCAGAGTTCAAAGTGGTTCAAAATGATTCAAATGAAGAAACAATGATGGGGAGAGTGGGGGAAACTTTGTACAACACTTTAAATGATTACAAATACATGGAATAATGAAAGAAGTACTTTGACAACTGGATGGGCAAAATTTTAAGGATGGATTTTTAAATATGGTGACTCATTGGATAACTAACACATGATCATCACCTTCAAAAGTAGATTCTAATGCTTTCCAAATTTTAGGAGATGTTTCAAGTGAATTACCTGACTATACTTATTCTTTGGAAGAGCTAATATTAGATGTTCTCTTGCTCTCATGTTACACATAAATAGATCTCTCTCTTCTTCACTGCAGTCTTCTAGCTTTGTTTCTTCAACAATTGCCTTCTTACCCTTTGTCAAGATCCAATATCCTAGACCCATGCACAATAGATGTGTCTTCATCTTCTCCTTCCAACTATCATAGTTGGCCCCATCAAATCTAGGACTATCCTTTTTGAAAATATTTTCCATTGATCTCCCAAAGTTGTTAAGCTTATCCTTCAAGGACCAGATGCTCTAATACCAATTTTTAGAATATATAGTCCACTAATATAACTGAGGGGGGGGGGGGGGGGTGAATTAGTTATATAACTATTATCATAATTATCAAACTTAAACAATCTTAACCATATGAGAAATATAAACTAAAACCACAACAAGATACTCATACACAATAACACCATATATGTTAACTAGGGAAACCTTTGATCAGAGGGAAAACCTTGGTGGGGATGGTACCCACAAGATGATGTACTAATATAAATATTCTTTGTTAGAGGATGGACCCTATTAGGATTCTATGAATACATTTAGTACATATGATTCACTGTTAGGAGACTTTGAATCCTTGTTAAGAGTTGTGGAAGACAATTGGACCCACTACCCAAACAGCTTCAAGGGCAAGATCAATGAACCCACTATCCAAATGATCTATGTATTATTCCTTGTAGAATAATAGAATGGTATTGTATTGTTTCTTCCTCTTTCTCTTTCTTGTCAACCGGACCTCTACTCCTTCTGATCTTGTAACTAGATCACAAGTCTCACATCAAATAATCCCTTGGATCGCTTACACACATTTAGTAAGCACTCTACTTCTCTTTGCACTTCACACTTCAACAAAAATCATAATACTTGAACATGATACTTAAAATCAAGGAAAACATATTTCCTCTATATGATATCTTCATAATAATTCCTTGAGTCAACCTTGAGGCTTTCCCAATTAATTATAATAAGATAATTAATTAATTACAATTACAATAGCACTATCAGCTCATAGTCTATACAAAACTTCACATATGAAATACTAGGGCTTGCACACTCACTGACATCATCAGTTGATTGTCCTCTATTACTACTTGACTGCACATCTCTTCATTAGATCTTAGATGAAAGATAGCTAATAAACATCAGGAACTACTTTGCCTATACTCTATCTCTTGACTACTTTCTATAAATCAAGTACAACTTCTATGTGTTTGACTTAGACTCTATGCACTCGACCATGTCATTAGGACACTGTGCCGAACATGTCCATAATTGCACATCACCAACCAATCAAACCATTGTTTGTACCATCAAGATCTATGTCTACTACTCAGATAGTCTTTACAGAAACCATGCTATGTTGACATCAATGACAAACACGATCATGAATACAACATGTAAATACTCTCCAATTCTCAAGATACTCCCCAGCGTAGTATCATCAACATTCATGCTAATAAACTTTAAAGTGTTACCTATGTGTTGTAGATCTCCTTGCAAATGATCAATATCCCTTTGTGTCTCCTGTGTGAAATTTTGCACATTGCACAGTTTGGTGTATAGAGAGAAGATATTCTCTAACATTGTCTTGAAACTTTCCATTTTGGTTGCTAAATCAACCTATCTTAGTGCAATAGCACTAGATAACTTCTCGAGTACCTTCGTATGGAATTTCCTTTCAGACCATTCAAGTAATTTTACATTTGAATCCAAGTTTGCATCATTGATCTTGTCCATAATAGTGACAAGTTGCTCTATGATAAGCTTGTTGTCATTTGCTTCTGAGAGGATGAAGGCATTAATGAATATGTTCCTGATATCATGTGGCACTTGTTCTTGTTTTTTTTTCCTCCTCAAAATTTCCTACCTCTTCTTTCATTGTAGAGCATCTTATAGTATACTCATCTCTTCTATAGTGATTGTTGAAAGATAAAACTTGGGTAGCTCGATCACTTCATCAAGATTTACATCACCAAATGATATAGTATCAACACTAAGTGGTGTGATAGAGCTCAGCCTTGATATTTGCAATGGTGTATTTTTTACACTTGGCCCTTGAAGAGTTTGGTTGTGAATAGGAGATATAAATACTAGCAGTGTGACCAGTGTTTGAATTGTTATCTGCTCCTCTAGCTTAGTAGCCAAACCTGACTCTTTAGTCTTGTCATCCTCCTTTTGAATTTTACCTTGTGATTGTGTGGTAGGTACAGAACTTTCTTCCTGGCCTTATTTTACTTTAGTTCAATCTTTCTCAATTGTTACCAAATCTTGTAAACCATAAATGTTAAGACTTGGCACTAATGTTGTAACATTTTGTGCTTCTACCTCTTTCAACTCAAATACAATACTAGGCATAATAGATGGTATTTGGTGTGTTTCATCCTATTGTCTTTGGTTTAAACTTTGACCTTCTTGTTTATCCTATGAATATGTCCCATTCACCTTGGTAGATTGAGGAGCACATTGGATGTTTCTTGTGGTTTCTCCCCTATAGATGCAATTTTTGCCTTCTCAATCTCATCCATTCTCACCAGTATAAGATTAGTGCATAAATGTGTTGCCATGGTGGAATCCTTCAATATCTTCCTCAAATCTTCCTCAATCAAAGGATTGATGTTTTGTACTAAATTATCAGCAACATACTTGATTATAATCACTGAATCATGTTAACTCTTCTATGCTACATGTGGTGGACTACCACTTGACACTTATGCATCGTGTGCATCTTGTTGTTCATCTTCAATTGTGGCCTCTTCTGCAATGGCGTTAGTCACTTCCATGTTAGCCTCTTTGATTAGAATAATTGTTTCTTTTGCATCTTTATTCTCATCACCTTCCTCAGGTTCCTTTGTTTCTTCATTTGTTGACTTCTCAATGGTCTTGGTGGGTATCCCATAGATAGTTTTCCAAAGCAATGTGCTTTGTGTTACCACTTCTTCTACCTTATTTCTCAAAATCTTAAAAGCTCTATATTTGGTGGAAAATCTCCCCTTATATTTATTCATGGCTTTAGCCACCATTTTCTTGTCCAAAGAAGGCATAACTCAGGCTAATTGAGCCTCTCTTGTTTGTCTCTCTATGGTCAAACAAAATTGCCACTTTTTCTCAAATCGATCATATAGACTTATAGGCAATGAGTTGACAAAATTTAGTGGAGTAGATTTGAATATAGCCATCATGTCATACATGGATTCTTCAACCTTATTATTATCTTCACTCCCTTGCTTATCAAAATTAACATATGTGAACCCAGACAAACTTGCATTTGTAACAATATTTTCACTCAAATTATCTAATTCAGAGGAGGGATTGTGGCTTACCACCTTGTATTGACTTAAGTCACCTAACTTGGTCTTCTCCTCATTTGACTCAGGTTGAGGCACTAACTTTTTCTTCAATCTCTTGTATGTCTTTTTAACAGGCTCAATCGACTCTATTGTGTCAACTGACCTCTTGCCTTTAGGCTTCACAAAATTTGTTGCATGTATTGTGGCTACCCTTGTGCTTGATCTTGTAGTAGTTATCGCAAGCTTCTATTGTGGCTTCTTCACAAGTTTCACTAGTTTCTACATAGTTTGTTCTTTAGCTTTCCTCTTCTTGGCCTTGGTTTCTTTGGGTGCTTCCTCGGCTTCTTCTTCCTTGGCACCTTCTGTTTGTTTTATTTGATCTTCTCCTAGGCCTTGAGTTAATCTCAATAGTGCTTGGCCTTGTTCTTCCTCTTCATCTTCTTCTTCTTCTTCTTCTTCATCTCCTTCACCGAATCTTTCCTTCATCTTTTTCATCAGTTTGTCCTTCTACCTAAGAATTGTAGTTGTCTTTAGATCAATAGTTATTCTAAATTTGGCATCCTCATAATTTCCAAATGAGGTGGCACTCTTGTCAATTTCTTCTAATAGAAGAGTTGTAATAGCTACAAAAGCCTCATCTACATTTATCTCATATGGAAAGGGTTTAAGCCATCTAACTCTTGGTATTGTTGCTTGCACATATGTGTGGTCGGCATCCAATAAGAAATGCACATCATCATAATGTTTCTCCACTAAGGATATAGGGATCCTTAACCTCTGTTTCATGGATTTCTTAAAATTCTCAAAGCAACTTGTAATCACTAAATCAAAATGATCACCTAGTTGCTCAATAAATTTTGAAATATGCATTGCAATAGACTTGTCGGTCTTCCAAGCAACCTTTCCAAATTTAGGAAATGTGTTCTACACATAGAAGAATATGCAAACAAGTAAAGAGCCAAATTTGCATGATGCACTCTTTTCTTTCTGTATGGGATCCAATTTTTCTGATAATTGTTGAAGTTGCAACTTGGAAAGGTCATAGTAACTGTCCCTCTTTCCTATCTTGAATCCCAAATCAATAGCCATGCAAGAAACATTGTTCAGTCAGCTAGACTGAAAGAACTTGTGAGCAATCACTCTCATTCCAAAGGCAATTAAGCGATATGTGATTGTGTCAATAAACATCCCTCTATTGTTCGATATTGTACCTATATTCTTTTCAATAGATTCCTTCATATCACTTCTCATGCTCTTAGTTCGATCAAGGTTAGGATACCTTGATACTTGGTTTATGATCCTCTTAGTGAACTTAATTGGTCTATTCTCCAACTAGATAAAGTTATCATGTATGCAGCTCAGAACAATTCTAATCCATTTGGTCTTAAATAGTTGAGGAAATACTAGGACATGGGTTAACCATTTTCATTCAACAATTTTGTATTCTTCCCTCAAGACTCCTTTACCACCAAGTTTTTTGTATGCATCTCGTATTTCCATGTCACCTACTACTCTAATATTTCCACTATAACAACATATAACATCTTGTATCATCCAAACTTTTGGTGGTATCATCGATAATGCACTAGATGGGTCTCCTTTGTTGGAAAACAATAGGGAAGTAAACTCTTGGGGGGGGGGGGGGGGGTGGGGTTGAATCAGTAATTAAGACTTTTAAACTCAAAAACATTCACCACACACTATCTCACAATCTATGCATATAAACTAAAATACCAAATTAAGCATATACATCCATAGCATGAAAGTAAAACATTCAATCACATATATGACACAAGATATTTGGTTACCTAGAAACCCTCCAAGGAGAAGGTAAATCTAGGGTGGGGATGACACTCACAAATCTTCACTACTGCAGTAATAAAGTGTATCCAATGAAGGTTACAATATTTTGATCAGGAGACATGATCTACCCTATATAAGGTTTGCCCTATTGAAGGCTTACTATTAGGTATCACCTTGTTAAAGGATTTCTACACCTTGTTAAAAGTGTTCCTAATTAAAGGACTTCAACTTACAATGAAGTAAGCACCATGTTAAAGGATTTACAATAGCTTGTTAAGACTACTATGTTAAGAGATTTAATTGATTCACCTATTAGAATGTCTCAGCAATGATCCTTCAATTAGCATTGTATTGCTTGATGATAGATCGCCTCTTTCCTGATGCATGCTTGATCTTTTATCAAATTGTAGGACCAGAAAAATGAGTTAAATGCATAACATACTATGAGAAAATCACAAAACTCAATCAACATATATTAGCACCCACTAGTCTACCATGAAAGCCAAACTAATCAAAAGAAAGCAAACATAATTAAAAACTCCCTTTTCCATTTGTATCTCCCATGTCCTTCTTTCTTCTCCAAATGATTGTAGCTCCAATTTGACTATAGTGCACACAAGATTGAAGAAAAGAGCCTATGATAGGGATAAAGCCATGAGAATACTTGAAGTGTGATTTAATGTGAGAGAAAGAATGCAAAATGCAAAGAAGTAGAGACTCAAAGACTCAAAGATTTGGATTTTCAAAACTTAAGCATTCTGATTCGAAATGAGAGGAAGGGTGTCCAATTTATAATTGACATGGAGGATGAGAGAATTGGATTTTTCACCCATAGATATGTGATGTGTCCAGAGATTCCTTTGAGAATCTATGATGCATATGACAAAGTATGCCAATTGTAAGATTTTATGACGCATGCAAGTCAAACTTGGCTAAATGTGGAAGAGAATCTATGACGCGTCATAAGACACCTCAACCCACTTAAAGCCAAGAATCTATGACAAAGAAGCCAAATAGAGACATGCGTAAGAGAATAAGAATATTTGATCATGAGAAGTCTTAGCCAAGTGTCAAAGGAGAATCCATGAGGTGTCATATCCAAGTGTCATGATGATGCAATATTTTATGGAATATTCGGATTAAAAATCCTCTTATTCCACAAAATAAGAATTAGTAGAAAATGGAATTAATGATGGAGAATGGAACCTAGGAAATTAAGAATTTCCATGCCTTGCAAATGATGAACCAATTAATTAATAAAATTAATTAATTGAGGGTGATAATTAGGAAGAATAATAGAATTAAATTATGGGTTATTTAATCCTATAGAGAGAATTAGTAAATGATTGGCCAAATTGATTAAATGAATGCGACAGTATCCTTTGATGAAAATGTAATGATCATGGATATGAAATAAGATGATGACTAGTAGATCAAAGCCATGGTCAAATTGATTGATTGAAGTTGATAACATGCCAAGGACACATGACATGAATTGGTTGATATGTAACATTTAACCGACATTGTAAATGCTACAAGATTGAAATTGATTGATAAGGTTTGGTCATAATAACATTGACGGACACTGTCAATATTATTAAAATGATTGATGATGCCATGATCTGACATTGAAAGCCTCAAAAATGTCAAAGATTGAATGACATGAATGATAGTTTGACCTAGCACTGAGAGCCACGACAGTACTAAGGTCAAATTGAAAAGATTGATAGGTTGATAGGTTTCCAAGGCACTGAAAGCCACAACAATACCTAGGAGTCAGATAAATGATGATTGATTTGGGATGTTTGATATGTTTTGGGTTGATTAGGACTGATTTTGAATGATTTCAATTTGATTTGGGGTGATTCTGAGTTGATTTGAAATGGTTTTGAGTTGATTTGATATGATTCTGAGTTGACATGAAATTGATGTGAAAGGGGATACAAATGATGAAATATGGTCAATCTGGCCAAAAGATCAAAGTTAGTAGAATGATAAAATGGGACAAATTAGTATGAAGAAGTGATGATACTGTAGATGTGAACCATTTTTTAGCGTCTACATTTTTCCACTCTTTGATACAATGTGATTTAGAGTGTTGTATCAAAGAATAACTGATGAGAAAGCCACAACATGCCCCAGTACGGATGATATATATGGGTGCCCCCTTGAGAAATTAACTAAGATAAGCATATAATAATTCAATTTATTGACAACGAGAAGACAAAACCATAGCAACTAACGCAATGAAAATCAGAGCTAAAATGTGAAAGTTATGAGGCCCAGAATGTAGAACACGGTCAATTCGGAGCCTAAGAATAATTGCATGGGTTACCACTCAAGAAAGACACAAAATGATGAAAATGATAGTTCATTTTTTCCATAATGAATATATGAATCCAACGCAACTGATAGATTGCAAATCCGAGTTAAAATGAAAAAGTTATGGGCTCCGGGAGCAGTTCTGGGTATCCTAGGTCCCCAACTACGCCCAAAACTCAACCAAGTGTGTCATTGACACACTTGTTAAGCCAAAGTTCACCATGACAGTACCAAGTGCATCAATGATGCACTTGGGAAGCCCAAGTGGACTCAGAAAGTGCAAAATGTGCCCGAGAAGGCCCTGGGGGCCAAAATCAACATGTCGGGGGGAAACTAGGAGCCCAAGAGTAATTTCAAGGATTAACACTCCATAAAGTGACCAAATAATGAAAATAATAACTCATTTTTTTCACAAGAAAGATATGAGTCTAACGCAACTGATGGTTCGTAAATCAGAGTTGAAATGCTAAAGTTATGGCCTCCGGAGTGCAACCTAGGGGTTCTGGGAGCAATTCTGGATAACCTAGGTCCCCAAGTGCGCCCAAACTCTACTAGGTGCTTCAATGACGTAGTTGGCATGATCAAGTATGTCAATGACATAGTTTGGAACCCCAACTGCACCCTAACAGTGCAGATTGCACTCGAAAAGGCTCTAGGGCCTAGAATCAATCCGATTGGACTCAGAATGACCTGAAACTGTGCGTGCATGCCCAAAATGATGGAAAGATGTCCTAACATGAGGGAAATCATCAAAAATGGTCGTATTTGGTCAAAGATGATGAGAAAAATGTTAGACTGAGGTTGAACGAGGTGAAAAGGCATAGAAAGTTGATTGATAGTGTAGGATGATGCAAGAATGCATGAATGCAAGATGAAGATGATTTGGTGAATCAGAAGACATGATCATGGTGATGGAGAATGAGATGAAGAAGAAAGATGAGATGAGGAGATGTTAGTATGATGGAAAGACTTTTGCTTCTAGAAAGTGCACTATATGTTAAATGGAGCTTTATTTTGATATGGCAAAGGGAATGCAATGCATCATAGCATAAAGGGCCAGAGCGCAAATGCAAGCCTTTTGCGTAAACAAGCACGATGCAAACAAAGAATGACCTTGTCCTTCCTGAGGCATATATACATGCCCCAGACTCTCAAAGGTACATTGTAATAGACAAAAATGGAAAAAGATAACCATGAACCATCCCAGCTAGTCTCATAGATTAGTTTTATATCATCGAGTGGCATAGGAACATGATCAAAGAAAAACAAAGCAAAAAATAAATCACTCACTAAATAGCGTGAGCCAATAGCTATCCTTGTCCATTATTACTTGCTTTTTAGTGTGTTAGGTGTTTAGATGGTGTTTGACATGTTGATGGTGTGATAGCACTGTTTGTGGATTCAGTTGATAAGTTCATAGTGACTGGTTGGACTGATTGTTGTTTCATGTTGCTCATATATTGTGATTGGCATTGAAGTGTACTACTTTGATTTTCAGTCTGTGAAGTGCAAGTGTTTATGCAAAAGGGATGGTTATCTACAGTGAACATGTACAAGGTTTATTGCATATTTTTGACAAGTTTTGTGATTTTTAGGGTTTTTGAGGATATTTGATGTTTTTGCGTGACTAGTTTCTTTAGGACATTTTATGATTTTTAGGGTTTTTTCAGGACATTTTATGATTTTTAGTGATTTTTTCAGGATCGTATTTGAATGTTTAGGATTTTTTCAGGACATTATGTGATTTTTAGTAATTTTTTCAAGATCGTAAAAGCATATACATGTGTTAGCTCCAATCCATTATGCGATAGGTCCAATAGATAAAAAGTGCTTAGGGATATGCCCCTCATTCAAATTCAAACGTATGCACCATGTAGGTAATATGCCCCTAGACGAGACGTAAATTATGTACAAAGGCCAATGACAAAGTGTGTGTGTAGACTGGTGATGCTTAGGTAAGGTAACAAAGGACATTAACCAATTCGTGAGCCATGATAAGGGACCAAGGATGTCTTGCAATATGAAGGATATGATCAAGGAATGATAGAGGGGGAAAAGACCAGATGGAATCCTAATAGATGGAGGAGCAATAACTGATTACACATGGTGCCTGTGTGCCAGGTTTTCACCATGGTACTTGCCCAAAGCGCCTGTTTGCCAGGTTTTCACTTTTGGACAAAAATTTTCTCTTGACTCAAATTTTCCTACCAAGATGCATGTTTGCCAGGTTTTCATCAAGGCATCCATTTTTTCATGACTTTTTTCACTTTTTTTTTTTTGCTTTTTTCATGACTTTTTACTATTTTTTTGATATTTTTTCAGGACTTTTAGATGAAATCAAGAATTTCACTGACAAATGATGAGAAGATATATGTTGTTGTGTTTGCTAGCTAATGAGCTCTGAATCCATGACTAACCATAACTACATATGATTTGTTCTGAGTCTATAGCTAAAATTGAACCACTAGAAAGGCCTCGAGATATACCATCATGTACCGTATGTAAGACAATGTTTGTCTCTTGCGAATCAAGGCATCTAAGGATAATTGGGTCAACAAAAATGTCATGTGAGATGTAACTGATGATGACATATGCAAAGGCTTGTTGGATAAAGGATTGATGTTTCTTATTGGACAAATTAGGTAGCTGGATTTGGGGATAAACAAATGGGTATAAGGGAGGGTTGGGAGGGTTGAGACCAATGACCTTCCACATGAACGCTGATTTAGAGAGCTCCAAAAGACTTTGTGGCATGTTGAACATTGGAACACTGATATGTATGGCATCATATTTTTCATTTTGTATCATTGGGAGCTGCTTAGCTTTTGATTTTTTATAGTCTAATGGTGCCTTTCAATTTTCACCAAGAGACATATGCTTGTTATTTCTTTCTCTTTTTTCTTTGTAACTAGAAGGTGGAGTAGGCTCCCCAAAGTATGTCAATGTGTTCTCTTTAGAAGAAATTGCTTCTTTATGATCTTCAATCATAATTCCTTCAAAGTCTATTATGAGAGTGTCATCATCGTCGAATTGATCAAAAATTGGTGGTCCACATTGGTCCCAATCCAAAGGTTCAGGATAACTTAAGGAGATGTCATCATCAGTGTTGAATGGGATTTAGTTGAAGGTAGATATATGGGTAACTGATTCAACTAGGTCATTAAGGTTATGCTCAGAGGCTAGGGGATTATTGGTTTTAGGTGGGATATCCTCATATGCCTTTTCATCGTTCAAAACATCCATAGTCTTACACATAGGTACCATAGTACTAGGAGGACCTATTTGTAATGGTTTAAATCCAAGCCCCAAACTAGGAGGTTGTCCTTTTGTAGTGATGGGTTCAATTATACCTTTTTTTTGAGATCCAAGACCACTATAGCCATCATAGCCTTGTTTCTGCATGATAGTAAACCCAAGTCCATACTTGTTAGGAGATATCAAAGTGGGTTCTCATTCTACTTTTTCTTTCTCAATACATATGGATGCATTCTCATGGATAGAAGTATCATTCTTTGTACTAATCGGAGAAAGTGGTGACTCCCTAATGTGAGAGACTTGAGACATAAAGTACTCTCCACACCCATTGTCTTCAATCTTCATCTTTTCCTTGGCTTTACTAAGCAGTATATCAGCATCCACATACTTAGAGGAATTTGTGGGTTGTGCTTCATTATTTGTTGGGATTTGGAATGTAGTAGCATCTCTTAGATTAGCACAAAATTGAAAAGGATCTGGATCACCAGGGATGGTAACCTCTATGTTGTGATAGGAAAACTTCAAACATTGATGATATGTAGAAGGGACTGCTTTTATAGCATGAAGCCAAGGGCGTCCTAGTATCATGTTGTAATTCATCTCTATACCTAGGACATGGAACAATGTATCTTCAATAGCAGGACCAACTCTGACAGGTAATGTGATGATGCCCTTGGAATAGCATTCACCGTCATCATAAGCTTTTATTGTGATTCTTCGAGAGGGATCTACATCATCTTCAAAATAACCCAAATTGTTGACAACCTTAAGAGTACAGATGTTCAGTCTTGCTCCTCCATCTATTAAGACACGTCTAACTTTGGCATTATGGATGAAGACTTCGAGATAAAGGGGATCATTATGGTTAGGTTTGTCCTTAGGAATATCTCGAGGGGAAAAGGTGATATGCTATGATGCGGATAGGTTCCCAACCATGGCTTGGAACTGGGCAACATTAATGTTATCTGGGACAACTAACTCTTTAAGGGCTTGATCCAAGATCTTCTAGTGTTGGGGAGATGCACGCAATAGGTCCAAAATGGATATTTGTGTAGGGGTTTTGCCGAGTTGTTCAACAAGGCTATAATCAGATGAAGTAGGAGCAGTAGGTCTACTTGGGGGTGCAGGTCTAGTAGAAGTAGTAGGTCTAGATGGGGCTCCAGGTAGGGTGATCTTGCTACGGCGTGTAGTGACAGCACAACGAGGGTCTTCAGCCTTCAATATGAATGTGGATATGCGGAAGTCAGACTCATTAAAGCAATTGATGGTGTAGTCATAGCCGGTACATGTGTAATTCACATTACCTTGCGAGTTTGAGTTTGAACTTGAGGGTTTCTCTTTGTCATGATTACCCAAAGGATCTTTGAAAATAGTGTGATCAGAGTTGGATGCTAACAGTGATGGATCAACTGTGATGACACCATCATCAATAAGGTCTTGTATTACATGTTTCAATTGGAAGCACGATGAAGTCTTGTGTCCTTTGGTGTGATGGTAATCACAATAGTTTTTGTCATCCCACCAATCTGCTTCAGTTACTGGTTCATATTTGATTGGGGGTAATTGTAGGAAGTTATTACTTAGTAACTATTGCAATGCAGTCTCAAGAAGTATCCCCAATGGTGTGAATTTTCTATCCTTGGTTCTAGGATGTCTTTTGTCTTGTGTGGAAGTCTCAATTTCCTATTGTGGAGCTGATGTTTGATTAGAGGTTTGTGAATTTGTAGGGTTTACACCTTTCAAAGTCAGTTGAGGTTGTGTTGTGCTAATCGTGTGGGCATCCACAATACCATCATTAGTCACATTCTTATTTTTGGAAAAAAAAAATTAGCTTGTCATTAGATGAGTTGGTATTGGTGTTATCCTTTTTTGTCTTGAGGATTCCCTTACGAATAAGAGCATCTTCAATACTAGCCCCTTTTTTCATTAGTTTAGAAATGGTGCTTGGACTCTTGATTTTGAGTTCATACATTAAGTCTAGGACTAAGTTTTCAATGCACAAGTTTACTTGTTGTTCTTTAGGAATGTCTAGTGAGCATTGACTAACTAACCTTCTCCAACGCAGTAAGAATGTGATGAATGATTCTCATGTCTTCTGTTTAGTTGAGCACAAATCAGAAAGTGTCACCTCATTTGTAATGTTAAAGGATAAGTGGGAGATAAACTTGTCTGCTAGCTCTAACCAAGATTTGATATTACTAGGAAGTTTGGAGTACCATTCAAGTGTAGGCCCACCTAAGAATGAGCGAACAATCTCATAAGGTAAGTGGGCTCATCACTAAGTTCGATACATGAAGCACAAAATTCTCGGATGTGATCAATAGGGTTTCCTTTTCCTCGATATTTTTCAAACCTTGGAGCCTCAAAGTGTTTTGGGAATGGAGGCATATACAAACTTTTATCGAATGGATTAGGACGTAGGTCCCTTTCTGTATATAGAGCCTATTTCTTTTGGACTCCCAATGCCTCGACTTGTTTGGAAAGTTGTTTGAATTGTTGTCATAGTTCTTTATTGGGGTTTTGCATGATGGTCTTTCCTTCAAGTCTTTTGTGTCTGTGAGTAGATCGTTTGTTGTGGTGAGAACTATGTCTACTTGGTTCTGACGTTTCTGTGTCTGATGAGTCTGATGAAGTGTCGCTAGGTGGTGCAGGTATGTTAGCACCTCGAAGACAGAAAGGTCCTTGTTGTTGGGGTACTTGTTGTGGTATTTGATGTGGCACTTGTTGTGGGATTGACTGCAATTGTTGTACCATGTGTTGTGGTTGTTGTTGGGATACCTCTATTGGTTGTATGTGAGACCATGTACATACTTGTTGTTGTAGAGGTATTTGTTGAGGTTGTTGTGGCACATGTTGTTGTTGGTATACGATTTGTTGCTCAAGGCATCTTTGGTATTCCAACTGTTGCTTGAGTTGCTCTTGTTGTTTAGCAAACATCATTTGTTGTTGTTGGAATTTCTACTGAAATTGTTGTTGATAAATTGTGTGTAAGTCAAGTGGGTTCACATGGGATTGCGTATTAGGAATGTTGAATGTTTGCCCCAATTGAGGTTGTTGTCGTTGCGGTTGATTTTGTTGTTGATATGTAGGATGTGTGTCAAGTGGATGTAGACTTGGTTGTGCCTTGGAAGTGTTGAGTCCTTGTACCATTGTAGGTTGTTGTTGTCATGGGGGTTGACTAAGTCCTTGAGAATTGAACGTCATGTTTGGATTATGGTTTTGGTAACTTTGTGTGTTAGATGTTCCTGCTTGTGACATCATATTGACTTGACTATGAGATGTGTCCCTGTTGGGAATGGGCATAATGTCAATAAGAATTTTCCTTTGTGCATCCATAGGGATGGTTGTACTTGATGTTTCACATGTTGTATTAATGATAGGCTCCATAGCATTTGATTCCATAACACTTGGTAAAGTTAGGAGCAAAGGTGTACTTTGTTGATTTGCCTACAAAGAAGGTATGTCTGGCATCCCTAGAGTACAAGTCCCTTTAGGTGCATCTTGTTGTTGCATCATGTGACTAAAATCAAGTCTTAATTTCCTTTTGGGGTGTTTAGGGATTGGTGGTATTTCATCAAACAAGGGATTAACATTCATGTGTTCAAATGTACTTTGGAGGTTTTCGATAGTTGACTCTTGATGGGAAGTTATAGGTGCCATTATTGTGTTTGAAAACTCCAAAGGTTGTTTTCCCTTGTCTAAGTCCAAATTTATCATGGGTTGGATGTTTTCAATTGTTGTGTTGGTTTGATTTTTGGACCTAGGACCTTCCAAGTTTGGGTTAAATTTGACAATTTCTTGGGCTGCCAAACGTTTGAAGTTCTTGCAAAAACTTTTGTCTTGACATGCCCTAGCCATTTCTTCATCAATGATGCCATAATCAGTGTCAGGGTCATCACTTAGGTGTACAGTACCTTGTTGTATGTTTGATGTGTTAGGTTGGCTGAATTCAAAGGAATGTGATTGTTCATCTTCAGGTGAGGTCGGTACACTTCCTCCTCCTGATGGCATTGGCACGAATATAGGTTCAAAGTCAGGACTCCATTGAACCATCCCATGTGTGGGGGAAGTGTTTGGATGAAATATCATGGTAGGTACATTGTTCAAGGTTTTTTGTGCCATAGCTTGATTATGAGGATCTTGCGGATACATGTTCAAGGGGTCTGCTAGTAATGGTTGTGATGCCTCGATTTGGTCTTCATCAAAGATTTGTTGGATTTTTTTGCTCTTTCTTTATCTTGGATGAGGTTTTGGTCATGCTTGTGCCTCAAAAAATAAGGGTTGATAGATTTCCTTGGGTCTCTAAGCTGATTGTGTTCTAGTAAGTGCGAGCATGATACCTAAGAGTGCAAATGCAGTGGAATTTTTGAGTGTTTTGGGTAATTTAGAGTGGTGGGTATGAAAGATATGAGTGTTTTTGGGATTTTTAAGCATTTAGGAATGTTATGAAATGTGAGGAAATGATAGATGAATTATGGTTTTGATGTGCAAAGTGAAAATGTCCTAGGGATGTTATGCAAATGCAAATGCAAGGTGACGTTTTGAAGTTTGACTAGAGGGGATGAAAATGACTCTAAGGTATGCAAAATGACAATTAGGGTTATGTTTTGGACTTCCTAAGGATGCTAAATGTTGATGTATGCAAGGTATATCATGCGTAGGATGATTTTCTATGGTTTTTAATGACATTTGGGACATGCAAAATGAGGTTAAATGCTCAAGAAGACAATTTGGTTGATGGACGATTTGATAGGGTTTGGTAGTGAAAATGATGCTAAGGATTTTGATCAATGCAATATGAAGGGGATATACCACTAGGGTAAGTCAAAATGATGTTTTGGGATGCTAGGGATATGATTATGCTATGACAAGGGTAAAGGGAAATTTTTGAATTTAGGTAAAACCTTTAGAAAGTATTTTGCCTAGGAGTTTAACCTTGTGATAAAGGACTTTGGATCTTGACCAAAAACTAATAAAAGACAAAAAGATAAAATTGAAAAAAGATGACAAGGTCAAATATATCAAGACATAGATAGATTTTGACCAAATAAAATGATAAGAAAAGAGAAAAAGACTAGTCAAGATCCATTATCCGTCAACACTAGGAGATACTCTAAGACTCATACTTTATTTAGATTTTTGACTAAATTCAAAGGTTTTGGGGGTTCAAAATGACTTTTAGACGACTCAAAATGGTGATGATGTTGATCGGATATGTGATATGGACAATGCCTATGATGAAAAAGGGTATTTTGGGTGCAAGATACGGTTTTGGGTCAAGTGCAGAACGGGTAGGTGTAGAGGCTCCTAGATGCAGTTTTGGGGTCCTAAAGTGCAGTTCGGAGGCCCAAAATGGTCATGCAGGTACCCAAGTGCACCCTAATAGTGCCAAGTTTACCCTAACAGTACCAACTACGTCATTGATGCCCTTGGAGCCAGTTTGGGCGCAATTGGTAGCTTTTGGGCCTAGTTGGTAAGCTAGGAAGAACGTTTGCTGATTCTGAAGGGTATGGTTACCAAACTGACATGGTAGGAAGCTAAGATGATAGGGTTGATGTCAGGATGGGTTGGGAGATGCAAAAAATAGATTATGACCTATAGAATTATTTCCTAAGTGAAGGTACTAAAGACTAGGTGATGCAGAATGCAAAGCTAGGCAAGCTGGTGCAAGGGGAGCTAACCAGGTACCTAAGGACACTATTGAAGCCCCAAAATGTTATCTAGAACCCAAAATTGGATCTCAGGACCACCAAGTGCACCCAAAAATTGTAGACTACATCAATGACATAGTTGGGGCCCAATTGGGTGCAGTTGGTAGTTTCTGGGCGCAGTTGGTAAACTGGGCTGAAATTGAGGCAATTCTGGGAGCTATTATTTCAGGATTGATGTCACAGGGAGGTAAACAGTAGAGGACAGTGTTAGGGCTAGTATGAATGCTCAAATGATGGTTAGGACACTCAGAATGATGGATAAAGTGGTCAAGATGATGAATAGGTATGGAAAGATGCAAGGTGGTGAATGCAAAGTGCTGATTTTGAGATGGGAATGCAAAAGACAAAGGGAGGTAAACTGAACCTACAAGGATGCAACATGAAAGGTAATAGGTACTAAATGAGGACTAAAAGGTGCAATATGAAGTCTATATGATACATGAATGAGGCCTATACTAGGGTGAATGCAAGTTAAGTCTATTCAAGTGTGAGATCTACGTTTTGCCAAGCACATTTAGGAGCACAAGTCAACATGTTTTCCAAGGTTTGAGTGTGTTGAACCAAAGTTTGCAAAGTTTGATAAAGGTTGAAATATTTTGACAATGTGTGATGTTTTGACAAGTTCAAATGATATCCAAGGTGTAAATTTAAAAGTTTGGCTTTTATCTTGATTATGTTTTACACACATGCAAGACACATTATGACAAGAATAGCGGTTGTAAAAAGTTAACAAACACACCACAACCTAGGCTTTTAGGACTGTATCCACTGAATTCCTACTTGAACCGAAGTTTAGCTATGCTTATCCAAAGTGGACAACCTAGGATCTTGGCACCACAGGCTCCCTCTTATAGCGCACTCATTTCTCGGGGCTACCAAGATCCGCTTCCCAAGGGGCATGACTTCCCAAGGGACTGTTGCCTCTACTAAGGACCACGAGAATGTAGGATGTCTTCACAGGCATGGGTGACCCCTTGAGCCAGTGGATAGAAAGGATTTTGGCCACTAAAACATGGTTTTTAGTAAGGTCATTCCATTTAGCAAGTTAATGATAAACTTTCGCAGAAGGTCTCCCAGCCCCGAGAACCGAGGTTTGACGCACCACAAGGGTACTGGAGGAGAGCTATCACGTAGCAATACCGCTGACATGGCTTTCACCGTAATCAAATTTTATATAGCGGCTGGAATGTTGACCTGGCTTTGGCCCGTTACCGCTCTGAGGTCATCCCCTGGCATACCCAATATCAAGTATCTTGGTCCAAGGCAGGCCTCTTATAGAAGTTACACGGATTTCTCTTACACCCAAGATCCACGAATGGCGAGGGGAGAGGATACGTCCAATGCAACTCTTAGGGATTTAGCACTATTGACATGCCAAGCAGAAAAGAAAAAGGTTCTTTTTAAGCACCAAACAAAATGTTATCTAATCTAGGAAATCCACACACATAGTTTTGAAAGACACACAAAGTCTTCGACAACGTCTTGCAAAGCACACATTAGTAGTTTCTTATGATCACGTCTTCATCCAACAATCACCACATGTTGCAAATAGACCATTAGTAACACAAAATCACCTAATATATGTCCTAGAGATTGATAGGAACCTAAAATGCAGATTTTGATTGATGTATGTGCTTACTGTGAACCCAGGTGTGCTCTGACAGAGTAGATTGCACCCCAGAAGGCCAAAATGGCTCAGAACACTCCCAAGTGCGCCCAAACAGTGCCAACTATGTCAATGATGTAGTTGGGGCCCATTTGGGCACAGTTGGTAGTTTTAGGGCGCAGTGGGGACATTAGGTGCAGAGTGTGGGGAAATGGTGCCTAAACAAGACCCAAAAATTGAAATTTTCAAAACTACACTCACAAGTGCGCCCAAACAGTGTAGACTGCATCAATGACACAATTGGGGCCCAGTTGGGCATAGTTGGTAAGTTAGAAATAGCAGAAAGAGGTTTTGGTGGCTTCTGGATTCCTAAAACTGCTCCTAGGGGTCCCAAGTGCGCCCTGACAGAGCAGAGTGCGCCCTAGGGCAGCAAGCTAACAGAATGCATGAAACAAGAGCATATAAGCATTTTACTGGACCCCCTAATTAATCTAGGTGTGAAAAGGAAGAGCAGATAGTCGTTATACCCTTCCAAGCGAGCTCCTTCCTTGCACCTACAAGCACAAAACAAGAAAACCCAATTTAGATATGCATGTTCACGTCGGGTTCACCAAATGTAGGACCAAAAAAATGGGTTAAATGCATAACATACTATGAGCAAATCACAAAACTCAATCAACATATATTAGCACCCACTAGTCTACCATGAAAGCCAAACTAATCAAATGAAAGCAAACATAATTTAAAACTCCCATTTCTGTTTGTAGCTCCCATGTCCTTCTTTCTTCTCCAAATGATTGTAGCTCCAATTTGACTATAGTGCACACAAGATTGAAGCAAAGAGCCTATGATAGGGATAAAGCCATGAGAATACTTGAAGTGTGATTTAATGTGAGAGCAAGAATGCAAAATGCAAAGAAGTGGAGACTCAAAGACTCAAAGATTTGGATTTTCAAAACTTAAGCATTCTGATTCGAAATGAGAGGAAGGGTGTCCAATTTATAATTGACATGGAGGATGAGAGCATTGGATTTTTCACCCATAGATATGTGATGTGTCCAGAGATTCCTTTGAGAATCTATGACGCATATGACAAAGTATGACAATTGTAAGATTCTATGATGCATGCAAGTCAAACTTGGCTAAATGTGGAAGAGAATCTATGACACGTCATAAGACACCTCAACCCACTTAAAGCCAAGAATCTATGACAAAGAAGCCAAATAGAGACATGCGTAAGAGAATAAGAATATTTGATTATGAGAAGTCTTAGCCCAAGTGTCGAAGGAGAATCCATGAGGTGTCATATCCAAGTGTCATGATGATGCAATATTTTATGGAATATTCGAATTAAAAATTCTCTTATTCCATAAAATAAGAATTAGTAGAAAATGGAATTAATGATGGAGAATGGAACCTAGGAAATTAAGAATTTCCATGCCTTGCAGATGATGAACCAATTAATTAATTGAGGGTGATAATTAGGAAGAATAATAGAATTAAATTATGGGTTATTTAATCCTATAGAGAGAATTAGTAAATGATTGGCCAAATTGATTAAATGAATGCGACAGTATCCTTTGATGAAAATGTAATGATGATGGATATGAAATAAGATAATGACTAGTAGATCAAAGCCATGGTCAAATTGATTGATTGAAGTTGATAACATTCCAAGGACACATGACATGAATTGGTTGATATGTAACATTTAACCGACATTGTAAATGCTACAGGATTGAAATTGATTGATAAGGTTTGGTCATAATAACATTGATGGACACTGTCAATATTATTTAAATGATTGATGATGCCATGATCTGACATTGAAAGCCTCAACAATGTCAAATATTGAATGACATGAATGATAGTTTGACCTAGCACTGAAAGCCATGATAGTACTAAGGTCAGATTGAAAAGATTGATAGGTTGATAGGTTTCCAAGGCATTGAAAGCCACAACAATACCTAGGAGTCAGATAAATGATGATTGATTTGGGATGTTTGATATGTTTTGGGTTGATTAGGACTGATTTTGAATGACTCCAAGTTGATTTGGGGTGATTCCGAGTTGATTTGAAATGGTTTTGAGTTGATTTGATATGATTTCGAGTTGACATGAAATTGATGTGAAAGGGGATACAAATGACGAAATATGGTCAATCTGGCCAAAAGATCAAAGTTAGTAGAATGAGAAAATAGGACAAATTAGTATGAAGAAGTGATGATACCATAAATGCGAACCATTTTTGAGCGTCTACACAAATGTATCTCTGATGTCTTTTGATTCCTTTCTTCTATTCTCCTCTAACTGATTTTTCTATGTATCTCAATTCACAATTCCTTAGTCAGCATGAAAGCTCAGTTTGTGCATACAAACCCTTCAATTTTATCCTTCCACGCACATAAAAAGTTTAGGGTTTTTCATCCTTAAGAAGACCTAGGAGACTTAGGGTTAGGTATGAATCAAAGATTTTAATTCATCCATCTAGCCACTTAAACCTTCCCTTTTTCTAATTGGATGCATGTACTACATAGGATTCATAATAAAGATTCGTTCTTATCATTTAAGATCATAAAAAAATCCTTAAGTCATCTCCAAAATGGTTTACATAGACTAAGTAAATAACTTATAGATGACTAAAGTGTATAGACACTCAATTGTCAAAACTAATCTGAGATTAACAATCTCCCCCTTTGACATAAGTGACAAAAACACTTGGTTATGTATGAATGATCTTCACTTATGAGCATAACTCAAATTTCCAATATCTTTGTTCAACTTATATACAAAAATTTTCAAAACATGACTTATCCCTCATACCTCAAAATTCAATAACTCCCACTGAGTTGATTGTGTTGTTTCGTATCTGAACCAAAATCATTTCTCCTGCTAAGTAGATGTGCCTAAGCTAAACTATATACTTTGTCCCTGTCATTGACTTCCCTTAAAAATATTATCTTTTTCATTGTCTATGTATCCCCCTTTCTTATTTCTCCCTCATTTTGACACTTTTAGTGTGTTTATCCAAAAATGTTTTATGTATCTCAAGCATAATCTTCAAAGCAGCATCCCAATTATCACGAGCTACCTCTAATGATTTGATTTGGATGGCCAACTTGGCAACAAGGTGAACAAAGCCTTCATGAGTAGAAAGATGCAGATCTTTCTTCATGAGTGTTTTAGCAAAGGCTAGTTCCTTGTGCAATATCTACATATGTGGAGTCAACATAGATTGGATATTGATCAATTTAGCCTTAATGTTTGCTTCATCTGCATGTAAAACTGCTAACTGACTCTAGGAGTTCAGGAGATTCCTAAAATGTTTCTCACTTTAGGCTGGACATTTTGGTAGAGTTATACCAGATGACTACCTATGACTCTTCAAACTTAGTATGTGGCTCCTGATTTCCTGTGTGAAGAGTGTCGGATTGCACAATTTGATGTACAAAGAGAAAATGTTCTCTAGTACCTTCTTTACATGGTCAATTTTGGTTTCTAGCTCAACTTGTGATAGTACAATAGCACTTGATATCTTTCCATTGACCTTGTTCTAAAACTTTCTTTCATATGATTCAAGTAACTTCACATTTGAATCTAGGTCTACATCATTTACCTTCTTGACTAGGATAATTAACTACTCTATGATTGGCTTGGTTACTTCTAGTTCTAGCAGACTAAATGCATTAAGAAAATTTCCTTGATATCTAACAATGCTTGCTTCTACCTATGCTCCTGTCTAAGCGGTTCTTGGTGTTTCTTCCTTGCAAGAGCATCCTATAGTATGCTCATCTATTCAATAGTCATGGTTGCAAAATCAAACATGGACAACTCAATCACTTCATCCAAGTTCACATCACCAATTGATGTAACTTCATCTACCTTGGATGTGCTTGGACTTGGCCTTGATGATTGTAGGGGTATAGCTTCTATACTCAACCTATGAAGAGCTTGACTAGGAGGAGTAGTAGTTCTTGGTAAAGTCACTAGTGTTTGTATTGTTAGTTGCTCCTCAGGATTTGTAGTCAAATCTGACTCTTCAGTCCTATCCTTTACTTTTTCTACATTCTTAGTTGCACCTTGATCTTGTGCTTTAGGTGTAGAAGTAATGTCCTATCCTATTTGTGCTTGAGTTCCTTCATTCTCTATTGTGTCAAATTTTTTCTCTCTAAATGTTTCACCCTTTTTCAATTTCTTTGACCTTTTCATGTCCTGAGACTAGAGAACTTTGTACCAAGGTATTGATAGTAGAATTTATTGTCTCCTTCGTCTGATATACTTCAATAGTTAATGTAGTAGGTATCATGGTAAATTAAGCAGGGGTTGCAAATTTCCCTTGTGTCTAAAATTTCTCACCCACATATGCCTTGTCTGCCTTCTCAATCTCATCAACACTTACCAGTATAGGATTTTCACAAAGTTTGGCCTAGGTAGTGAATTCCACCAGTATCTTCTTCAAATCTTCCTCTATAAGGGGGTTGATTTTCTAATTGATAGTATCAAAAAAATCCTTAATATTTATAGTATCATTATTTGTATTCAACTCATGTTGAGGACTGGCACTCAGCATTAGTGTATCTTGTATACTTTGTTCTGTTTGTTTCTCATCTGTAGTTGTAGACTATATATCTTTATGTGTTTCAGTGCCTTCCTCTTGTGCAACTATCTCAGTGTCAACTATAGTAATCTTAGTTACCTATTGTTGTTCATCTTTGTCCTCACCTACCTCAATAGGTGTCTACTTAATTGAATTGGGTGTTGCCAAACCATATAGTGATTTCCAAATCTGAATGGTGTTTTGTACAACATCCTCAATATCATTTTGTAGTATGCTAAATGCTCTATATTTTGGAGTAGATTTCCCTGCATGCTTCTTTATTACCTTTATCATTCTAGCCCTATCCAATTCTAGCATCACTTAACCAAGTGTAGTCTCTCTAATTTGTCTTTCTGTGTTGAGAATATATTGCCACTTTTTCTCAACTCTATCATATAGATCTTTTTGTAATGAGTTGGAAATCTCAATTGGAGTATGTTTGAATGTTTCCATGATGACATATATTGACTTCTCTACTTGGTTCATCTCACCTTTTCCAAGTTTACCAAACTCAATATGTGTAAGACCAGATAAATCAACATTATTCCTTATGTTTTCACACATTTGTCTAGGTATAAGGATGAACTATGACTTACCACTTTAAATTGGATGTTATCATCAAATTCAGTCTTCTCTTCTTCAGATTCAGCTGGAGCTATATACTTTCTCCTTGGTCTCTTCTTAGACTCTTCTTCTTTAGTACTTGATCTCACCCTCTTTTCTTTTGGCTTTACTACTTCTTGAGCTTTCTTGGTAGTAGCTCTTATGCTAGTTTGAGTAGCTTGAATTGCAAGCTTAGGTTTTACAACCTTTCTTGGTTTGCTAACTGCTGGGGTTTTTGCTTTCCTCTTCTTTGTCTCGGGTGCTTCATTGGCTTCTTCTCCCTTGGCACCTTCTTCAATTTCCACCTCTTCTACTTGATCTTCACCTTGACCTTGAGTTAAGGCTTGTGGTGCTTGGGCAGTAACATCTTCATCATCATCTTTTTTTGCACCTTCACCAAATTTCTCTTTGATTTTCTTCACAATCTTGTTCTTCTTCCTTATGACTAAGGTAGTCTTCAAATCCATTGTTATTTTAAATTTAGCAACATCATAATTCCCAAAGGCAGTAGCCTTGGAATCTACATCTTCTATAAGCAATGATGTGATTGTTGCAGAGGCCTCATCCACATTAATCTCATAGCCTAGTGGCCTTAGCCACCTTACCCTAGGAACTGTAGCCTAAACATATGTAAAATCAGTGTCAACTAGAAAACAAACATCATTGAAATGTTTCTCCACTAGTGAATTGGTATCTTCAGTCTTTTCTTCATTGTTTTCTCAAAGTCTCTGATGTGGGGTGCTCCCCTTAAAACCATAAACTCATAACAGAAACAAAGAAACAACAGCCAATGCAAGAACAAAATATAGACTTCTTATTTGCATCGCAAATGCAAAATTATAGAATTCTCAAGTACAATATGCTAACCCACATGGGCGCCTTCATTACAATATGCTAACCCAGAGCTGTCCTAGATAATGTTTGGGCCTTTCTCAAATAGGCAATTTTATGCCACCTGGGAAGGTTCTAGATGCTCAAACTTAATACATAGGGCTAACAGACCCTAACAATACATAGAGTCAGCTAAATACATCTTTGACAAATTATTTTAGAAATTTTGGTAGCCCAACTTTTGAAGGCCATAACTCACGAACCGTTGCTCTAATTGGCTATTATAACCACTTTTCAAAAATGCCAGCTTCTAATCTATAGGCTTACAAGTGTGCTAGCACCCTTCCATCGAGTTTTTGAACCTCATCCAGGCACTCTAAGGCCTCCAATGGTGAGCCTGAAGATTTTTTTGCAAATTTTTTCACCAAAAATCTACAATAACTTCTCTGATACTAATGCTTGAGCAATGAGAATTTTATGGTAGGCTTACAACTCTAAATGAACCTTCCTGTAGAAAATGAGAACATTCTAAGCTCATATGACAAACCTATTAAAAATAGAAAGTTCCCATAAATGGTAACCACCCTGTCTACTAGTCCTTATTAAAATAGAAAAGACTGAAAAATAAAATATATTTTTTGGGTGATGCAAGATTGCCCTTACACCCAGGATGCTCCTGCATCAGAAACCTAGGGTAATTTGAGAATTGACCCCGTCACATCTCAAGTGTTCAGAGGAAAACCAAGACAGTTAACCTCCTCTCTTGCTAGCCATGATGAATCCTCCACTAGTTACCCTTTCCATTTGACTAGATATTCCTCATAAGTTCTGTTTCTAGCACTTTTGCCAACACAACTGTCCAGTATCTCCTCAATCTCCTTTGTAGCCAAACTAGTTATTGGAATACTCCAGTGCACTTCTGCAAATTCATCTCCATCACCTCCTTCATAGTACTCTGTCAAATCTAAAATATTAAATACTGGTGAAATATTCAATTTAGAAGGCTACTCCACTTCATAAGCATTTCCAAAAACATGTCTTTTCACTATCTCACACGGTCCAAACTTCTTCATCTTTAGCTTATTATATATACCCACTAGAAAATGCTCCTTCCTCAAATGAACCATGACATCATCTCCAATCTAAAATTCCTTATACCTCCTTTTCACATCTTCCTTAACCTTATACTATGTATTCATCTTTATGATGTGTCTCCTCACCTCCTCATGGATGTTCTTCAAATGTTCAGCAAAATCTTCTACTTCAGCACTACTTATCTCTCCTTTATCCAACTACCTCAATTCGGAAGCATTTTTGGGACTACTCCCATATACAATCTAGAATGGTGATTTACCAAAAATCCTATTAAAAGAATTATTATATGCAAATTCCACCTGTGGTAAAATCATATCCCATCCTTTTGGTTTATCTCCAACCAAGCATCTTAGGAATTTTCCCAAATTGCAATTCACATCTTTTATTTGTCCATTAGTTTGTGGATGATGTGATGAACTAAACTTCAAATCTATCTTCAACTTCTTCCACAATGTATACCATAAATACCCAACAAATTTGGTATCTCAATCTGAAACTATACTCTTTGGCAAACCATGTAATTTCACCACTTCTCTAAAAAATAACTCTACTACATGAACGACATCACTAGTCTTCTTGCAAGGAATAAAATGTGCCATCTTTGAAAACCCGTCAACCACCACAAAAATAGAATCATATCCATGTTGTGTCATCAGTAATCCAAGAACAAAATTCATGCTGACATCCTCCCACAGTTTCTCTGGTACAGGTAATGACTGATACAACCTCGTATTCTGCTTCACTCCTTTCGCCATCTAATATACTTAGCAACTTTGTACAAACTTTGTCACATCTTGCTGTAATTGTAGCCAGTAATAATTTTTAGCAAACAAAGCTATGGTTTTATCTCTGCCAAAATGTCCAACCAATCCTCCACTATGCTTCTCCTTGATGAGGTTCTCTCTCATTGAACTTCTAGGAATGCACAACTGGATTCCTTTGAACAACATACTATCCTGGATCATAAAATCCAACCATTTTGTCCTATCAAGTGCAATAGATTTTGTACAAGTCTTCCATGCTTTACCGAAGTCAAGATCATCTGGATACAAAGTACTGAGTTCCTTGAACCCAACCACCTCTATTTGCATTTACGTCAACAAAAGTTGTCTTCTACTAAGAGCATCTACAACTTTGTTAGACTTCCCACTCCTGTGTTTCAAAACCAAATGTATAACTCTGCAAAAACTCAACCCACTTTAAATGCCTTTGGTTCAATTTTCCTTGACTATTCAAATATTCCAAAGCTTGATGATCAGCATACAAAACAAACTCCTTGGGAAGAAGATAGTATCTCCACTTCTTTAATGCTTGAACTATAGCATAAAATTCCTAATCATAAATAGAATTTTTTTTTTTTGCATCATTCAACTTCTCACTAAAATAAGCAACAGGTCTACCTTCTTGACTCAAAATAGCTCCTATTGTAGTACTAATAGCATCACAATCTACTTGAAATACCTTGTTAAAATTAGAAAGTGGTAAACAGGCTGCTTAGTAACTTTCTATTTCAATAGATTGAAACTCTTATCTGCTCATACATACCATTTAAACTCTTTCCTATCCCCTCTCATTGTTTCAGTCAAGGGTCCACAAATACTGCTAAAACTTTTTATGAACTTTCTATAAAATATAGCCAATCCATGAAAAGATCTTACCTCTATCGCACTCCTTGGGGTAGGCCATTTGAGGATAGCCTTCACTTTCTCTAGGTTCATTTTCAGACCTTCTCCTAAGACTACAAATCCCAGATACACCAACTCTTTCTTTACAAAACTGCACTACTTCAGGTTTATCAACAACTTCTCTTCCCTCAACTTATCAAACACCTTGTGAATATTAATCAAATGCTCCTCCAATGTCTTACTGAAGATCAATATATCATCTAGGTAAAAAATGACAAACTTGCCTAGAAATTCCTTTAGTACCTCATTCATGAGCCTCATGAAAGTGCTCAGTGCATTGGTTAGCCCAAAAGGCATGACTAACCACTCATACAATCCTTCCCTTGTCTTGAAAGTAGTCTTCCACTCATCACCTTCTCTGATACAAATCTGATGGTACCCACTCTTTAGATTGATCTTTGTGAAATATTGAGCTTTGCTCAAATAGTCCATAATATCATCCATCCTTGGCAAAGAAAATATATACTTGATGGTGATCTTGTTGATAGCACGAGAATCTATGCACATCCTCCATTCCCCATTCTTATTTGGTGCTAATACTATTGGTACAGCACATGGACTTAGACTCTCTTGAATCAACCCCTTCTACAACAACTCATGAACTTGCCTGTTTAACTCTTCACTTTCTATTGGTGTCATTCTGTGCACTACCTTGTTTGGCAAACTGGCTCCTAGAACCAAATCCATCTGGTGATTGATCTTCCTCATTGGGGGCAATCCATCAAGTACATTATCTAATACAATATTAGAAAACTCTTCCAACATATATGCAACTTTTGTAGGTACCTCCTCTACTTCTTCTTTATTATCTTTAGGAATTATAGCAAAACACATATGCTCATGTTTCATACCTTTAAGAAACTTCTTTCCATCAACAAAACATATTTTGGCAGCACTACATACCTTTTCTTCTTTATCCTTCAACGGTTTCAACTTATGTTTCACTCCATCCTTGGTCAGAGTGTAAGTATTTGCTCGCCCATCATGTATAGCATGCCTGTCAAACTACCACGGCCTACCTAGCAACATATGACATATGTCCATAGGTATGATATCACATAGTACCTCATCCTAGTAGCTTCCAATCTTGAACTTCACTGAGCACTACTAATTGGCCATAACCTTGTGGTCATCTTGCACCCAAGCAATACGGTATGGATGCAGGTGTTTCTATCTCTTCAGCTTCAACTTGGTGACCATCATTTTTGACACCAGATTGTAAGTACTTCCATCATCAATGATCACATCACAACACTTATCTTCACATCTTCACCTTATGTGAAACAAACTCCTTCTTTGATCAAGTTCATTCTCACCACTCAGCAAGACCCTTCTATTAACTAGGACTTCTCCTCTTTCAACATCTTTAGAATGTGAGGATCTAGAATCTTCATTAACATGTGCAACTCTCACCTGACCTTCTATTCTTTGATCTATCCTTCCTTGGCACTGGGTATACTCAAATGCTCTATGCTCTTCTTCTCTATAGTAAAATCATTTTCCACAGAAGCCTCCTCTTCTAGATCCTTGTCCTCTACCTCTTCCTCTTTGATCTCTATTATTTTGATCATGGAAATGATTGGAATTGTTTCTCCTTTGGTTCTGATTTCTACTTCTAGCTTCATCCTTGTTCTTCTGATCATCATTATGGCCTCCATAAGATTGTCCACCAAATCTTCCACCACGACCTCTTCCACTATTCTTATTGTCAAACTTCTTGCTTAGTTTCTCCTCAACTCTTAGGGAAAATGGGTATGCCTCCTCAATACTACTCATTTGAACCAGACTTAGCTCATCCTAAATGCTTGGCCTTAACCCATTAAGATAATGGGCGACTTTCTCCTTATCAGCTTTTGCATAGCCGATTTTGATGAGAATTAGGGAGAACTCTTTGGTATACTCTTGAACAAATTTTCCCGCTTGCTTTATTCCTTGCATCTTCTTCAACAAATCAAGCTCATATTCCATAGGAATGAATTGTCGCTTCATTTTAGCTATCATCTGATCTCATCTAGTGATTTTGTCCTTTCCCTTTCTATTTTGCTCCAACTAAACCTCTTGCCTGAGATCTTTTCATGTCCCTTTAGTTTTGCCTTCACAAACTTGACCCTATCTGGATCCTCAATATCTTCATACTCAAAGTACTCCTCTAGTTTATTGATCCAATCAATTAGCTCTTCTAGGTTAAGATTTCCTAAAAATGTGGGAACCTCAAACTTAGGTTTTTTTCCAATCTTGGAGATGGCCCTAAAAAGCCTCTCTTCCTCTAGGTTTATAACTACCTTTGCTCCAGCATTTTCTTCTACTTTGTCCTCATCCTCGCTTTCATCTCACACAGGAAGATTTATTCCTCTTTGAATTTTTTCTTCCAATGCTTGCATTTTCCTTTGGAGGGCTTGGAAACCCTCAGGTGTAACACCTACAGCTCTTCTACTATGTTCTCTTTGTGGAGGTATTTTCATGCTTCCACTGAAACCCTAGTGCAAACTACCTCACAATCGAAGATCTATCTACACACTCAGCCCAAACCATGGTCTTGGTGCAAACTGCCTCACAATCCGTGATCTGTCCACACACTCAAGAACTCTAGCTCTGATACCACTTGATGCGGGGTGCTCCCCTTAAAACCATAAACTCATAATAAAAACAAAGAAATAATAGCCAATGGGAGAAAAAAATATGGGCTTCTTATTTGTGCTGCAAATGCGAAATTACAAAATTCTCAAGTACAATATGTTAACCCACATGGGCACCTTCATTACCATAATTTGCAAGACAAGCTACGAACTATTACCCAGAGTTGTCCTAGACAATGTTCAGGCCTTTCTTAAATAGGTAGTTTTATGCCACCTAGGAAGGTTCTAGATCCTCAAACTTAATACCTAGGGCCGACAGACCCTAACAATACACATAGAGTCGGCTAGTAATTTCAATAGCCCAACTTTTGAAGGCCATTACTCACGAACCGTTGCTCTAATTGGCTATTATAACCACTTTTTGGAAATGCCAACTTCTAATCTATAGGCTTAGAAGGATGCTAGCACCTTTCCATTGAGTTTTTGAACCTCATCTGGGCACTCTAAGGCCTCCAATGGTGAGCTTGAAGATTTTTCTGCAAATTTTTCACCAAAAATCTACAATAACTTCTATGATACTAATGCTTGAGCAATGAGAATTTTATGGTAGGCTTACAACTCTAAAATGAACCTTCTTGTAGAAAATGAGAACATTTTGAGCTCATATGAAAAACTTACTAAAAATAGCAAGTTCTCATAAATAGTAACCACCCTATCTACTAGTCCTTATTAAAATAGAAAAGATTGGAAAAAATAGATAAATAAATAAAATAAAATTAGGTGATGCAAGATTGCCCTTACACCGAGGATGCTCCTGCATTAGTCTCCAAAGTAGCTCATTATTACAAATTCAAAATTCTCTCCAAGCTACTCAATAAACTCACTAATTTGCACTGCAATGGATTTGTTTGTCTTCCATCCAACTTTACCAAATGTGGGGAATGTATTCTATACATAAAAGAACATACATACAAGAATCGGACCAAATTGACATTGTGCACTCTTGGTCTTCCTTATTGCTCCCAAATTTTCTATCAATTATTGCAACTGCAACTTGACAAGATCATGTGTATGATCCTTCTTGACTATCTTGTAGCCCATGTCAACAAAAATACATGGTACACTATTGAGCCTACTAGATTGATAAAATTTGTGTGTTATTATCTGCACTACAAAAGCAATTAGGGGATCTAAGATACTTTCAATTATCATACCTCATTTGTTCCTCATAGCCCCTATATTCTTCTTAATAACTTCCTTAGCTTCACTCCTCATAGTTTTAGGTCGATCAAGGGTTGGATACCATATCAGTCTCTGTACAATTTTCTTGGTGATTTTCACCGGTCTATTTTCCAACCATATAGAATTATCATGAATTCTTCTTAGAACTATCTTTATCCATTCATTTTTTATAACATTAGGGAAATCTAGGGCACGGGTTAACCCTTTGGTCTCTATAATTTTGGATTCATCTTTCAATGCTCCATTTTAAAATAATTTCCCATAGGTTTCCCTAATCTCCATGTCACCTATGCTACCCACCCTGCATGTGTAGCAACACCTTACATCCTGAATCATCAAAACTTGAGGTGGTATCATTGATAACGCACCAGATGGATCTTGCTTGTAAGCAATATCAGGAATGGCTCTAAAGTTTGGTTATTTGATCTCATTGCTTATCAACTATACATTGAAAACTTCTTTACCCTCTTTAACCTTTGTCACTAAACAACTAGACGCCATTATGTAAACCTAGGGTTTGCAAAAATTCAAACTATGTAGCTCAGCACATGATAAATACCTTTATAAATCCACTGAGATGATGTTGAACAACTATTGAATCCTATTTTCAAATGCTTGGAATGATCTATTAAATTCACCTTCAGTTCTTCAAGCTCTCCTTCAAATTTGAATGATGTCAAATGAGTAGAAATCGATCATATAGACCTTAAAACCTCACGTTTAATGCTAAGTGATTATACAGTTGTAAGCTCAGCTTCAATAGAGATTTTGACTCACTCAGCTTCCACAAAGTTCTCTTTATGCTCAAAAACTACTATGAGCTTGGCCAACACTATCACTGATGATACCTTGACATCAACTATCATTTCACTCAGCAGTTAAAGTGAAACTCTTCATACTTGGCAATAGCATGAAAACTATCATAACTCAAAGATTCCTTCTAGATTATAACCAACACATTGCATCTTACTTTATGCATATATAATCTTTTCAAAACTAAATCCTTAGAATTGATGTATAGTGTACCTTTTAAATATTAGTCCCAACATACCTCTTGATTGCTTAATTGGAAGTGGTGTGATCAGCTGACCCATTGGGTGAAGTGACCTCATCTGAGCTTGATGTGCTACAATATTCCTTTCTCTTCCATGTGTTGTTCATCTCATCTCTAACATTCTCAACATCTACCTTTCCTTTGCCTTTGTTGAAGTCATTACTAGGTGCCTTTGACCTTGTTGGACAATACTTGCTTATGTTACCAATCTTCAAATAGCTAAAACATGTGGTTTGACTCAACCATCTTTTGTAGTCACTTTTGAAATGTTTTCTTATGAAATTTTCAGCAACATGTCCATACTCTTGACAATAGTGACAACTGTACCTAGTATTAAAATCCTAATTATAATAGTTGTCATTATGCTTTACCTTTGTCTACTTGTTTGATGACCATTTAGGCTTGGATCTGCACTCCTATGCTCTATGTCCATACTTCTGACGGTTATAGCAATGTCCTTCAAATTTTTGTGTGCTTATGGTCTTGGTTCTGCATTCATGTGTTTGATGTCCTTGTTTGTTGCTTTTGTGGTAGTGACCCATGAACTTTTGGTTAGGATTCTGATTTGTAGTCTTTCTCCTACAAACATTAGCAATATGACCTATCTTACCACAATTATGACAAGTATGTTTGGAGTTCTTACCTTTGTTACTTCTTTCTTCACCACTTTTGGATGATTCTCCTTCTTCAGTATTGGTTTAGCTTAATCCAATAGTATCACTATTGGATCTAGGAGATCTCATCAATTGTTCAAAGTAATTGATGGCTTCACTAGGTCTATTTTGTTTTCAAATCATTTCTCATTTGTTCATTTTGCAACTTTAGTGTTGAGATCTCAATATCCTGTGCATTTAGTTCATGATTTGCAATCACCATTTCACTCAATGTTTCCAATTGCATGTTAGCTTGATCCTATTTACCTCTGATGTTTTCTCTTCCAGTCTATTGGTCAAAATCTTTTTCTCATCTTCAATCATGACTTTGTCTTCTATGGCTTTCTTTTTCTATTTAATGACTTCACAATGCAATACTGGTTGAACTTCTTATTCTATCTTGAGATTTTTGACCTCTTCAATTATGGTTCCATTCTTTTCCATCAGATTTGCAACTATTGTATCAAATTCACTTTCTTTCCCATTTGTAAACAATTCAATAGTGTCAATCTCTTGGTAATGTGTGTCATTCTCTTTAATAGCTATTTCCTTCCTTCTTTTCAATGATCGCTTTAACTCATCTCTTGCTTCATTCAGATGATGTAGGGAAAGTTACATTTCAATCTTCTAGTTCTCAATAGTCTTCCCCAACTTGTAGACTTCCATTTCTAAGATCTTTCATCAAAGCTACAAAGCTTTACTTCCAAAGAACTCTAGCTCTGATACCAATTGTTAGAAATACAATAGGGAAGTAAACTCTAAGATGAGGGGGGGGTGAATCAGCACTTAAAACTTTTAACCTCAAAAACATTCACCACACATCCATCTCACAATCTATGCATATAAAATGAAATACCAAATAAAGCATATACATCCATAGCATGAAAGTAAACCATTCAATCACATATATGACACAAGATATTTGGCTACCCAGAAACCCTCCAAGAAGAAGGTAAAATTGGGGTGGGGATGACACCCACAAATCTTCACTATTGTAGTAATAAAGTGTATCTTATGAAGATTACAATGTTTTGATCATGAGACATGATCTACCTTGTGAAAGGTCTACCCTATTAAAGGCTTACAAAGGTTGTTACGTCTCACCCTATTAAAGGATTTCTACACCCTGTTAGAAGTGTGGCTGATTAAAGGACTTCAACTTACAATGAAGTAAGCACCTTGTTAAAGGATTTACAATAGCCTATTAAGACTACTTTGTTAAGAGATTTAACTGATTCACCTGTTATAATGTCTCAACAATGATCCTTCAGTTAGCGTTGTGTTGCTTGATGATAGATCACCTCTTTCTTGATGTATACTTGATCCTTTCTGATCAAATGTATCTCAGTTGTCTTCTAATTCCTTTCTTTTATTATCCTCTAACTAATTCTACTATGTATCTCAATTCACAGTTCCTTAGTCACCATGAAAGCTTAGTTTGCACATGAAAACCCTTCAATTTTCTCCTTCCACACACAAAATTTTTAAGGTTTGTCCTCCTTAAGAAGACCTAGGTGACTTAGGGTTCGGTATGAATCAATGATTGTAATTAATCCATCTAGCCACTTAAACCTTCCCTTTTTCTGATTGGATGCATGTCTACATAGGGATTCACAATAAAGATTTGTTCTTATCATCTAAAATCGTAAAAAAAATCCTTAAGTCAGGTCCAAAATAGTTTACATAGAAGTTTGTGTCATTACAAACATCTATGTAAAAACTATTTAACTCAACATCTGAAGTCCTTGATGCTTGGCATCAACTATAACCTCAATGTTGTAACTTGGCCTCTGAATGACTTGGCATCCATTGATCACTCAACATCTATATAACTCGGCACATACTATCTGCTCAACACTTGAGTGACTTGGCATGCATTGTCTAACATGTTATGCTCGACATGTATTACTTGTTCAACATGAACTAAGTAAATAACTTATAGATGACTAAAGTGTATAGACACTCAATTGTCAAAACTAATCTGAGATTAACATCCTTTATATGTTATCTCAGGAATAGCTCAGAAAGGGGGTTGTCTTACATCATTACTTATCAATTGAACATTGAAAACCTCTTTCTTCTCTTTCCTAACATTTGTAGACAAGCTAGATATCATTACAAATATCTAGGGTTTATGAAAATTCAAACAACATAACTCGACAATAGTGAAATACCTTTCGAGTCTGATGAATGATGACGAGTAACATTAGAATCTAGTTACCAAACACTTGAATCTTCTTTCTCAATTTGCCTTTGTGCTCTTTGTGCACTCTGTAAACTCTAATAAGTGAAAATGAGTCAAAAATTGACTATATAACCCTTCATATTTGACAATAAATGCTTAGTGCTTACACAGTTGTAAGATCGACTATCATAGGACTTTTGACATGCTCGGCTAATGCAAAATTTCCAATATGATTGGCTAGCATAGAAAACTCAACTAATACTAGCATGACTCCATCTCTCAGCTATAACCACTATTCCTTTCCTTACTTGAAAATAACAATAATGTCTTCCATGCTTAAAATCAACATAGAAAACAACAAAACTATAGATTTTCTCCTGATTTTAATCACTTCATTGCATCTCAATTCATGCATATATAATATTTTCAACACTTAGATTCTTGGAACTAATGCATAATATAACTTTTGAAATATCAATCTCATACATACCTCTTGATTACCTAATTGGGGGTGATGTGATCACCTAATCATTGGATGAAGTGACCTCATCTTGACTTGATGTACTACAATCTTCCTTCTTTTTCCATGTCTTGTTTACTTATACTTTTAACTTTTCAACATTGACCTTTTGTTTTCCTTTGTTGAGTTCACTGCTCAATGTCAATGACCTAGTTGGACAGCTTTTACTAATATGACCAGTCTTGAGACAACTGAAACATGTCCATATTCTTGACAATAGTGACAACTATACCTTGTGTTTTAATCCCAATCATAGGATTTTCCATTTTATTGTACCTTTGTCTTCTTGTTTGATGTCCACGTGGTCTTAGATCTACATTCATATACTTTGTGTCCATACTTCTAATAATTGTAATAATATCCTTCAAATATTTGAGTATTCATGGTCTTGGTCATGCATTCATGTGCCTAATGTCCTTTCTTATTGTACTTATGACAGTAACTCTTGAATTTATGCTTAGGGTTTTGATTTGCATTGTTGCTTCTACATATATTAGTTGTATGACCTAGCTTTCCAGAATTATGATGAGTGGGTTTGTAGTTCTTACCTTTATTATTCCTTTTCTCACCACTTTTAGATGATTACCCTTCCTTAATGTTGGTGTATCCCAATCTAGTAGTATCATTGTTAGGTCTTGGAGATTTCATCAATTTCTCAAAGTATTTGATGGCTTCACTAGGTTTATTAAAATTTTAAACTAATTCCTTTTTTGCTCTTAGTTCATTCCTCAATTGATCATTCTATAAAGTTAGGGTTGTGATCTCAATGTCCTTTCCATTCAATTCATGGTTTGCAATCGTCAATTGATTCATTGTGTCCAGTTGCATGTTAGCAATCTTTTACACATCTGATGTCTTTTCTTCCAGTCTATTGGTTAGCGTCCTTTTGTCATCTTCAATCATGAATATTTTTTCCTCGACTTTCTTTTTCTTTTTAGTCACCTCACATAGCAATATCGATTGGACTTCTTGTTCTATCTTAAGATTTCTGACCTCTTCAACTAGGGCATTGTTGTTTTCCATCAGATCCACAACTTCTGCATCAAACTCACTTGAGTTTCCATTCTCAAATAATCTAGTAGTGTCTTCTTCTTGATAATGAGTGTCATTTAGCTGAATAGCCATCTCTTTCCTTCTCTTCAATGAACATTGCAATTCGTCTCTTGCTTCCTTGAGTTGTAGGGAAAGTTGCAATTCAATCTTTTGGTTCTCAATAATCTTTCCCAACTTGTAGACTTCCATCTTTAAGATCTTACCTCCAAAGTTGTAAAATTGTCCTTTCTAGAGAATAGAGCTCTAACACCAATTGTTGGAAATAATAATGGGAAAGTAAACTCTATGAGGGAGGAGGGGGGGTGAATTAGCACTTCAAAACTTTAACCATAAAACATTCAGCACACATCCATCTCACAATTTAACATGTAAACTAAAATAGGTAACTACACATTTGCATCCATAGCATAAAACAAATAACACATGACACAATCAATTGGTTACCTAGAATCCCTCCAATGAGAAGGTAAAATTGGGGTGGGGATAATACCCACAAATCTTCACTACTGCAGCTGTAAAGTGTAGCCAATTAAGGTTACAATGAGTTTGATCATAAACTATGATCTACCATGTGAGGGGTCTTCCCTGTTAAAGGCTTACAAAGACTGTTAGGTCTCACCCTATTAAAAGATTTCAACACCTTGCTAAAATTGTGTCTTGGTAGAGGACTTAAACTTACAATAAAGAAAGCACTCAGATAAGAGATATACAAAAGTCTGCTAGGACTACTCTATTAGGAGATTTGCTCTGCATCACTTGTTAAAATGATTCAGCACCATGATCCTTTGGTTAGCAGATTGTTTCTAGATGTTAGATCTTCTCTTTCCTGGTAAATCCTTGATCCTTTTGATTAGATATGTCTCCTCTAGATCCTATCTCTGCTTTCCTTTGTTCTCTCTAACTGATTCTACAATTCATAACATTGTCACAACCTCCATAGCCACCATGGATGCTCTCTTTGCACTTAGCATTCGTATCCTTCTTCTCATCACAAACTCTTTAGGGTTTTCCTTATTAAATAAACATAGGTGAACTAGGGTTAGGTAAGAATCAACAGTTGTGGTTGATCCATATTGTCACTTAAATCATCCCTTAATTCGATTGGTTACATGTATTGCATAGGGATTTGTAATATAATTGCATACATATCTTCTAGAATCATAAAAAAATCATTTAGTCAATCCAAAAATGGTTTACATAGGATTTTTTGCCATTACAAACAACTATGTCCATAACTATTCACTCGGCATCTAAAAACTTTGATGCTTAGCATGCACTATGTTCTTAATATTGTAACTCGGCTTCTATAGGGCTCGACATGCACTATTTTCTTGGCACTTGAATCACTCGGCATGTATAGTCTTCTTGGCACATGAGTGACTCAGCACACATTATTTTCTCGACACATACTAGTGCTCGACACTTACTAGGTATATTACTTAGCATGTATTGTTTAGCAACTTATGCTTAGCATGCTTTGATCATTCGGCTCACATTAATTTCTCAGCTCACTCTAATCACTCAACTTGCACTATAAATCTGCTAAATAATGACTAAGTGTTTTGTCGCTACCTTGTCAAAACCAATATGAGATTAACATAATATCACTCGATTTACTTGGGAGACCTGCTCAGTCAAATAACAGACATTTCCTGACTTGTCTAATAAATAATGGAAGGTGATTTGGATACTCTTTTGGGAGTTCTTTCTTCCTAGATCTTGATCTTTCAATTACGGGATGTCAGGTTCAAGTGTTATTTGCGGCTATCATTATATAGTCATAATTAGTAACTTGAACTTGTATGTCTTAATCATCTTGGAATTGTGTTTGGGAATTAAAATTAACCTTATATGTCCAATTCTTGTAGATGATTATTGAAAGCATTTGTAAGTGATGAATCTATTGCAATCTCTTTTATGTTGGTACTTGCATGTATTTATGCTTTAAAAATAATGGTAGTCTTTGTTTATCCTTGTTTTTTTTAGGATCTCCAAGTGGGGTATTACATGGCAACCATTGGGTAGCAAATATGGATTCTGAGTATGGCTTGGAGTACTTTAGCCTTATTCACTTGGTATGATTTCTAGGTCATCCTCAAATATATGCATTTTGCTTCATCTCTTTTGCACACAAAAACCACATTTTCCAAATTATCAATAAGTATTAGTGATACTTCTCCATCCCAAGGAAACATGCTTTTTTTGTTTTCTATATCCTCAACGGGTATTAGTGATACTTCTCCATCCAGAGGAAACACATTGCTAAATGTTGGATATTAGTGATACTTCTCCATCCTAGGGAAACACACACACATACACTCTATGGTGATACTAGGAATTTGATCCATAGGTGGACACACATACACATATGCATGCATGCATAAACCACTGATAAGCACACAAGATTGACTATCGTGCACACAATCCCGCTAAACCATTTGATCCTACAAATTTTTTGGATTGACTATTAATCATACAAACCTACTAGAGTATTCAATCCTTCATTTATGTGATTCACGATAAGACACATAAACCTTACTCGACAAGATAATTTCTCTCTCTCTCTCTCTCTCTCTCTCTCTCTCTCTCTCTCTCTCTCTCTCTCTACTTTCATGTTGGTGGAGTAGAATCATGATATGTGTATTCCGTTATGGTTCTCTTGTCTTTATTATGTGATTTTTATGCTTTATAATAGCCTTCCAAATATGACATTAGTGGGTGAGTCATTTGTTAGGATCAACCACAAACAGAAATAATAATTACATGTAAATATAACCAATATCATTGATGAGGCAATTTAATGTCTTAATCTTGATATAGTTTTTATAGTTTGGACTTACTCTCTATTCTTTGTGAAAAAAATTTCCAAAACATTTGTTTAAATATATTGTGAACTTATGCCAGAAACAACAAGAACTTACTAAACCTATGGGTAGTGTGTATGACATACTTTGCTTAATACTATACATAGGATGCAGTATTTCATATAAATATTTTAAGCTATGTTCTTATATCTAAATAAGAGTAAGAATGTTATCTTGCATATGTGTTCCAAATGTTTCTAACCTTAGGAAATGAAGAGCGATGCAAAAGGTGGTGATTACTACATTAAAAGAAGAATGATGGAGACCGATCATGGCAAGGAAATCATAGTTCAGTTCTTATGGATAAGCCGTGCCTATAGAGGAATTATTGTTCCAAAAAATCTAGGAAGACTCGACTTTCTATATTTCATGCGAGTTGATATTTTGTTACTTAATAAATGTACTATGTCATGGTTGATCTTTTGCCTTCTTTTCTAGCGATCTTTGCTCAAGACTTTTTATGTCATGTTTTTAATAAGCATTCAATCCTCTATATAATGGAGGGGAGATCATCTTAGTATGTAAGGAGAAAATAGAAAATGCTAGTTTAAGATTCAGAAGTTACCTTTTTTTGTTCTTCATGAATTATTCAGTCAATGTAATCAAAGAAGGATTCTAATGAAAGAGTGATTTGGAATACTTGTTGTGTTCTTAGTTAGTTAAAACCAACCAAGGGGGCCCACTTGGGAGGTGGAATAGATTTAGGTAGAGTAGATTCATTCCCTGCAATTTCATCTTTTCAAGATAGATTTACTATATTAGTCCTACAGTGAAAGTTCCTGCAACACTTGCAAAAAATGATCATGGTGGATGTTTTGAGTTGTTAACTAGTTTATAATTCATTTTCCAAAGCTTTCTATAGTTGTTTGTTGTTAGTCCAAGTGTGTTTACTATTTTTTCACAGTATTATAGATTCCTTTCATGCATTTTACTTTCATGTTGCATAGGTGTTAAGACTCTTAAAGGAACTTAGTGCACTTATTGTGCTGACCCATTTCAAGTCCTACGTCCTTGGGTTAACAATTCAAGTGTAATTCATGATGGAATAGGTAGTCTTCATAATAGATATGGTATCCTTGAGAAAGTCAATGGAGTGATTATATTCATCTATTATGAAACCCTTACATTTTTGGCATCATTGTCAGGGATGGTGTCAAAGTAGGACCCTTCATGAGTCCTTTATTTTCATATTAGTTTGTTAGCTAAAAACTGCAAAGTTGTGGACTTGATTAACAAGACACCAATTCAATTGCATGCATTGAAGAGGAAGACAAAAAGATGAATATGGGAGATTTCTTCCACGGGAGTCTATTAATTTGAATGAAGAAATTGAAGAAGAAGCTGAGTTGCGTTTTGAGGATGCAAGCCTTGATTTTTCTATAGGATCTTCCTCTAGAATAGAGCCCTTGGATACAAGTGGTCTCAACCTTTTGCTAAAATTTTGGCCAGCCTCATTGATAGTTCTAGTCCAAATCCACCTATTGTTAACAATCTTGTAGCCAATGTTCCTTTTTAACAGCAACCCCATAATCAAATACCTCCAATAATAGCACAACCTACTTTTCCATTTCCTCTCCCAAGCCTCATAATCAATGCTAATCTCAAAAATATACCCACAACTGCTCTTCCAAAGTTCTATGGCCTTGCAACCGAAGATCTTGATACTTTCTTGTTTGAGTTTGACATACTCTGTCGTAGCTTTGACTATAAGATTGATGCCCATAAGCTCAAATTATTTCCAACAACATTGAAATAATCAACCTTAAGATGGTTCATGAGCTTAGGAGCCAATGTAGCAGGTACCTGGAATAAAATGTAAACTTTGTTTCTAGAGAAATAGAAAGAGTATTACAAGGCAAATTATTCAAGAGGAGATGATATCTTTAGAATATCACAAAAGGAGGATGAAACATTGGAAGACTATGTTTCATGTTTCTTTTATACACTACAGAAGAACTCTCAGCATGTATTGGCAAGGGATTCATAGAAACTAGTCTTCTTGAGAGGGGTGAATGATAATTTTCTGGAAGCACTAGACCTGATGGTTGGTGGTGATGTATATCAATCTTCTTGGGATGACCGCAAGAAAATCTATCTTAACTACTCAAGGTCAACTATGAAGAAAGGCAAAGGACATTGGTCCACAGCCGCTAAAGGAATCAGTCAAGGTATTTCAAAGCTCGAGATATCTAATCTACTCTCAAATTTCAAACAGGACATCATAAATAATGTCGCTACATATCTTAACACAATGATTGCAAAGAAGAAGCATGTAGAGGCTGAGGTGTAGTTAGCTGAATATTGTCCACACTACTAGAAGCAGAAGAAAGATTGTCAATGCAAATTGGTCGCTAGCATGGAGAACCAATATCTTACAACTGAGTACATAAAGATAGAAGGAGAGGATGAGCAAGTATTCTTCATTGCTCAACGTTGGCCATGGGCCTCATGTCAAGGTATGTCTCAAGACCCTTTAGAAAATTCAAATATATATGGTAATCAATGGAAAAATCGTAGTACCCAAGGTCCTCCACAATATAGTCAACTTAATTGGAGTAATGCTTGGAAAAATAATCCACAACAACCTCAATAGCCTTAGAACTCCCAACTTTCCTGGCCAAACCAGCAAAACAACTAGTGGTCTATCCAGCAAAATAATCAATGGCAAAATCAATAAAACTAATGGCAACCACCCCAAGGGAATTGATAGTCTACAAACCAATGGAGAGGACCTCAGTAATGGCCTAACCAAAATACTGGTAATCCACAATTACCGCCTCCAATCCAACAACCTGCACTAATGCCACCACCTGCAAGTTCTGGACCTCAAAAGCAAACTCAATTGCCTACACAACCATAGCCGAATCTAAATAACTAGCAACCACAACAACCTGTTTATTTTGTTGATGCTTAGTGATACCTTATTTATGCTCTAAATGTTGCAAATATACATTTGAGATATGGTACAACCCTACTAGCACCTAAACCACCTCTCATAACTAAAATACCAGATACTTCTATAGCATCAGAACTTGCAACTTCTTAGCAACAAATGGTTGAGCCAACCAGCATAACTAGCTCAACTCAAACCCAAATAGTAGTTGAACCTCCTTTTCCACAAAAGCTCATCCAAAGTAAACCTGCACAAATAAAGGAACAATCCTTTGACATGATTGATTAGCTAAAGAACATGCATGTCCAAATCCCTTTATTCCAAGCTATTAAAGATGTTCCCATTTATGGCAAAGTCATTAGAGAAGCCTATCTAAAAAATCCTGGGAGAAAGAAAAAGGACCTAACCACAATCCATGTTGTAGGATAATTGGCTAATATTATGTTAGGAAAATTGGTTATTCCTAAATATTATGATCCAGGAAGTCCAGTTTTGAATGTGATTATAAATGGTCAGTGTGTTAAAAATACTTTGATTGATCTTGGTGCTACTATAAATATTATGACTAAGGATACTATGAAAAAATTGAATATAGAAGGATTAAGGGCTACCCCAACAATACTGCAACTTGAAGATAATTCTACTATCACTCCTAATGGGATGATAGAAGACATAGTAGTAACCCTAGACTCTCTAGAGTACCCTACAGCTTTCATGATTATGTCCCCAAAAGTTAATTTATCTAGTTACCCTGTCATTTTAGGATGACCATGGTTAGCTACAACCAATACAAATATAAGTTGTAGGTCAGGGAGTATGACCATATCAAATGGACATGCAACAAAGAAATTTGACCTATATCCTCCAGCACAACCCCAACTAGATTTAAGCACATCTGTATGGCCAGATTTAGGGGATGGAGAGGAAGAGTTAAACTCTATAGCACAACTTATGATGCTACATAGACAGTCTTTTCTAAAGCTGCAGGAGGAAGATTCAATAATTTAGAGTATTCTTAACAATACTTGTGCGGTAGAAAATGATGTATCTAATAGTTCTGTGTTGGAACTAACTACATATGAGGAATTTAATGAGAATTATTTTTTGCCTAAGGAGTTAGACATCATCCATCAGCTTTTACCATGTTAACTAGATACAAGTCCAATCTATGAAGTTGTTATGGTTGATCTTACAACTACTGTTGAGTTGTCAAAAGGTCATAATCTCCATGTCAATCACAAACTGCCTTCCAAACAAATGAAACAATTAATATAGCTTCTTCAAAAACATGAAAAGGCTTTTGCATGGGAGTATGGGGATATAAAAGGGTTAAGTCCTACATTATGCACTCATAAAATATATATCAATGAAGGGTGCCTGCCACTTCATCAACCCCAAGATTAATCTAGCACTCAAAGAAATAGTTAAAACTGAATTACAAAAGTTGCTTGATGTTGGTTTTATATACCCTATATCTAATAGTAGATGGGTCTCACCTCTGGTTATAGTACCTAAAAAGGGAGGGAAATGGTGGATTTGTGTAGATTATAGAGAAATGAATGAAGCAACCAAGAAGGATCACTTTCCTTTACCCTTCATTGATCAAGTTCTAGACGCTGGCTAGTAAGAAATATTTTTCTTTTCTAGATGGGTATAGTGGTTATAATCAGATAAGTATAGCTTCATAAGATCAGGATAAAACCACATTTACATGCCCATGGGGTACTTTTGCATATTTTGTCTTGCCATTTTTCCTATGTAATGCTCCCGCAACACTTCAAAGAGCTGTAATCAGCATTTTTGCTGATATATCGCATGACTTCATGGAAATATACATGGATGATTTCACAACATTTGGATTCACCTTTGCAGAAGCCTTAATAAATCTTGAAAAGGTTCTTGTCTGGTGCAAAGAACATAATCTATCACTCAATAGTGAGAAATGTTGTATGCTCATGTAGGAAGGAGTGGTGCTTGGTAATTTTATATCAGCTACAGGAATACAAGTGGATCTGACAAAGATAGAGGCAAGTCTAACATCATTGCAGATTATTTGTTTAGATTGCACCTTGCTGATGAAGATCCAACTCTAATTGAAGATACCTTTCAAGAGGAGCACTTGTTCCACATAGCAACTCATTCAACATGGTATGCAAACATATCAAACTATCCTATTGTAAATAGAATGCCCCCACATTTCTCTCACAAAGATAGGAGGAAGCTAGCAAAGAAAAGTTTTCATTATTCATGGATAGATAACAATCTCTTCTATACTAGACTAGATCAGGTTATGTGAAGATGTCTTAGAGAGGATGAGATATATGACATACTACATGCCTATCACGATGAACCATGTGGAGGCCATTTTGTAGGAAGAAGAATAGCTATTATTGGCCAACATTACATAAGGATACAACAAATTATACCACCAAGTGTGACAAATGCTAGAGGATGGGCTGACCAACCAAGTCAAATGAGATGCCACTCAATCCATAGATTATTGTAACACCCTTTGACAAGTGGGGTATGGACTTTATAGGTCCAATTGACCCACCATTAAATGGAAAATCCTACATCTTAGTATGCACAGATTATTTAACTAAATGGGTAGAGGTTAGGGCAGTAAAAAAAGCAAGAGATGAGAAAGTAGCTAAATTCTTATATGAGGAAATATTTACACACTATAGAGTTCCCAAAGAACTTGTCACAGATCAAGGTGCCCAGTTCACATCAAACTTGATCATTGAAGTTATGAAAGAATACAGCATAAGGCACTAGAAATCCAGTCCTTATCACCCTCAGCAAAATGGGCAAGCAGAGGTCACCAACACAGAAATTGAGGCCATTCTGACCAAGATAGTGCAAATACATAGGAAGGATTGGAGTAGCAAGTTAACTGAAGTTGTATGGGCATACCAAACTACATGGGAGACAACAACTGGATTTACTTCATTTGAACTTGTGTATGGCAAAGCAACAATATTGCCTATTGAATTTGAACATAAAACACTATGTACTACCTTGGAATTAAACAACAGTCTTCCTGCAGCACAACAAGAGAGACTTCTCCACTTGAACTCACTAGATGAAATGCGAAAGACAAAATTGGAAAGAACATAGCTCATTCAATAGCAATAAAAGAAGTGGCATGAAACACATATTAGTAATAAACAATTCCAAGTGGAAGATTGGGCTCTCCTATACGATTCTTGTTTCAAAGAGAATCCAGGGAAGTTGCAGACTCAATGGCTAGGGCCTTATGAAATTCAGTATATATTCAACAATGGAGCAATCCAACTGACAACCATTGATCCTGTCTAGCTTAAATTACTTGTAAATGGCCATAGGTTGCACCTCTATCATAAACTACAGACCAAAGATGAGTTCCTATAGCAGTTCCAACTAAACAGTTTCCTAGCTGACACAGTTCTTGTAGCAGAAGGTGAAAACCTTCTTCCTATAGTTGTACCATGAAAAATCCTCACTAAGCACTCATAATAAAACCTCGTCTAATTTGAGGTCCATTATTTCATTCATTTTTCCTTTTCTTCATATCAATTCATCTCATTTCTTTATCTATCATCCACTCACACTCCACATCACCCACAAATTCTATTTTTACTTCTTTCAATAAACCATACTATTAGCACCTTTCATGTGGTCATTAGACTTCGTCATCTCATCAATTTGCATGTAGAAGTACACTCTCAAATTTTAGGTACAATATTTTTTACTCTTTATTCATTTTTTAGCGCATCGATTTTAATATTTATATATAATATTGCATTAAATGTATCATCTAAGCCTTAATTTTTTAAGTGTGGACACTTGTCAAAATTTAGTGGGGGGTTGAGAAAGTGTATTAATTTCCAAATGTCATCTCCACATCACCATAGTCATGTCCACGTTATAGGTTGTACTTTAGTGGTAGTCTGATTTTAATTTTTAAAATCATTTTTGTATCTGTTGTACCTTTTCATTATAATTTTGGGAAAGATCTTTTGTGATTGACATGACTGAAAAAGGACTATGATTTATTACGAGAACACTTCCAGTTAAACCTTGATGTCCTTCATAATTAATTGCATCATTATTTTATAGGCCAAACATAATAGAATCTTGTTAAGAGAATGTGGTATCGATATTTCTCAGAAAAATCAATTTGAAATTTTAAGAAGAGGGTATTTCCAGAAGTAAAACTTATCAGGGTAGTAAGAATAGAGAAATTTGAGACTAAGCATTTTGGAGATGGGAGGACAGTTGTAGAGATATGAGTTAGTTGTTCATAGTATTTTAGTTGTGGACGTAGAAGCAGTCTGATGATTTCATGCCTGTGGATGGCTTGGCTACTTCCTGCAGTTAATTGAGCTCAATGAAGAAGTAGAAATGGATTTTATGAGAACATTTGATGAAGGGGAACTCACAATATAGGGACTAAAAGTAATTGCAACTAAGGAGTGGATAGCAGAAGTCACATGACTACCAGCTAATGGGGACCATTATCTGAATGAACATGATGCCAGGTTGTCACGAGCACAGTTCTCTCGATTAGGTGACCCTCAACTGGACATTTCAAAGCAAGGGTGTAAAAGACTCTCTCTTCTAGCTCCATATCCAGAATTGGCAACCCATATCATTAGGTATTTGACCTATGAAGGCAGGTTTTCAAACTTGCATGCTCACCATTTTAAGTTGCTCAATTGTATAAGACATAACATTCAAGTTAATGTCCCCAATTTCCTTTATAATATGTTGTGTATTAGTGCTGAGAAAACTCAGAAAGGAAATGCAAATTCTATTTCTCATCATGCCCTCATCAAACTTTTAGTTGAAAGGTCTCTTAGGGATTCCTCCCCTATGTCATGGGCAGACTTTGTTGAATTTAAAACCTTGCAGCCTCAAGCCAACCCTATTTCGCAAAATTTAGGGAATGAGGAAGAAATTGAAGAGCCTAGTCAAAATCTAGCTGAAATAGAAAAAGAACCAATATTACCCTCTTTTGATAAACTTGTTGAGCCTATTTCAGAAGGTGATATACCTAGCTATTCGAGAGATAAAGGCAAGTGTAAGGTTGGTAAAGAGAGCCCTAATCTTGAAAAGGAAGCCCAAAACCCTTTTGTTAAATTAACAAAGAGAAAAAGGTATGTTCCTATAGCAACCACTCCTGTAGCATCTACCCCTATCACGCCTAAACCAAAGCAGACTTGCAAAATGGTCGAAGCTAAAGAGGTTCTTGTGCATAGAAGCCCTCATATGCGAGGTCAAGTATCCCCAGTTTCCATTGAAAACCTAAATGCTCCAATTTCAAAATCTCATATAGAATTAGTAGTTGAGAATATTCTAGATGACTCTCCTATATAGTCGAAACCCCCAAATATGTAAACAAATGAAAATGAGCCTGTTAATGAAATGCCACAAGAGAGTAAGGAAATGTGTGAGTTGGACCCCACTGTTGTCTTAGAAAAAGCCCCTAACAATAATCGACCTACCATGCCACCAATCCCTGAATATTCTAATGTTTCTCTCATACCTTATAGATCCTCTTGGTATACCCATTACTTTCAGCAAGTTGCTAAGGAGCAAAAGAAGAAATCTATGGCTTAAGAATTCCCTTCATCAATAATTCAATCTATATTATTTGGTCTGTACAATCATTTCATTTTTCAAAAGGCCTTGTGGAAGCAAGAAAGGGACCAAATGCAGAAAGTAATATTTGATAAAGATGAGGAAATTGAGTCACTGCAAGAGCAACTTGAGAAACAGAAACAACAAATGAATAAAGCTTTAAAGTTAGCTGACCAGGTGATGGCTTACAGGCCACCACCAAGGGTGTATTCCCTTTGTCTGAAGGAACAATTTCTGCTATTTCAACTAATGATGACAATAAGGGATGTTGATTGTAGATTTAAAAATGCTAAAGATTTCTATAATGTGTATCAGACTTTGCCTTCATGGAAAAAAAAATTGTGTGAACTTTATTTACATAATTTCATAATTCCACATGAGACAGAGTGGAATCATCTACTTTACATAGGAGATGTTCACCTCAGAGCTTTAATTTCTAGGATGCACAATGAGACAAATTATGATAGGCAGTTCAATACCTATAGAGATCTTGAGAAATCTAAACCATTACCAATATGGGGCAAATCACGTAAGCATGATGACCTTCTAAGAGACTGGTTTATATTAACTTGTGGAAGACTGAAACTAGAGATTAGAGAGAAAGTGTTTGCAGAAAGAGAATGTCTATAGAGAGTACCAGACACTTCCAAAATTTACATAGAAAAGAGCTATTGTAGGGCTTAGGAACCGATTAGTAGAAGCCTTCAAAAAGGCAGAACCATATAACCCTGTCAATTATGAGGTAGTTGTCAATAAGGTGGCTAAGTATCTACAATTGGGAAGATAGATTAGAAATGAATTATGGATGCCATTGACTTTTTAGCCTCCTACCATTCTTTGGCCTCTTTATGATAATAATGCTACCAAACTGGATCCATTGGTTGAGCAACACTTGGGTGAACATTGGAAGTGCACCAGAGGAATCTTCTACACTTTCAAAAGTGGGAAGCAAGGGAAAACTCCAGTGGGAGATTTATGAGCTATGGAAAAGAAGTATAATGCTTGAGGACAAGCATTCAAATAGTGGGGCAAGATGATGAGGCAAATTAATGTCTTAATCTTGATATAGTTTTTATAGTGTGGAATTACTCTCTGTGCTTTGTGAAAAATATTTCCAAAACATTTGCTTAAATATCTTGTGAACTTATGCTAGAAACAACTAGAACTTACCAAACCTATGGGTAGTGTGTATAACATACTTTGCTTAATATTATACATAGAATGCAGTATTTCACATAAATATTTTAAGCTATGTTCTAATATATGAATAAGAGTAGGAATGTTATCTTGCATATGTGTTCCAAATGTTTCTAACCTTCAAGAAATGAAGAGCGATGCAAAGGGTGGTGATATTGCATTAAAAGAAGAATGGTGGAGACCAATCATGGCAAGGAAAGCACAATTCAGTTCTTATGGAGACCAAGAATTATTGTTCCAAAAAATCTAGGAAGATCCAACTTGCTATATTTCCTATGAGTTGATCTTCTGTTGCTTGATAAATGTACTATGTCATGGTTGATCTTTCGCCTTCTTTTCTAGTGATGTTTCTTCAAGACTTTTTATGTCATGTTTTTAATAAGTATTCAATCCTCTATATAATGGAGGGGAGATCATCTTAGTAGGTAAGGAGAAAATAGACAATGCTAGTTTAAGATTCAGAAGTTACTCTTTTTATATTTTTCATGAATTATTCAGTTGATGTAATCAAAGAAGGATTCTAATGAAAGAGTGATTTTGGAATACTCGTTGTGTTCTTAGTTAGTTTAAACCAAGAAAGGGGGCCTACTTGGGAGGTGGAATAAACTTAGGTAGACTAGATTCATTCTCTGCAATTTCCTATTTTCAAGATAGATTTATTGTATTAGTCCTGTAGCATTGTTACTGTAAAAGTTCTTACAACACTTGCAAAAAATGATCATGGTGGATGTTTTGAGTTGTTAACTAGTTTAAAAATTCATTTTCCAAAGCTTTCTAGAGTTATCTATTGTTAGTCCAAGTGTATTTACTGTTTTGTCACAGTAGTATAGATTCCTTTCATGCATTTTACTTTCCTACAGCATAGGTGTTAAGACTCTTAAAGGAGCTTAGTGCACATATTGTGTTGACCCATTTCAAGTCCTATGTCCCTGGGTTGACAATTCAAGTGTAATTCATGATGGAATAGGTAGTCTTCAGAATAGATATGGTATCCTTAAGAAAGTCAATGGAGTGATTATCTTCATCTATTATGAAACCCTTACAATTATAAAATAATAAATCGTACAAAAGAGAACACAAGACACAAGGATTTAACATCATTGACCCAATCCCTGGGCTACATCCACCATTAACAAGTCCAATATTATTATTATTCAATGATTACAATCTGCAATACCTTACAGCTCAATATCGCCACAAGAAGCTGCAATATCATCATACCTTATAAAATCCCTAACCCTAAGCCTTTTTATACAAGCTTTTGTCACTTACAAAATTTGGGCTAGAATAAGTCGTCCAATAGAGAAAATAACAACCCACACCTTTTACAATAGTAGAGTCATTTTTGGCTTCAAGGGTTGCCCCCAAAAACCCTCACAAGGGCATTGCCCTCGACCATGTCCTGTACTGTAATAGGGAGCACACTCAGGCGCTGCCCTTTGACCCCGTCTTGGTGGCACTGCCCCCAAACCCCTATAGAAATAATTTGGGGGAATCCACACCATATAAACCTTTGAGTCTGATTAGGCTCTACACCACAATAATCTCCCACTTGGAGACTAATCAGATTCCACAATAATAACCTCTCACTTGGAGATAGATCATAGCACTATTAAATGTGTAGCTCCCACTAGAATATCAAACCACCCTGGACTTTATTGTTCTTTTATATTGTTCAATCTAGAATACCAACTAAAGATGAAGAGGATTTCAACTTCTCCCTTGTTACTGCCTTGGTAAACATATATGTTGAATTATCATCTATATGTATATTCTCTAGCTTTAATTGTCCATCATCCAAAACTGACTGAATGAAATGGTACCACAACTATATGTGTTTTGTCTTTACATGTAGAACATAATTCTTTGCAAGATGAATGGCACTCTGGCTATCTATGAAAAAATAATTATCACTTTGTGGATGTCCCAATTCTTCCATGAAGGACTGAAGCCATATCATCTCCTTGGTTGCCTCTATAGTAGCAATATACTCTACCTCGGTAGTGGATAAAGCATTCACCTTTTGTAACTATGAAACCTAGCTCATTGTTGTCCCACCAACAATAAATATATAACTTATAGTAATCCACCTAGGATCAATATCCCCTGCCAAATCTAAGTTGACATAGCCCTGTAAATCAGTAGTAGAGCCCCTAAAATATAAAAACTTACTGGATGTTCCTCTCAAATATCTGAGAATCCATTTGATTTCCTTCCAATGCTCAATTCCAAGATTACGCATATACCTACTAACAAATCCCACTGCATGTGCAATATCTAGCCTAGTACATACCATGGCATACATCAAACTTCCTACAACTGAAACAAAGGGAACCTTAGACATTTTTTCCTCCTCTTCTTCTGTCTTGGGACACATCTCCTTAGTCAATGTTAAATGACCAAGTAAAGGTGTGTTGATATCTTTAGCATTCTCCATAGAGAAATGCTGCAACACCTTCGCAATATAATTAGCCTAAGATAAAGTTAATTTTCTATTTGTCCTATCTCTACAAATATGCACACCAAGGATTTATTTTGTTTCCCCCAAATCTTTTATAGAAAATGAGTGTGCTAACTCTCATTTTAGTCCCTTAATGTGATCCATGTTAGACCCAGCTACAACCATATCATCAAACTATAAACATAAAATAATGTAGCTATAATCATCTAACCTCTTAAAATAAACACAATGGTTAGAATGACACTGAATGTAACCATGCTCATGCATAAAACTTTCAAATTTAAGCTACCATTACCGAGGTGCTTGCTTTAATCCATATAAACTTGTTTTCAATTTGCACACTACGTTCTCCTTACCTTTGACCTCAAATTCCTATGGTTGTACCATAAATATCTCTTCATCCAAATCACCATGAAGGAAGGTTATTTTAACATCAAGTTGTTCCAAATGAAAATTTTCAATAGCCATAATACTTAAAATAGTAAGGATAGAAGTCATTTTAACGACATGAGAAAATATCTCATCAAAATTAATGCCTTTTTTCTGTGCAAATCCTTTTACCACTAACGTGACTTTAAATCTTTTTTTTTCAACCTATAAACCCATTTATTTTCTAAAACTCATTTACCTATAGGCAACTTGCATAAGTCCCATGTCTAATTTTTTAGCAAGGAGTCCATTTCTTCTTTCATTATAGACTCCCATTGAATCTTTGTATCCACCTACATAGCTTCATCAAAACATTTAGGTTCACCAACATCTGCTAATAAAATAGAATACAAAGAGGGAGAAAATATTTTAGGAGGTCTACTTAGTCTTGTTGATCATCTAACATTTATTGGGGTGTGTGGTATTTGTTATTGAGGTTGTTGTAGAGAATGAGGAACTGTTGGAACATCATCTTTTGGAGTATCATCCAACACTACATAATCATTTTATTTCTTCTCATGTTACTGCAACATATCTTTGTACAACACTTTCTCATTGAATATGACATCTTTGCTTCTTATAATTTTACAATTTTCAAAATCGCAAAGCCTATAACCAATTTCATCAATGCCATATCCAAGAAATACACATTTCTTTGACTTAGCTTCCAGCTTGGTTCTATTTTTAGAATCTATATGTGCAAAATCTTCACAACCGAAGGTTTTGAGAAAAGAAAAACTCACCTTCTTACCAATTCATGCTTCCTCTAGAATACCATAGCCCAAAGAAGTAGACAGACCTATATTAATCAAATATACAATAGTATTGACAATCTTTGCCCACATATTTAAGGGAAGCCCAACATATAACTTCATGCTCCTTGCACGCTCCATTATTGTCCTATTCATACATTTAGCCACTCCATTTTACTATGGATTCCTTGGAACACTTTTTTGTCTGCAAATACCATTAGTGGAGCAATAATTTCCAAATTCATAACTGCAATCCTCACCACCATTGTTAGATCTAAGACATTTTAATCTCTTACAAGTCTCATTTTCAACCAAGCATTTGTTCTTAAAAGTTTGAAATACACCATATTTATGTCTAAGGAAATAAACCCATACTTTTCTAGTTGCATCATCAATAAATGTAACATAATAATAATAGCCACCAAGGGAAGATACCTGAGCTGGTCCCCATACAACTACATGCATAAGCTCTAATTTCTCTTCTTTTTTTTCCTTCCCACTCTTCATAAAAATCACTCGCTTTTTGTTTTTTTTTTTATATACACAACTTTCACGGAAATCCATATTAACACATTTTAGACCTGGTAACACTTTCTTTGAATGGATTAATTCTGTGCCTTTCTCACTCATGTGCCCAAATCTATTGTGTCACAGTGTTGTATCAGAATCAACAACAATTGTTTGTTCTCCCTATTTAACTACAACAATTGTTCTTGAACATTTATTTTTCTCTGAAATAATTAAGTACAAGCAACAGTATGACCTATACAAAGATGTAAGGTGCCTACTTTCACACCTTTTGCTACTATAAGGGAACTTTTTGAAACCTTCCAATTTTTATAAAAGTAACTACACAACCCACATCAGCAAGTTGCCCTACTAAAATTAACTTCCTAGTCAGCCTTGGAACATGTCTTACCTCATGTAGTAGCCATCGATTCCTATTTCGTAACTTAATTTTAACTTTTCCCTTTCCAACAACTTGACAGGGTTCATTATCCCCCAAATAAACAAGCCCAAAATCCCCTTGGACATAATCAATAAAATAACCTCTATGGGGTGTAGCATGAAATGAAGCCCCAAAATCTAAAACCCAAGAATCATCAATAGTTTCTAAAGAAAGAAGCAAAGCATCCTCTTTGGATCTGTTACTTACCATATTTTCCTCTTCGTTCCCTTCTGGTTTATCTCCCTCATTGTTCTTTCAAGTCCAACAATCTTTCTTCTTATGCCCTAGTTTCCCATAGTATCAACAATCTCTTGGTCCTCTAGATTGAGACCTCTTCCCCTTTGATTTTTCTCTTAACTTCCCACAATTTCTAGAATTACATCCTCTCTCAGTCATTATGCCCCTTCTTTGTGTGTTCAAAGCACTTCTTGATGTAGATCCACCTGAGATTTTCCTAGAAGTTTCCTCACTCAGAATAACACCAATCACATCATCAAAATTTAAGGTATTAGATCCAGAAACAAAATTACTCATGGTCATTGCCAAGCCATTCCAACTTTTAGGAAAAGAACACAAAATCAAGAAAGCCATGATTTCATAATGGAAATTGACATGTACATAAGATAATTGAGTAATAAATCTATTAAACTCATTTAAATGATCTGCAACAGATCCACCTTCTGTCATCTTCAAATTAAATAGACACTTCATGAGAAATACCTTGTTTAAAATGGAGGGCTTTACATACAGTTTCACTAGGGTTTGCATAAACTCTTCTGTCATCTTAGCTTTTGTAACATTAAATGTCACTGATTATGTCAGGCATAATAGAATACTTCTAAGTTCCTTTCTATCCAAAATTTCCCACCAGTTCCCTATTTCTTGGCTTTTCCTTCCAATGACCACCATAAATCCTTCTCATAAAGATAGTCCTCTATTTTCATTTTCCATAATTGAAAGTTCTACCCATTAAACTTCTCAACCTTTAGCTTACCCTCACCTACCATCACTCCCACTCAACCATGAGACCTTCCTACAGAGGTTAGCTAAAACAAAATGATGACAGTCTGGCTAAAAAACAATGACAACAATTTGGTTCTAATACCACTTGTTAGGATTAACCACAAACAGAAATAACAATTACATGCAAATATAACCAATATCAGAAAATAATAGATTGCACAGAAGAGAACACAAGACACAAGGGTTTAACATGGTTCACCCAATCCCTAGGCTCCATCCACCAATAGCAAGTCCAATATTATTATTATCTAGTAACTACAATCTGCAATCCCTTACAGCTCAATACCACCACAAGAAGCTACAATATCATCATGCCTTATAAAATCCCTAACTTTAAGACTTTTTATAGAAGATTTTTCTGCTTACAAAATTAGGGCTAGAATAAGTCATCTAATAGAGAAAATAATAGTTGACACCTTTTACAGTAGTAGAGTCATTTTTGGCTTCGGGGGCGTTTCCCCAAGACCTGGCAAGACCCCATCTTGAGGTCACTGCTCCCAAACCCTCATAGAAGTAATCTAGGGGGAAACCACATCAAATAAACCTTCAAGTTTGATTAGGTTCCACATCACAACAACATTTCCTTCACTAAGGTCTCTTTCACTAGTTGATTTGGGCTTTATTACTAACCCCTTTTGTGTCTTTTAACTTTTTTCTATTTGGGTAAAAGTATAAAGTTGTGTCACCTTTCAGGCTGACTTATTAGAATGACTAAATTTGAGTATTTCTATCGAAAAATCATTTTTTCTGAAACATATGATCCACATAAGTTCATTCTACTTAAGTTATATATGGTCTTGCACTTTTCCAACTGGAAATATCTCTATTAAATGCATGTTTTATACTAGTTTGTATCCAATTACTAAAAAATAAAATTATTTCAAAAAACTAATGTTTCAATAACTCTTACTATTTTCTATGATATTTCTTTAGTAACATAGAGCTCAAAGTCAAGAATATTCTCATATAGAATTTATAGTTTTTTAATTAGATATAGTATATTGTAATTTTTAAAAAATTTACAAGCACATATTTTAACATTTTATAATATGTCAATTTTGAGAAAGAAAAAAATATTAAATCATATAAATTTTTTTTTTAAAATATATGACATTTTAGAGGAGACAGTTCTCTTTCATAATGTATAATTTTTCTTTTGGTTAGAATAGATATGTTTTGAAAAATGTGGTGGGAGATGAAAACTATCAATTTCATGTGAGTTGAAATTTGAATCATTATAAAAGAGAAAATATAGGTCTATAGTTAATTTTTATTTTTTATTGTTCTAGCTATATATGTTATCTATAACATAGCCTGAGATCAAATGGAAATAAGTTTATTTCCATATAGTTTTGTGGTGGGAACTAAACTCCTAATTTTCAACATTTTTCAGCAACTAAAAAATCATCTATAAAAATTAGGAAAACATATAAATTCTTATGCCAAACAATTATTAAAAATTATAATCCTAAACTTCATCCATTTCTACACATTTCATTAGTTTACTTCATTTTCAAATTCTAAATAATAATACCAATTTTATGTCATTGAAGGTGAGCAGTTATATTTTTGTTGGCCTTTTCCTTTACAAAAGGGTGACACAAGTTTATGTTTTTACCCATTTGTTTTCCTGTTGTTTTCTTTTGCTTTAGTTTTATGCTCTTATGTATAGAAATGGAATTAGAATCCTAAGTTTAGAGGCTTACATCCTTAAGCTTAGTAATGTTATACCTCATTATGATATTATCTTTTATCTTCTTTTTTTATCGAGAGTATGACTTGCCTCATACTCTTGTTAAAGTAGGGGCTACATGTACTATATTAAAATAGACACACTTCATTTTGAGACCTTTTGTATCATCTTAAAATGGAAGCACTTCCATGTTAAGAGTGTTTAGCCCTCTGAGTAGGTGGTCTGGGGTCATGTCAAGCACCTTGAATGGATATGATAGTTTTCCCCCTATTCTACTTCTCTCTCTCTCTCTCTCTCTCTCTCTCTCTCTCTCTCTCTCTCTCTCTCTCTCTCTCTCTCTCTCTCTCTCTCTCTCTATTTCCAACCTATTTCTAATAAATTGCTCTATAAAACTAAGGACTTTGGATTTTGGATCAAGGACTACCTTTTGGGTCAAGGTCAGCCTTGACCTTGACCTAGGTCATGGACAACCTTGACCCTAACCTAGGGCAGGGTCAACCTCATCCCTAACCCCAAGTCCCATTTTCAATTTCTAGGAGTTTATGGATCTTGGGCTTGGAAAAATTTCTTTTCCCAATTTTGAGTGTTAACCTCATAATGGTTTTTGACAATTGAGTGCCAACACACTTAATCACATTCTATACTGGAGCTGAGTACATCATGTATGCCGAGCCACAACATGAGCTGAGTCAGAAAAGACATCAGGTGCCGAGTGATCTTCAGGTGCCGAGCAGCTTTCAGGTGCCGAGTGAAGATCAGGTACCAAGTGAGTATAGGTGCCGAGCATGATCCAAGTACTGAGCATCATTCAGGTGTCGAATCTTAAAGGATGCCAAGCAAGATAGGAGCATGTACAGAAGCCGAGTTACAGAAGGTGCCAAGCATCAGGAAGCAATAAGTGTTGAGTAACATAGAATCAACATATGAGTTTAAAACTTCACAAACTCAGATGTAAAACATTTTCATAGCCGACATAAGACAAATCTCGAAGGATCTAACTGATAAGATCAAATCATTTATATTTCCTATGCAATCTACATGCAGCCAATAAGAAAAATGGAGAGAAGGCATGCAACCAATAAGAGATGTGCAAGGAATAAGCAAATATTAGAGATTAAATATGGATCGTAGATCCATACCTAACTCTAAGTCTTCCAGTATCTTTATAACGAAAACGAAATCAGATCAAGATTAGAGAGAGAGGCAAATGAAAAAGGTGTGAAAAGAAAACTATTTCACAGAAAAGAGTATCAGATCTCAAAAAGGATCAAGATCTCAGAAGAGCAGATCAAGTGCCTGTATTCAGCAATCGAAGGAGTGTAAGCCATCAAGTTTATCATACCTAATACTCTTTAGCCATTGTATTAGAAAGTAAACCCTATGATGATAGGTTAGCTTAGTAGCTATTTTGTAAATCCTTTCAATAGGTGATTAAATCCTTTAACAGGGTAACACTTCATGTAAAGTGTTTAAAATCCTTTAACCAGGTCACTATTGATATAGTGTAAAGCCTTTGACAAGGCAGGCCTTTAACAGGGCAGACCATCAGAAGTGGTTAAACATTATTACTGCAGTGATTTTGTGGGTATCATCCCCACCCCAGTTTTACTTTCTTATTTCTAGAGGGTTTCTGGGTTACCAAATCTTAAGTGTTATATGGTGATGCATATTTGTTTCTTATGATTGCTTAATGTTTATATGCATACAATTTACTTTCAGTTAAGAAGTTTTAAAAGGTCAAAGCACAATACTTCTGATTCACCCCCCCCCCCCCCTCAAAAGCACTCTTTCCAATAAGATATTCCAACACCGAGTTGGCTATTTCGAGTTTCAGAATGGTAGACTCTTAAATTACATTTAATTTAGGTCTATGCCTAGGGGTTAAGGTTAATCATTTTGATCCATCCACTATCTATGAGAAAAGTAATGATCTACAATCTATGCACGATCCATCATCCACTATCTATGAAAAAAGTTATGATCTACTTTTCATGAGAGTATCCACCTACTATGAAGTGAAGATCTATCAAGCATTCAAGTGTTCAAGCATCCAATTCATCAAGGAGGTCCATTATTAGCCATTGAAGGATTAAATCTCTATGGAGCCCTCTTGTTGAAGATTTCTACATCCATATTCATCCAAGCCTTTTCCTATGCAAAGATACATTCAAGATTGGTGTTGAAGATCTAATGACATTGATTTAAGACATCCTACATACATTTCTACATTCATTTGGAGCATCTGTGCTTGTGGATTCAAGGATTTCCACATAAGCAAGGTGAATAGTTCCATTTACTTTGTTTATGCATATTACAATTTCAATTATATTTCAAGGTTAATTCCAAATTAGGGTTTGACCAAGGCAAACCCCCCATCCAACAAAAAAAACCATTTTTCTTGTAGATGCAAGTGTGGAACAATGAATTGGAGAGCAGATTTGGATACCCTTTTCGTCGAACTTGTGAGATTTGCAAACAAAAATTTTGTCGGAGCAGTGCATGTCAATCTTGACTTTTTGAGGTACACTTGTGCCCTAGGGAAAGATTGTGCCCCGCCAACAGGGTCAAGGTTGACCTCCCTTCAAAAAGACAAAATATTTTTGGGTTTTCTTCGTCTCGACTTTTCTAATCCAGAACAGGTTGCAGAATTCCCCAAAACTACACACAGACATCAGAAATCAACATTTTCCATATTCAAGTTAGTATTTGTCTTTTTTCTATATCAATATTAAAACACATAAACTCCCCTCAAAAAAGAAAGAAAAAATAATTCATCCTTTTTTCCATCACTTGATCCATTTTTGCATTGAACACTTTCTCGTGCTTAATCATCTTGGATCATTCCTCTTGGAAATTAGGGTTGAGAAGAGGATTCTATTTTCTTCCTATTCATTTGGTGAACCCACCATGCTTACGCTTTTTTTTGTGTGGAATTAGATGCCCTATTGTGTTTTATGGTGTTAGTTTTCCTTTCATATTATTTTGTGTGTTCACCTTCACTATTCATTTTGGTGAACTCGACACACTTACCCCCTATCTTTTGTGGAATTAGATGCCCTATTATGCTTTTGTGATGTTATATTTCCTTTCATTTCATTAGGTCTTTTCTTGCATTAAGATTAGATTTAGTTTATGCTCTTGCGTTTTAAATTCAAAAATAAAAGAAATTGCAAAATCTCTTTCAAAGTACAAAAATATTGTTATTTTATGTTTTCTTAGTTTAGTTTATTTGCCTTGCATTGGTTTATGAGCTTTATTACTTCTAGTCATACTTCTAATCTTAGGGTTAGATGCAGTCATAGACTTATGGGTATCTTTGAGCCTGAGTCTTCTTCTCCTTTGCTTAGGATTCTAGATGAAACTTTGATTCTTCTTGATTCTAATCCTCTTATAGAGAAAAACTCTTCTCGCTCATCTCATGATGACAATGATGCTTTAAGAGTTCCTCCTGAACAAGTCCAAAAACTTTCAAACGAACTTGATAAAATGGGCAATTGGCTTCTTCAAGAAAACCATATTCAAGATTTATTCAAGCTATAGAGGCTCTTAAGAAAGTTCTTCATGATAGTGACCAAGGTGTTAATCTCTTGCTTGGTATTACTCACCTTGTGCATTCCAATGTTAAACCTTTAGCTCAAGAAGCTCAAGATATAGGGTTGACTCCTCCTATCACTAGTGTAGAACCTTCTTTTGTTCCTTTCCCTAGTGTTCCTACCTATACTCCTTCTTTGGTAACTATGACGGTTCCCTCTATTCCTATGAGTGTCTTCCTACTTCACAACCTTCTTATCATAATGTTCCTTTTACTTATTTCTAATCCTCTGCCAACTGTAGTTCCTATCGTTCCTCCAGTTGTGTCTTCTATTCCTATAGCTTCGTACACTTTACCTAGTGTTTCTAATAATGCTAGTTCTCCTCTTTCTTTTCATGATTCAACAATTATCAGTTTGGCTCAAACTATGTTTTCTTTACAACAACAACTTGCATCCTTGACTTAAAACAACTTTAGTATCCCTACTTGTGACATGGGAAGTCCTTTGTCTCAAGATATTATTCAAACTCTCATTCCTTAACAAGCTGTTATGCCTCATCTTGAAAATTATAATGGTAAGGGAGACCCTGTTCATCATGTTAAAACATTTCAAATCCTTTGTAGTGATTAGGCTCATGATCCTACGATTTTAGTGAAGTTGTTTGCTCAAAAATTTTGTGACAAGGCCTGACAGTGGTTTTGTTCTGTAAATCCTTATTCTATTCATTCATTTTCTCAACTTTCTAATGCTTGTATTCAATAATTTCAAAACAACATTGGCCTGCAAGTGTCTTTGACTGATTTGATTCATTGTAAACAAAATTCTAAAGAAAATTTGACTAATTTTATTGGTAGATTTAAGCATTTCCATGCTCAAATTTCCTATCTTGTTCCTAATATTGATATTCAATGTATGTTTATTTTAAATCTGCAAAAGGATATTAGAGATAAGATTCTACTTATTGAATTTACTTCTTTTCAACAACTTTCTACAGCACTTCATCATTATCAATTACAAGTGAGTCAATTTGAGAGCACCACTCCAATGGCTCCTATTCCTATTGATAAAAGTGATGCTGCTCCTAATCCAAATAAAATTCAAAAATTCAACAACTATGTCAAGATAAATAAACAAGCAAATGCAATTGTTGATCAAGTTGTTGTTGCATCTCACAATGCCACTTTTGCATTCACTACTTTTCGATTAAATCATATGTTTACTCCTCTCTCTAAATATTTACATTGTATTATGAATAGGTTGTTAATTGCTTATATGATTACTTTACCTCATATTCGACCTCTTTTACCTACTACAATGGCAGCTAAATCTTTTGATGCCAAAAACTTTTTGTCACTATCATCGCCAGAATGGTCATGATACTAAGAAATGTTATTCTTTAAAAAATAAGATTCAAGACTTAATTGATTCTAATACTTTATCTGTTGATAAATTTTTTATGGTAGTGGGAATAAATTTGTTTCTCCTCCTAATCAAAATTTGTAACTCTATACGAATCCTTTACCTACACATGATACTAATATTATTGTTCAGCCATCTTCTATGGATATTGTGTATGATTCGAAGATGGATGATCTTAATCATGTTGTTAATCAAGTGGAGCATGTGGTTCCATCTGTATCTTCACCTCAATCTCAACCTTTGCTTCAATCTCAAGTTTCAACTCCACCTCAACTGAAACCTAAGTCTAAATTGAAGACTCAACCTAAACCTCAACAACAACCTAAGAAAATACAACCTCGGGAACTTTTGATTACCTTTGAAGATTCTGAGACTATTAAAGCTCTTGATGGTCCCCTTTATATTTATGCTAAGATTGTTGAGATACCTACTTATGGTCGTCTTATTGATCTTACCTCCTTAGTTAATGCTATTACATAAAGAAATCTTTTTTATGGAAAGTTTGCAACATAATTTTTATGATAAATTGGATGTGTGGATTCAAGCTTGTAATGGTTTTCTTTATCCATCATTTGGTTGTATTGATTTACCAGTTGAACTTTATGGAAAGATTGTGAACACCACCTTTGTTGTTGTTCCTACTTCTGATCAATTTCAAGTTAAGCTTGGTTTACCATGGTTAAATGCCATGTATGTTGTTACTTCACCTATTCATAAATGTCTTAAGTTTGTTTATGATGATGAAGTGAAGACAGTTAATCATAGCTTATACCATACTTCTAGGCCCAGGGATGCTGCTACCATTGACTTCTTTTGGCCTTCATTACCTAATTCATGTCCTACTTGACCAGATCATCTTTTTTGTTCATATCAAGTCTATAAGCAGTGGAAGATTCTTGAGTTAAGCTTACCTCCTATGGATCTTAACTGTGGTCTTTTGCCCACACCTTCCATACCCCTTAATCTATGGCTTTTACATTTGTTAATCAAGCTCCTCTTATTGCGTGTTGGTTTCTTGTTAAGCCTATTAATCCTCCTATAGAACCTATGAAGGATTCAGTAATTATTCCTCCTAGCTCTCAACATATTTCAAGGCAAAACGTAACCAATTTGCTAACGAACATCGTAAGAAGCATCATGTTCAAGCTAAAGCTCATAATTCTATTCTTCAAAAATATTTTTCTTCTTTGGATACAACTATGCATGATGTGTTAGAAGAAGTTATTACTAATAATGTTAAGTTACCCAATTCTAATGATTCTATTTGTATCTTAGATCCTATTTTGATTAATCCAGATGACAAAGACACTCTTGATGATACTGATGATGTTAATGATGAATATGAAACTATTGACATTGATGTTGATCTACCTAAAATGCTCTCCTCACAATTAATGCTTACACCTAGTATTGAACATTGTGACTCTCAAGAGGATCCTCATTTGGAACTAGCTATCATTCCTGCTATATCCCTCAAAGTTAGTTGTTTACTGTTGTCATACTGATGCATATTGATCAGAATTTTGGGAAGCCTTGTTTGACCAATTATAACTCTGACCCAATTGACTCAAATGCGAGAATTAATTTTGAAATACATTCTAGGGGTCAGACACTTGTTATGTTCCCATTTTGAGCCTATGATGAATCTGTTTGACCAATTTTCAAACATGATTCCAAATGCAATTTGTGAAGTTCTACTAGTGTCTAGAAGTGCAAATTGATCAATAGCCCTATTTGGGATGTCACAGGTTTCAATCCATGATACATGATACCAAATGGATTTTACCACTATGTTCTACTCTAAAAATACTTTAAGTGTACCATTTTTCAGGTCTTGACGAATCCGTTTGCACATTTTCCCAGGTCCATTCTACTTGTGAAAATCACAGTTCTGCCAATTTTCCTAGTTCTACAATTATGAGTACCCAGCTTTGATCACTTGCCAAATGTGCCTAGTTATTCATCATGAGCCCTAAATTGTAGAGTTATACTCTCCTCATGACAATGAACTAATGTCCCAGTTTTTGTGCCTCTGAGTGTTTGTTTGACTTGTTTTCAAAGCCAAAACCAAACACACTTTATTGTTTTTTGACATGTTTGTTTGCAGGCAGTTTTAAGTAAACAACTTTAATGGTCAATATCTTTTGACCCCAAAGTCATCATGAGACAAAATTTGAAAGGGTACAAGAATGTGGAACAAAGAGTCAATATGTTTATTTTTAGCACTCAATCAGGTGTTTTGGTTAGTTTTTAAAGCCAGTCTCAGATGCTTCTGGGTAGAAAGTCACAATTTGTAGAAAGTGGTAAAGCAAGTTTTAAATGATCAATTAATGATCAATTCTAATCCAAATCGAAACTAGTTAGTTTAGGGAGTCAAATTAGTGGATTCAATGGGTTAGGTGTTTCAGTTTAGCCAGACCCACTTTCTTGCCAGACCAACTTCAGGGAAAATGTTTTCGTTTCTCAATAGATGGAAAGGAGTTTGAAGATTGGATATTAATTTGGATAGTTTTGTGCCAAAGATGCTATAAACAAAAAATCATCACCTATTCATCTTTTTTAACATGGAGAGGGCATGTCTCTCAAACAATGAGTTTTGAATCTTAAATAGAAGTAACGATAGTCAAAGATGAATATAGACAGATCCCTTTGTGCAGTTTGGAACCACCTCTTTCAGCCAGATGTATAACTGTTGCCTTCAGATTTGTAGAATTGGAGGCTATCAAGGACGAACTCGAAAGTGTAAAATAAGTTTTGAAGCTTATTACTCATGCCAAGGAGCTAGACTCCCAAAGCCAAAAAGTTTGTGAGAATACAAAAAACCAAAGGTGACATAACTCTTTTGATTGTTGAAGGGCTGAAATCAGTTATTATAGACCAAAGACAACATAGTGTTGGAGAACATTCATAGGTTATTGCATCTTAAACAAAGCCAAATGAAAGTGTAGTGCCTGCCCCTAGTTCGCATTTCTGTTATCATTGTCAAATTTTTTTAGGTTGATTTTATGCATTGATTAGTTTAGAGATATTGGATTTACAATATTATGATATTATTTCATGTCTTGAATTACAAATGTATCGGTTATTATTGCTTAGTTGATTTCATTCATGTGTTGTTAATGACATTTTGATTATCCTAGTTAGTAAATGTGGTTTCTTTCATAAAAATGTTAACATGATGTCTTTAATGATGATTATGTTGTATTGATAGAGATGCATTATTATATGTACGCATTTGATCTTAGATTTGTGATTATTATACTTACCCCATACTTGCATGTGTATGGTGTGTGTGTTTATTTTATCTTTCTGTCTGACGTGTTTGATGTGGTTAAGGGAGGGAGTCGTAGTCACCTGCTAGTCGGGATCTACACGATGAACCACTCCCCGCCATTGTCTGTTTAGTTTAGATATATTATATACATGTGCATGCTCGTCTTTTATGCAGGATGTAGGTACCGGGCATCGACTTCCCTGAATTGCGAGGATGAGTGCGCCCTATTACAAATACTCAAATGGTGAGAATGGGAAGATAATGATCAGGTCCAATCCTAGCCATAAGCCTATAATACTTGTCCTGCAAGGAGGACTCGTAACAGACTGTCTACCTTTTTTTAAAACCCGTGAGTATTTTTGTGTGTATGTTGTTTTGTGAGTGTTTGATGTATTTTCTATTAATTAAGTCTAATTAATAGATTAAATTAATAATTTAATTTAATGGAAAACTATTATGATATTATGAATATTTAATTAATTGAGAAATTAATTAAATATAAAGAATTAAATTGAAGATAAAAGTTTTAAGATTAAATTTAGAACGTAATAATATTTATTAATTTAATAATAATATATTTAGAGTTCATTTTTAAATAAATGCTAAATATTATTGTTATTTAAGTTAATAAATATTTATCAAATTAAAACGTTCAAAATATATTAAAAAGGAAAAGATATTAATTTATGGAAAAGATTTAAGTTCGCATGAATGAATTTTAAATATAAGAGATTAATTTAAAAGATAAAAAAACATGTGAACTTAATAAAGATATTCTAAGAAAGTGTGCATGAGATTTTAAAAAGGTTATTAAATTAATTTAAAGTAAAGTAAAGTGGAAAGTTAAATAAAGTAATTTAATAATTCACTTAAAGTGCATGAAGGATTAATAAAAGAATATTTTAATTAAAAAGAAAATTAATTGTGCATGAATGAATTAATTAAATAAGAGAGAATTAAATATTGGAGATAAAAGTTAAAGTTTAAATTTAGAACATGATTATATTTATTTAATTTAATAATAATATATTTAGAGTGCATTTTTAAATAAATGCTAAATATTATTGTTATTTAAGTTAATAAATATTTTATCAATTAAGTTTCTAAAAATGAAATTAAAAGTGAAAAGATATTTAGTTATCATAAAGATTATAGTTCGCATGATTTATGCATGAGTTTTAATTATAAGAGATTAATTTAAAAGATAAAATATGTGAACTTGATTAAGATATTTTATTATAGTGCGCATGAGATTAAAGTTATAAAAGTAAAGTAAAGTGGAAAGTTAAATAAAGTAATTTAACAATTCACTTAAAGTGCTTGAAGGTATAATAAAAGAATATTTTAATTTAAAAAGGAAATTAATTGTGCATGAATGAATTAATTAAATAAAATTATTATAATTTTAGACTGGTGGTGATAGAAACCCTAAAGGGTAATTAGATTCTATATTAGAGGGATTTGAGGGTTCATTTTGGGGGGAGAGTTTTTCAGACACAAGTTTTCAAGGCACACACAGGTTTTCAGGGAACACACTTTTGGAAAGGGGAGCAAAGAAATCTTTGGAAGCTTGGAAGGGTTCGGATTAGCAAGGGTTTCACCAGATTGTTAGCATCAGATCAAGGTAGGGTTTGTGAACCATTCTAGAAACACTTTCGGATCTTTGTCTTCTTCGTGCTTGTTGGAAATTGCTTTCTCAAATTTTATTGAATGAATCTTGCTACCTTTCTTCTGAATCTTTTGCGATTTGATTTCTTCTGGGAATCGGGATTAAAAAAAAACTATTTAGAAAACCTTGTTTTACTTTTGAAAGAAATTTAGTATTAAATTGAAATTTGGGTTTTGAATTAAAATGGAATTAAGAAATTTAAATTTGGAAGGGGTTTGTTTTTGGAAATGAAAATCTTAGGATTGAAAATTTGAAGGGTTCAATTTATTTTTCCTATCAGTTTAATATCGTAAATGTTATTAAAATATGTATATACTAAAATAATATTGTTATGAAGTTCGTTAAGAAAAATATTATAAAATAAAGAATATAGAATTATAATACAATTCTTAAAATTTTCATATATAATAATTTATTTAAATTTATTAGAAGGGTTGTTCTTCTAATAAACAAAATTATTGAAATTTGACTTAGTTAAAAAAAAAATTTAAAAATAAAAATAAAAATAAGAATAATAAAAAAAAAATAATAATAATAATAATAATAATAATAAAAAAAAAAAAATTTAAAAAAAAAAATTAATTTTAAAAAAAAAACTTAAAAAAAAAAAAAAAAAAACGAAATTTTTTATAACCCCTGCCGGCGCCGTACGCTACTGACGCAGGCTACGACAGCAGTGGTATGGTTAATAATATTTACTATTTAACCATTTGAATTATTAATGGAATTGGGAAATATTTCTATTTAGTAATCGAATAATTTAATAAATGATTAGTATTACTTCTAAGTCTTGATATGTTATTATATGAACCAGAATGAGTTTAATTGCAAGGGTTAATTATGAAGGTTAACTGAAAAACTTACTTACTTGAAAACATGTATTAAACTGAAAATTTAAAACCTTAATTCAAACAAATACACGGGTGTATTGTATGAGTAATACTGAGAATCGTATACACTTGAACATACATTGAAACGCAAATTGAAACTTATAATAAAAACGAAAATTGAAACCTTACATTAATTCAACAATATATTATCAATCAAATCCAACTGTGAGACTATGATGTTTTCTATGTACTGTCTATATTTCTTTTTGGATTTTGGTGTTGTTTAGATGTCGACCAGTCTAGGATGTACACCAGAGGTTTTGTGAGATTTCTTGGATACTATTATGTGGCTAGATGTTATGATGATTCTTGTGATTCAAATTGGAGTTTATACTTATGAGATTTGTTTTGTGAGCATTTATGTGTATTTGGATTTAGTTTGATCCATCTTGTTATCAGGTTGCCTGTTAAGGAACCAAGTTTGATCTTTATGGGTGTTGTGGTATGGGACACAACTGTGTTTTTATGTGCTTAGGAGAGGTTGTCTAGGTATGTGACTTGGGAGTGGCTTGCATAGGGGTCCGGGACCCAAAGTGGTCAGTACCAGGGTAACCTAATGCAAGTTATGTAATAAGTGATAACCTAGTAATTAAAATTTATGGGGGGGGGAAAACATACTAAAAAGATAAGTTAGAGATTTTTGATTTACCCATGCCTTGAGTGCTTGTATAGACTAAGGATGGGAATGAGATGAGTGCCTCATCTTCTTGAGAGGGCTTTCTAGTTTTCCATATGTGTGATGTTGAGGGTCCGGGGTTCAAAGTAACCAGTCCTGGGTAACTCAATGCTTGAGGGTCCGGGGTCTATCAAGAGATCAGTCCAGGGTAACTCAAGCAGCCATGTGATGACACTCCCTAGTATGTAGCCTAAGTCTCCTCTGTAGTTTTTGTGTATCTCTGGTGGTGTACTTATTGTTGGATGTGGTGTACTTATTATTGGTGGTGTATCTATTGTTGGATGTGTTTATTGTGGTTACTTACTTTCATTGATGATGATTGGTGTTTCATTATGTTGTACTTTTGACATGTGGTTTTTGACTTGAGGAGGATTATCTTTTGTTGACTTTATCTTGTGATCTTGGTATTTGGTTTATACTTGGTTTGTGTATGATGTTTGGTTATGTGATGTCAGTATTGGATTGAGTGTTCTTTCTTTCTGGTTTATTTTATCTTCTTGAGTAGTATGTGTTACCTTTGAGATAGTTTTGGCTAGTAGGTATTCCATGCCTAGGAGTGTTTTATGTTTGATAGCCGTTTGTGGATCGTTCATTATCTTCCCTACACGGTGGGAGTGGAAGCCTGACTAGGTAACCACGCGGTCGGGAGGTAGTGTCTTCTTACCATTTGGGTTCCCCTTCACATTGCCAACTGTTGGATGTTCATTGTAGAAGATGTACCTTTATCATTCTTACTTCTTATCTCAGAGACTTCTTTTCAGATGAAGTATATATGTTATCATGTATTATGTTGTACAGTATCTATTTTCACATACCCTGCGACATGTGCAGTGGATGTTATTGATTGGATGTACTTTCATTGTATTGTTTATACTTATGCATTTGCTTATGCGACTATGTATCTGTTATTCCTTTATGATCTTGAGACATTGTACTTGAAACTTAAACTAATTAATTTAAGATTATTAAATGTGACTCAACGTAAAGGAACCTTTGAGGAATTGAAACTATATCTGTAATTGCAAATGTGTATTTGTTGTGTATGTTCATATTGCTTCCGCATTAATGTTATCTTGATGTTGTTTAAACTTCAAAAAAAAAAATAGTTCAGTAAACATTGTAACATGTTAGGTTTATTTCTCTTGGGTTCCCGAGCGGGGCGTTACAGAAAGTTGGCTTGAGAAAACAAAGAGCCATTCGGATCTAATGAAGCATCATGTGTATTGAAGTTTGAGAAAATCTGTGAGAATATGTTAGTATAGCGTGGGCCTTTTTCTAGTAAACATTTCCTCCTCAATGCGAGTTTTTGAAGCCACAAACAAAAGGGAAAATGATTGGAAGTGTTGAGTTGCACTAATAACTCTGGCTGATTACCCAAAAAAATTTAATAAAATCTCAGACTAGATTGTAGGTCATATTTCATTAGATCAATGCCCATAGGGCCCTTCCAAAGCCTAAAGATGGTGTTTTATAAGCTGAAGGTGTTGAATGGGCAACTTGACAGAGATTATTGGCAGAGTTTAGAAAGGGGTGAGTCCTTTTTTTTGATAGAACAAGTATGAGTTGATCAACAACCATATGATCCATTACACCTTCTATATAAGATGAAATATGGATGAAGTAATAAGCCAAAATTTGCAACTATAAGGGATGGAATACTCACTTTTTCACCGAGTAAGGAGGAGTGATGACCATACATTTTGATGCCCACTCAGAGATCATAGGGATAGCATGTTGAATGGTTATATGGCACGACTCATAAGTTTTTGAGAGAGGGCCCATGGTCAAAGCATTCCTATTAGAATGCCAGAGGCATCATCGACTTGCAAGTTGTGAACAAGTCTTCTTGGTGGAGGGAGGGCGATGGGATTTATCCCACATTGGTGAGTTGAGGGGAATCTTACCTTTTAAAATATGCAAACACTAAGGTCCTTAGTGTCTTAAAGACACCTCTTTTGAGGCAAGGTTCATGCATGAACTGGCCCATTCATCCAATTGGCAGTGAAGTCAACATAATTTCAACGAAAGGAGTGACCAATCAACAAGTTGACACATGGCATCCTTCAAACACTCGTCGTAAGTTTGAAGGAGGAAAGATAAGGAGTTAAGATGCTACGATCAGAGTGAGATCTGGAGGTTTTAGGAGGAGAATTAAGATGACATGATCAACATGAGAATGGAGGAGGAAAAATGAATCTTATGATCTTACAAAAATCGTAAGATTGGGAGGTTGAAATCATGATCTTAAGAAGCTATAAAAAATCATAAGAGTTACGATCATACGAGAAATTGTAAGATCAAGAGGACGAATGCATAAGTGTTCTGAAATTATGCTAAATTGTAAGTTCCAAGGTCAAAAATCTCAATGTTTCAAACTTATACTAAGGATATGTGGGAACCATGGCATGTGAGTTGGCAAATGAAAATGTGACACTTGGCGCTCAAGTGGGATTGGAGGAATAAGTAGATTAAAAAAGGAAATATTAAATTGAAATATCTCCAAAGGCTAAGGCTGAGCGCTCATTCTCAAAGAATGAAAAAAATGAAATAAAATTGATATACTCTATATATAGTTCAAACTATATGTTTTAAAAAAAAAAACAATTTTAAAAGCTCTATTCATGGCCAAGGGGCAGATTTTTCAAACAAACACTACGGGCACCATTTTTATCCAAAATATGGAATGCAATATACCATTGCAAAGGGGAGAAGACAAACTTTCTGAATCTATAGTCAGAATATGTGCAGGTATTCAAGAGTAAACATTATAGACAATTTTGTGAAAATGGGGCAATCTCAGTAGAATGAGTGTTCTTCACATTTGAGCATTATAATCATTTAGAGAGCAGATGCAAAAGTTTGTTGTCTCTAGATTTGGGGGAGATGCTCCAAAAAGTATTATTTTTCCTCTAAAAGTCATTTGGCAGATGTTTTGGCTCTTGTTTTTAGAATTAGATCTGGTATCTTTTGCAATCAGTTGTGTTCTCCATCATTCTAAAGATATTTCACCCATTCTTCAACAATAAGGATAAGATATTATTTTCATTTATAGGAAGAGAGTAGAGAGAGGTTTCATTAGTAGATGGAGGTTCTTCAAGTGGACAAATGACAACATCATAGCAGATCTAGGATTTCTTCCATTCTTTATAGTCTCTTCTCTTCTCTTTCTTTAGGGTTGTTGATGGTTGGTTGTTTCCAGACTATTGAGCAGAGCTCTAGCTGTGATCTCACCATTGATGCCCAACATTTCTCTATATTTGAACAACATTAATGGAGTTAATATAGATAGTTCTATTCTATTCAACTGTTTTCTAAGTTATTTTCATGCATCCTCATGTATTTGATTCAATGAAATAAATAAAATGTTGCAATTGAGTTTCATCTTCAATCTGATTTCTTGTCTCCTATCTAGGTTGTCTCTACAATGTTTTGTGGTTTATGAACAAAGAGCTTAAACCCAGTTGCAAGTCCTTTTAAGTTGCATGTCTCGATATATTTTGCTATTGGAACAAAGAGCCAAGTAAATGCTTGATATATTTGACAGGGTTGTTGATTTCACAGAAGGATAGGTCAAGTATAAGATTAAAATTTAATGTAGATGTCTGATTCACAAGGTGAATGGATAGATTTGGAGTCTTGCTTTATGAGATGTATTAATGATTTCCAAGAATGTGTGTTAGTAATTTGTGGAATTTCCCAATAGATAAGGCACTAATCAACTATAGGATCTATATGCTTGTTGTTCATACCTTGGTTTTATTGATAATCAACACATTAATCAAATTCTTTTCCCTTTTATGTTGAAGAGCTAAAAGCGCACTTAGCTGGTCAAGTTCATAGGTCCTGTTATTAGCTATTTCAAGTCTATGTTGTTTGCATAAGTAATAGAAGAATTAGGGTTTTAATCTGCTTTATCCAGATTTAGTTGTATTCTTTTGGAACTGGTACCATATGAACAAATCTAAGGTTCACCCACCTAGGTTTTGTAGAGCCTAAAGTAGAAGAAGGATTATGACCTTATAGTTGGCCCTAATGTCTGAATAAGTATGTTAAAAATGAGAATTAGCTGCCCTTAGATGTATTTTGTTCTCATCATTGGGTTTTGAAACCTATAGTTTTAAAACACCAACACCATGTTCCTCGAGTTCATATTTTATTTAGATGTTTAATTAATGTACTCAGTTACTATATATTATTGCAAGGTAGCTTATGATAACAATTTTTTTATTTAGTGCATATTTTATCCTTATTGTCCAAGGGTTTTAAGGCAAGACAATACACAATACATGGATACTATTGCAAAAAAATGACATACACATAGATATAAAGAGACAATCTCTAGCATCTTGTATGTGTAGTTTGATGAACATGCTTCTCTGAACAAGCTATTACATGTGAGACTTTATGGTGCTAACTATTTCCAATCACTCACTGTTACATATAGAATTTTTTTTTTGGCTTGTACAATATGATATTTTCCTATAAGCATCGAACAAGTAAGTTAGTGCTTACACAACTGTGAGTCTTATGATGACAACCCTCTTAATACCACACCTTTCTAGAGAGTCTCTCCATATATTGCTATAAATCAAAGACAAAGAACATTCCAATAGCATTTTAGTCTCCTTCAATGCTCACACCATAGTACACACTTATTTGCATGCACAATAATGCAAGGTAATAAGTCAATATAATTTTTGATATTCCTCAATCATTTTTTAAAATACTCTGCATTCAATTGACTTTTCTAGCCCAATCTTTATGATTCTTAGAATTACCATCCTTATTATTGCTAATCATGTTTCTCACTAATGTGAAGAACATGACGCCTAAAACAACATTTGATTCTATAACTAGTTGCAGAAACAACTAGAGCCAATATAAATGCTCGATTAATTCAATTATTTCCTCTGCCAGTAGTCTCAATGCATGACTCAAAATTAATTATAAAATGAACATTTTACTTGCATGTATTCTCTACGGTAAGCTCCAAGATAATGAGGAAACAATATTAAATTAAAGAACTTTGGAAGAGGTGAAGTTAGGAGATATTTTCCTAGACTTCAAAATAATTGTCACTCGTATTATAGTAGATGATGTTGCATTTAAATATCCAAAATTAATTAAAGACATATTTATATTTCCACGACTTGTAAATATTTATGTCACACACCAAAGTGTCAATGGTAACAAAAATAACGATCTCCTAAAATGACAATAGTGTATGATAAAATATTGATCAATGTATATGACCTAAGTGTGCTAATTTTGATTTAATTATAAGCTCCTCCATATAAGAACAAGCATGACCCCAAAACTTTTGAAATATTTAGTGCCTTTCAAGCATTGCAATACCCAACTTAAGAAAGGTTTGTTGTTTCTCAAATTCTTTACGTTTGGCCCCATGACTTAGTAAAATAAATCTTCTTAAAGTTGATCCCAAAGCATTTTGAAATCCACCACTCTATACACTTCATGACACTTGATGTATTCCTCAATCTTAAAATAAATATAAAAATACTAGAGAGAGATCAAGAAATTGTATTATAAATTAAGTTGGAAATAAATCTTAACCAAATATTGTTTTCAGAACACATGTATTAATTTGTCATTAAATAATCTCAAAACAATAGATACTTATTAATCTATTTGTATATCTATTACAAATAAGACCTCATAGGCTAGCATGAAAATTGACTGTAATACAACTATATTATCCCCAATTGCATATTTGCCTAAGTAACTCAAATAAATCTTAGAAAGTTTAAACATATTATTTTCTTGCAACAAATTCCATATTAACTAGTAAAAAAACCAAAACTTTCCGGAAAAAGAGTATATTTTCAAAAGTGTATAGTAAATTAATCTCCAATAGAATGATATGAAAATCAAATCTTATGCAAAGTCATCGAAAAGAAAATTGGTTTTGGAAAATAGATCTTGACTAGATCAATAAAACCATAAATTTGTTTTGACTGTGTAAAACCTATAAAAATATTGTGTTTAAGGTTACTCATGCACATCCATACCCACTTCACATATAGAAGAATTCGAATTCTAAAAATACTAGAAAAGGATAAAACTAGAATAATGGAATCATCATAGTTGAACATCACTATAGATTTTAAACATAAAATCTATGAAATATTCACATCTAAGGGAAAGGGCAACCACCCATAAGGAAAAAATATTTCAAGAAATCCATATACATTTAATGCTAAGCTCCACAATCACCAATAATACATGTTGTTATTATGTGGAACCTAATCAAACTCAGACTTAGAGGTCAAATTTCCCCCACTTCATTTGACACAGTTCCCCCCCATAATTTTTTTAGGGGGGTTTAGGGGCAGCACCCCTTGCAGGGTCTAGGAGCAGTGCCAAAGGCAAGGTCTTGGGGTCGCACCTCAGGTGTGCTCATTGTAAATGATACAAGGTCAGATCAAGGGGAAACACCCTCGAGGCCAAAAATGAATTTATTATTGTAAAAAGGTGTTGGGAGATATTTTTCTATTGGACAAAATATAGCCCTAATTTTGTAAGCAACATAAGTATTGTATAAAATGACATATGATTATAGATTTTATGATGTATGATGACTTAGGAGCTTCTTGCAATGGTATTGAGTTGTAAGGGATTCTAGATTGTAATCAGGTTGAAACTGCAAGATAATAATATTGGATTTTCTATTTGGTTGATGTAACCCAGGGATTGGGTGAACCACATTAAATCTTTGTGTCTTTTGTTCACTTCTCTATCCTTTATTCCTCTGTGATATTGGTTATATTTGTGTCTAAGGGTGATAGGATATTCTAGAAACTTTTAAATTGTCTAATGATAAACTCCACAACATTTGCGTGTTTAGGGATAATGAAATAATGCCTTCCAATATATGACTAAATAAGAACGTAATATAAACACATTTACAAATAGTTTAGACAAGCCAAGTGATCTCCATATTATTGGAGAGCCTGGATCAAACACATAGCATTCAAAATATGCTAGCCACAACCATGAAATTTAACAAAACCACCGTGCATTACTGTTATACATTTTTAAACAAGGGCTCCAAATTGATATCAAGTTAAATGTAAGCATATGACCAACTCCACCTCCATCTTCACAATCCTTCAAAATACCTATGGTCTCCTATAAATCTAAATCAACAACAAGACTTCTAGTCATAAAATAATCAAGACTTCTAATCATCAACTAATATACCATCAACCAATTTCTTCAAGTTTTACAAGCTAAGATATCTTAACATAAAAATACCCAGAGCCAGAAACATCATGAATCCTCACATGCAAGCAATATGAAAAATCACATAAGTGATCTTTGATATCAATTGAAGGGAAATAAGAGAATTAGAAAAATCAATTTGAGATTAGTATAAACATGTAATATCCTATAATTCTTTAAAATATATTTCAACAAATAGGTACAAGCACATATTACTGTGTCATAAATTAAAAATAAACATAATTCATTTCACATTATTAAAACCTTAGAGGAAAGTGATCTCAATTTACATATCTAAGAAAAAATTAGTTGCATTACAACATATATATTTAGTATTTTAGGATCATGAAACAATAAGAATGAGTCAAAAGAGGATCTTTTTAGCTTTGTGACACGTTAATGGGTTTTCAAGGGTTAAACATTTTGAGGGAGAAAGAGAGATAGTAGACAAGGAGAGTAGGAAGGGGGAAGGTTGGGTTAAGATTCACTTTGACAAAGCCTCAGAAGGTAATCTGGGTCACAGGGGAGCAAGTTGTGCAATTTTAGATGATGAGGAGAACATTCTAGCTTTAAGAGCAAATGCTTTGCCAGTAGGGATGAATAATGTTGCAGAATGCATGGCAACTCAATTTTTATTATGCATATATAAGAAACTGGGCATAAAGAAATTATATCTAGTTGGTGATTTACAAATTGCAATTAATGAAATTATAAAGGGGAAGATGGAGATCTAGTTTCATGAAAAGTTGTTAGAAGGATACGATCGCTTTTAGGGGGAATTTGAAGACTTTTAAGTTAATCATACAAGGTGAAAGGGGAATGCACTGGTAGACATAATTGAAAATGTTGGAGTGGATTTGAAGAAAATGCAGAGATAGTAGAGGATTTAAATGTTCCTTTATTGGAAATGATAGAGAAATTATTAGCTCAAGAGTTGGGCTAGTTGATTGGAGTCATGGTATGTAGATACATTTTGGTGATCTTGGGGTGTGAGCAGAGATAACAATGATGGATTGATGTCATTGCTTATGATGCAAGGAAATTGAGAACTTTATCGATTTTGAAAAGTTTTGAGAGGGCCCTCTAAGAATATTTCATTGTCAAAAGAACAAAGAGGTGAAGAGAAAAACATTTAGGACAGAGGCAATTTTTTATTTGAAGATGCCAAAGAAGAAGCAATTTCCTGGATTTTGGGGTGAAATCACTCCAAGGAGGTCGAGTAAGGTGTTTTGGATTGACAATGAGGCTTTTACCAGAATTTTATGCTAGCTCTTTGGGAAAAAGTTTTTGGAGAATATTTTTCGTCTAAGGACGAATGTAGATATTTCGTCCAAGGTGAAATGTAGACATTTCATCTTTGTTTTGTACATCGACTTTCTTTTTGGCACAAGATAAATCGAAGGTAGAAAGAATGATCAATCTTTGCATGGATTTGGAATGGCATTGGATATTCAAATGTAGTTGGGTTTCGCAGAGATAGGGGTTGGTTTTCATACAATGGAGGGTTGTTAGAGGAGCATTAAAGGTCTAGTGAAAGGGTGTAACCATTTATAGTTTTTAGACCAAAGGAGTCTATTTGGAAGCAAGTCGGGGAGGTTAGGTGACATAGATGAAACTCCTACATTTTATGGCCCAATAGGAGGACCAATGGAGGATGGAAGAGGAACAAAGGATAAAGAGGAAAGTGACACCCAATAAAGTTGCAAAAAGGAATGCAAGATCAATTCCCAACATAGTGCCACCTCTGGTCTTAGGAAGGAAACAAACCAAACTTGAAACTACGAGAGGTGTTATGTTGAACAAGTCTAGAGAGATGATGCTCAACCACTATGGTAGCCAAGATTAGGCTCGTGTGAGTGTTTGTGCTCAGTACCCATTTTCTCAAGTAGGGTTATGTTATCATTGTAGTAAGTGTTGATGCTTCAAAAGTTGTCAAATTATAGTAGGTAGGTTTTGCTTGCTGTAATGATAAGATTGGATGAGGAAAATCTAGGCTTAAAAGCCTCTATCGTGTAAATGCAGAAAGACTATGTAAATATTATTTTCAAGCAATAAAAAAATAAATTACTTATATAAAAAAGAAGGAGTCAAAAGAGAAAACACAAATACATACATGAACAATCCTTTGGGGTAAACCCCCTACATTGCAAAACATCAAGCCAATGCATTACCTGACAATGCATTACAACACATTTTCAAGCTCAAAGCCTTTACATGGAGATTTATATATCTTGTTGCATTTTGAAAAAATAAAGTAGCATAACCCCTATATAATGGACCCCTCTCCTCACATAAATCATCCAAGGCATCAACATATGTATAGAGAGCTCAACACAAAGAGGTAGACAAGATTTTCAATGCAACGTTTTGTTGAGATAATGAGTGTTGCACACATTGCATAATATTGTTATATTGTATTATTTTATTTTATTACGTAATATTGCACCTAGATGGACGTGCAACATGTAAAGATTCTCATGGGATATACTTGATGAGTTGTATTGTAACATTGTAATAATATTTCATGTAATTGTTTAATATTGGGGAAAAGAATTAAACTTTCAATATTAAATGTGGGGTCAATGGGTTAGGTAGCACATGGTTTACGTAATACCACTTGGTGGTTTTGTGAGACTTGCTACTATATAAGCAGCCACAAGGATAGTTGTTGTAGAGTGACAAGACAGAAGGCAAAAGGGAAAGAGTTGAGCGAGACAAGGCTTGACAAGTTAGCCAAGGGAGTATTTGTGAAGGTTGGAAGCATGGCATGGGATGTGTGGATTTATGCTTGTTCACATGGATTGCTTGGTTGTGGCTATGGCATTGAAGGCTTCCATGGTTGTATTGCAATGGTATTTTTGCTGAATAATACATGGTGATGGATGCTTTTGGAGGCTGGGTTTTTCCCTCAACGAGGGTTTCCCAAGGTATATCATGTGTCACATTTTTGTGGGTATGTTGTCTATTCTCTTGCATGTGGATTTTAATTGTATATTTATTTCAAATCTATTGTGGGTTATGTGGAAACAATTACATTCTTTCTTGCAAGTTTCCTTACGTGTTGAACACCAAAGAGATAAGTTTTGTCATAATGAACATCTTACTAATCCTATGCCATGTTGCTCATAACAAATTTTGAAACAACAACATCTATCTCACCCACAGAGGTCATCTTACCAAATACAATATAAGTACACTATAAAAATTACGATGACCACAATCTGTTGCCTTCATTACCTCACACCACTTGTCAAAAGTGAACTCTACTATAACTGCCAATTGCTAATACAACTCTAGTACACAATAGATATTGTAAACTAAGACTCTCTATTCAACATAAGCAACTGTCAAATCAATTTCCATTCCAAAATGTAAATATACGACAATATCTTCCAAAAATATAACATCTCCCAAGTGGGTGCTAACTTCCTAGAAAATAACAACATTCCACCTAATCACTTGCTATGTAGGATGTTACCTTACAAGAGGTCCTACAAAGTGAATGACAACTTAGGAAGTTAATAACTTAGGTAAACCGATTATGCAATTATTAATTAAATAATTCAACATATTAATATTTTAAGGTCAAGACTCCTTAATCCGAACAAAAATTTACATTCAATTTTAACTAGCTATTACGTGTTGATTCTATGCCAAAAACATTGAATTGGGTTATAGGGTGTGCATAAAACAATATCACCCTTAGCTCACAAGGGACTATTTATAATCCAATATTATCACAAATACTTCACAAAAAATCCCTTTATTGTTAACATTATATCTCACAAAACACTCTTACATTTGCCATTATAACATATTGTATTACTTTTTTTTTGGTGTGACAATCTTTGCCTCTTTATCAACAAGTTCCGAACCCTAGTTTAACATTAGATCATTGCATCATCTCTTTATATTTTGTTTAAGTTTGAAGTTATCCACATCACAATAATGCAATTTGCATTTATTATGTGTTGACTTCCATTTTTGTTTCAAAAGTATTGAATTGATCATAAAGCTCATCTATGATTAAGATCCTTGTATAACAAGCAAAAATAAAACATTCAAATTTTAGTTTATCATTATAAATAACAATATTTAAAAAATCTTTATTTGCATATCTAAAAGATCCAAAACATCAAACTTCATATGTAACAAAATATAATAATAAATACCACATAATACAATGACCTTTATCTATTCATCTCATACTTAATTTTAGATACCAAATAATAATCTTTTATCATGGTCAAATCCATCTCCTCCTTTCCAACTTCAAAATTTACATTTTTCTTATTTCATTGTTTAAATCAAAGTAGATATAAATTGCTAATCCAAAATTTAATCTAAACTAATTTATTTTCGTTTATGACGGATTTCTAATGTAAAATTACCATGACTATCATAGCCTCGATCGTAGCCCTCCTGCGGTGGCTGATCTACACTACAATCGGAGGGATCATTTTAGAAGTTTTAAAACTAAAACTGAGTTTTTAGGCGTGGCGATTCTGAAGATACAAAATAAATATGTTTAGTTTAGGGTAGAATTCAGGGGTAGCAGCAATGAAGATGATTTTCGCTCTCCATGATTTTAGATGTCCAATATTACACAAGTGACAGGAACATCCCTCCCACAACAGATTCTCGACCTCAGGCACGAGACGAACCTTTTGCTGTGCTACTGGTAAGATTATACCCTGTTCTCCGTCCAAAAAAAAGATATCATGGGGATCAGGAAAATGTTTATAAGTTTGTTTTTTGGGTGTCAGGCAGTCATCTGATTTGTTGTATCATGGTTATGTCTACACTTTTAACTTCTTCCATGCATTTCTGTCGGTGTTATGGAGCTTTTATAATGCGGCTCTCGGTATTTCTTCTTCTTAAATGGTATTCTGTTGGCTAACTCAAATTGTTCTGCTTTCATTTTGGAGGATGTTATTGGTTACTCATGCTGAGAAGATAACTTTCATTGCACTATTCTTTTGCCATAAACTGTTTTTTAATGGATAGCAGTTTAGAGTGGATGATATATGCATAATTTCATATATCGCATACTTTTTTCTTCTCCCCATTTTTGGCTTGCGGAAAATAGGTTTTTAGTGGTAGGAACTTTTACTTACCTTGTTTTGTTTTTGTCACATTTCTTTCCTCCACACTCCAGCTGTTGTTGGTTTATGTTTGTCTCCCGTGATTTTCAAATTGTGTAGAAAAGTTGAAAGTTTTTTTTCGATATATTTACTTCTCTCGTCACTCCATGTCATTGGTGTGTCTTGGTCCATGTCGCTGGTCACATCTTTCAGAAAAGGAGAGAGGTTAAGATCAGCTTTCTGGGTCACAGCCCTGTCCACGCAGTTGCTTGGGTTCTCTTGAACCACCGTGTGGAAACTGGAGATTTTTTCATTTTATCACATATCATTTTCAAGTTTTGGATTCCTTGGCTTTTTGACTGCATGGCCGATTTGAGTGGCGAGTTTTTGTGGAGAAGAATCTACGTTACCTGGTGTTTTACTTCATGTTCTTTCAAAGGAATATATGTTTTTTTGGCATTCGATTATTGAATAATTTTAGTTTAAGTACGATGCACAGTGGGACCACTACAACCAATATTCAAATTACAAAACTGCACGGGAAAATAGACCTTGTTGGTTCAGTTGATAAAGAGCATGTTTCTGACTCTGAATTTTATCATTTTGCTTGTTAAAGTGAAAGTGGGTTCTGGGCTCCCCTAAGGAAGCATGGGTAAGATTGATAAATGTGTCTAACCATCATCACACCAAAAGTTCAAATCATTTTGGTTGAGTTATTTTGCTGCCTTATTGCAGTATGCTTGGGAAATTCAGCTATCATAAGTATGAGTACTTTTGGAAACTGACCTTCAAGCATCTAGGCATGGCTTTGACAGGATTAGTAATGGTCTTCACGGACTTCATTGTTGGGATCATCTTTTGTTTGCTGCAGCTATAGATATTGATATTTTGACTGCAGCTATTGCAAGCTTAGTTATCCCCACTAAATTAGTAATGGTCTTCGTAGATTTCCCTTATGGGATCATCTTATGTTTTCTGTGGCTATAGATGTTGATGTTGCCGCTTACTTTCACTGAAGCTATTGTGAGCTTAGTTTGATTTCTATCAGGTGGAGATATTGATATGCTATAAAAAAGTAGCATTCTTCTCGTTAGAATCATCCTGTTGCTAACCACAGGACTTAGAAGAATACTCCTGGTAAAGTTGTAGGCAAATTGAGTTTGGGGCTTATTTGGTGGTCTTAAATTCAAATGATGTGCTCTGCACAGGAGTAATGGATGAGTGAACATACTTTGAAACTTTAGGTCAAAGGCCCAGTTTGTCATGGGCCATTGTTTCTGATGTTTATGTTGACCTGATTTAACTGCATTTCAGAAAAGTTTTGTTAGTTTTAACTCATTCCTGGTGCTAAAACCTGGAGGCTAATTAAACTGAGGCTGTGATGGTGTGAGTAGGAAGCTCTATTTTGAAGTCAAGACTCCAGCTAAGCTCTCTGGTTGCTCAGTAGTATAGAGCCGAACACTATGAACAGGAGGTCATAGTCACCCTAGAACTATCGAATTGATTTGAAATTCATGTTGTGATTTTATTTTATTGGGAATTCTATTTTGTTTCTGCAACTGTTACAATCTCACTGAAAATGTCATCAGTATCTTGTAGTTAAGGCATCAATGTTAGATGCATGGCAGCAATGGAAGTTGTCAGGTGCATATACCAAATTTGCATCCGAGGTATACATACTACAGTATAATGTAGCCAGTGCATTTTCAGTAAATCTTGTATGCACCCTGTTAAAATCACGTTATAGTGAAACTAAACTAAGAGGGAAAAAATGAAAAAAGTTATACTGAATTTCAGGTTTGCCAAGTTTCATGCAATGTTTTGTTTTAAACTTCAAGTTTGATATTTCAGTTAAAATTTTACTATACACCTAGTTTTTTTGAGATCTGCCCTCCACTCTTGTACCTGGTATAATATTATACCCTCAACTGTGTTCTTATGTTTTTAGAGTGTGTACCAGGTGTTGTGTACTGTCCTCCCATGTCGCTCAACGTATGGATCCATGTGATCTTGCAGAAAATACACAAGACGGGTTTACACTTGAATGCTTGATCTTAAAGAATTTTCTATGTTGCCAGCTTGCAGATATTTGCCCTTGAATCTGTGTATGGCTTTTGTTCAACCAGATTGGCAATCTGGGTTGGTCCTGCTGTAAATTCAACTGGGGGGCATGAAATTGCATATGAGTTTGTCTAGGATGAATCTTGGTGAAAACCATGCTTTAGGGATTTGGTACAGCTCTGTGCACAAATGCTTGACATCAGTCTATTTGATAGATAAAATGCTGAACTCATGAAGCTGTCAACATAGACCCACTCAATTTGTTGTGGTGCTTGGAACCCATTTCTTGCTAAGACCAATGCATCGATCAGTGCCATGCAATAAGGGCTCATTGCAACATTACAATAGTCTATTGGGATACCAAAAGTTGTCAAATGTCAACGTGGCCTCATCATGCGTTTCTTGATTTCACATAGCATCTTTGAACACAAGATTGCAGACTAGGAGTGTTATGAGGAATGAAAAAACCTTAGCCTTGCGATTGTGAGGGCTGATAGAACTATCTACAATTAAGAGCTCCATATCTACAGGCCAATTTACCATTGATCTTGAAGCAGCCTAATGACATTTGTCTTTCTGTTAGAATCTTTTTATGAATTGGTATATAATTTTATTTTCACTCATAAGATGCAAGGAGAACCATAGCTTCACATTTAACCTCAGGCTCTACAATATTAATGTATTTGCCAGTGTTACCTGGGGACATGTTTCCAGAATAATTTGACCTGTCCCAGAAACTCCCAGAAACCCGTCCCCTGGCTGCCCATAAAATTAATCCTTGAATTTTGATGATGTGCTGAATTCCACTTTCAAGTGAGCTCCCAATATAAATTATTTAACATAAACATTAAATATTAAGGTTCTATAATGTATATAAAATGTTTTATCCATGTTTTTATACGGACATTTAAAATATCCCTATATATTTAAATTTTTTCCTGTTTTTTTATATAGCTGCCTCCTTCTGTCCCCTGCTCTGGGAAAAAAATCCGTCTCAGTGCACATCTCAGCCAAAGATTTGCGCAAGGTGAAATTTGAGGCAATCAATGCCTCCTCTCATGTGCAGTCATAGTAGTTACATGCTACTACTTTGCCTTTGTACCTGAAGTACCATGCTTCCAAGTAGCTTCCCTAGCCTTGGTGCCACTGTTGGTTTTCACAGATACCAATTTCCTACTTAAAATATAAAAACTCAACAAAAAATTACTTTTTTAACATAAAATCCAGCAGCTAGAACAAAATAAGAAGTCTGAAATAAAATGAAAAATATGATCTCTAACAACTAGATTGAATGTAAAGCAACAAACAAAATAACTATTACATGCCTTTTCAAATGCAATTTGATAGTTGCTAACTCAAACCTAGTCATTTGGAATTGCACAATTAATTTACCAGATATGCTTGTAGATTTTCCAGATTTGCATTTGGTTTGAACCAGGTCTTTTATTTGGCACAACTTGTTTGGTGGTACAGGCAAGGTGTGAACCCAGGCAGAATCTGAGAGAACCTAGGGTGAATTCATCCATTTTTTAGTTTTTTAGTTTTTATTTCTTTTTTAGTTTTTATTTCTTTTTTCAGCCTTTCATGTTGCCTTTTCAAAAGAATTATGAAATTTATGTCTCCCACAAAAGTCTATGTAGTTTTGAAGTATTTGTTTGAGTCTGGTGGTGGGTGCTCTGCTCCCCAACCTCACCGTGTATCGTAGCAGGGACTTCGCCCTTAGACCCTTGCAAGGGTGTCTGCCCATTAAACCTCAAGAGAGGTTCTAACCCCAAACCCTGCAAGAGGCACTACTCCTAGATTCCACAACCATGAAGTTGTGGAATATAGAGCTAGAGCAAACTAACTTGGATGCTTCCACTTCCTAAATGTTACAGTTCAGTTTGACCGTGAGCATTCTTTTAATTTGAGTGGCATTGGAACTACTTATGGTTTTTCAAAATGTTCCTAAGTCATTCAATGTTACTGATAATATTGGTTTTGATGATATAGAAAATCCTTATGCTGCTTAAAATTGATTGTTTAGCTTGATATTATTATTTTAATGTTGAACTTGAAGTTTTGAACAATGCATATATCTTATAATATTTAGATGTAGTATTTAAATGACATTAGAGTTTATGGTGATTATGTTGGTTGTATTATACACTGTGTGGTATTCTAAACTTAATCACTGTTTTCAGCCTAGAAATGTGTATTTTATTTTTGGATTTTTTTTGGAACAGATGAATCCAACAACCCATTCTTTTTGTTTCTTTTTTTTGGCTGGTTCGACAAACCCAAACCAGGATTTGTTACAGAACCACATAGACGCTTAATATGACTTGCAAACAAAGTGATCTACTGAGTATAGAGCTAGGTCAAAAGCTCAAAGAAGGTGTAAAAAATTAAAATGGAACATTTTGAGTTATTAAGGAGGCAGGAAGGGGCTGATATGTTTGCACCAAGCAATGATATTAATACGACTTGCTGAGTTTTTCAATTTTGCCTCAGAACTCTTTACAAAAATCACCCACGATTTGGTGTGCACTAACTAGTTGATCTGATTTTGCATGTCACTATTGTAACACCCCGCCATGTGACCCAAAAGAAGTTAACCTAAAGTTTCACTAAGTTTGACAATTTTTTTTAAAAAAAAGGTTAAAGATAATAACTTAACAACAACAGTTATAACATAGCGGAAGCAATTAACATTCACATAAACACATACCATAAAATAGATTACAATTCTTAAGAATCCCATAATGTTGAATCGCATTTAAATTTAATTAATATTAAATCTAATATATAACACATCTATATTAAATAATAACAAGTACAAATTCTATTTAAATAATATACAAATATAGATGATGCCACTTGGCAATAAACAAAATGCACAATCATCCACTATACAGGTCACAAGGTATGAAAGGCTGAAATAATATACATCATCTTTTAAGATCTTATGAAATAAAATACAATACAATAGTACAACCATCCATCATAGAAATACAAGAACAAATAGAAAGGAACATCTGCATAAACACATCCAACAACAGCATTTGACTATTGGATCTCAATGGTATAAGAAAAAATAGTACCACTCAAACACGTGGAACCCTAAAAAGGTCCACTCCCACCGCACTAAGGAGATAAACTTAAGTCCCAAACTGGGTAACAAACTCAACAATCAAATCCAACATCTAAGGTTCAAGGCATCACTTGAAAGCAATCTAAATCAAAGGTACCAAGACACAAGTATCAACTAATCCCAGAGGCAACATAGACACGTAGGAAATTTTCCTATGCAAGCGGGCAAGTGTCATCGCATGAATCAACGCTAGAGTTACCCTAGCAATCTAACTTGACCCCGGCCCCATACTGACTCTATGCGTCATTAGTATCCTTTTGTACTAACAAGGCATACTAACGATGCATGGTTGCAACCAAGCGCTCTCTACTCCCATCCTAGTCTGTACTAGCACTTGAGGTATAGTCGAGGAAATACAAAGACTCTTATTAGGTTCATTTTATTCCCATTTAGTGTAATGTTTTCACTTATTAAACAACTTACAATGGGTTACCCTAGCAGCCACTTTGGGCCCCGACCTCCATTGCAAGCCACTTCCTGACATGACATATAGATAACCTACCCTAAGCTCAGTAAAATCAAAAGATCACAAAAGACCACATACCATACATTAGTTCTTAAACAAGCAACTAACGAGTATTGAAAAACATTGATCATAATCACAGATTCCACCAATACGATCATCCTAATAAGACTGATCCCAAAATCAATTATACATAAACCAATCCATGTCATAACATGACATCACCAAGAACAAATCATACAAACACCTCAGTCCTATAAAATTGACTGGAAAGCAATCCAAATACAATTGATCGAAGACTCAAAGGTTATATCAAATAGGTCACACCATTCACCTCAGTTTCACACAAGAACACTGGAAAGCAATAACAATCAATGCATGAAAACATCTCATAGAGCATACTTGACACATTACCGTGGTTGAGTATAAAAGATCGAGATCAAAACATCATTATGACATCACAAAATAGAACTCCCGAGCCTTTGGTAAACATCTTGACTAGCCAAAGCTATTTTAAACCCGAAAACCCCATTATTAGTAAATCACACATCACATAAAGTACATACAAAAGTAAATTCCATTAATTCATTAGGTTTTGAAAACCCTAAAGTTCAATATTTACTAAAAGTTTTTAGATTAAATCACAGACAATTCTATAATGGAAATCAATTTTCTCAAACAAGAGTTTCAACCCAGAGAACTTCTGAAACCAGAAACACAATAGACACAAAGAAGACATGAATTCAAAGAACGAACAATTACTGCACAAACTCACAAAATCTTACCTAGATCTGATGCTAAAACAATTAACGCACAAACATGCAAGAATTTCCCTTTTCCTTTGAAAACCCTTTTTTCGAAAATTGACTCCTTCAAACCTGTGTATCTAGAAATGAGCTCTAATTTCTTTAAAATAGAGTTTTTCCCCCAAATCAAGGCTTTGATCATGCAATCATGCGAAAACTCTTTGTCTTTAATTACTATATTTTAATTTTCATGCACACACTTTATGCAGTTTAATTAAAATAAACTTTATTAAATTAAAGCTTTCTCTCCCTTATTAAATCATGCAACGTTTTTAATATAATATTTATTAATTTAACTAATAATATTATTTAGAGTTTATTAAAAATAAAACTCCTAAATAAATTATTATTAAATTAATAAATATAAATACTCCTAAATTAGAACTCTAATCAAATCTTTTAAATTTAATTTTTTGATGCAAATTTAAAAAACTTTTAAATTAAAATATTCTTTTATATTTTCTTTTCCTCCACTTATTAATTAGTGTAAGCACTATTTAAAGCATAGTTTATTATTTAAATTAATAAGAATAATTAAAGCTCGTTATTTAAATGCAACTCTAATTTAATAATTATTAATTAAATAATCATAATAAAACTATATATATATATATTTTGATCGATAAATGATCGAAGCCTAGATTAATTATTATTATTTATTGTAATTAATAATTTTTATGTGTTAAGTGAATTCGAACCCAAAACCTCCCACATGAGAGGCTCACAAGTTACCATTGTGTGTTAGGCTCTTGCCTATCATAATAAAACAATATTAAATCTTTAATATTTTAATATTTTAATTCTATTTTTATCCAACTTTTTAAATTAGACTTTTAAAATAAATATATATATATTTTTTTTAAAGAGGGGTAAACGCTTTGACCTGGAGCTATGAACCAGTGAGGCCACAAACGGGGGACCTCATCCCCATGAGATTTGAACCTTGATGGCAAGGATAACAACATAACAACTTAACCAGCACAACATGCCACTATTGGCTTTAAAATAAATATATTAATTGGAAGTACATATTTAATTAATTAAATAAGTCTAATATTTCTTTAACCAATTTTCTAAATTTAAACCTTTAATTTAGACTTTTTATTTAAAGCATAAATTTAATTAGTTTTTAATTAATCAAATATTCACATATTTTAATATTTTCTTTTTAATCAAATAATATTTATTACTCAACTAATAATATTATTTAGAGTTTATTATTAAAATAAAACTCTTAAATAATAATTATTAAATTAAATAAATATAAATATGCTAAAATTAGAACTTTAATTTAATTTTTTAAATTTAATTCTTTTATTTAATTAATTTTTCAATTAATTAAATATAATTTTTTTTATATCGGAAAGAGGCCAAAGCCAAGATTAATTATTATTTTATTAAGCACGAGTAGTTTCAAACCCAAGACCTATTTGATAAGAGACTCACAATTTACCGTTGTGTTGTAGGCTCTTGCCTATTAATGAAATGTATTTAAATATTGAATTTTCTATATACAATTTTCATGCAACAACTTTATGCAATTTAAATTAAAATATCTTTATTAAATTAATTTTCTTTCTCACTTTAATTAATCATGAGACGTTTTTAATATCATATTTATTAATGTAACTAATAATATTATTTAGAGTTTATTTTTATTTTTATGTTTATTTTTTATTTTTTTGAACAAAAAGGGGTAAAAACTTTATTGAAAATTAGAACCTCAGATTACAAAACAGCAAAGGGCCAAAGTCCTAGAAACCACCAGAGACAACAAAAAGGCAAGAACCATATCATCCCTCCTCAATACCACTTACATCTTCTGCAAGAGTCCTCTCCATATCCTGACATAACTCATAGGGCATCTGCTCCTACTCATCAATCTTCTGGCCATCTATGCTTTTTGATGCCCATTTTGCCAAATAATCAGCCGCTCTATTCCACTCTCTTGGAATATGGGTATAAGACACTAAATCCATCAAAGAACTAACTTGTAATATTTGCTGCACAATTGTGGACAACTGCCAACTAACATCAGAAATTTTCCTCTCAATAAGCAAATTGACCAGGACTTGAGATTCTGCCTCACAAATCACCTTACGCCACCCTAGAGCATAAGCCTGCTTCAAAGCATATAGGATAGCCAAGCCTTCCATCCGATTAATAGTCTGCACCCTTTTATTGGCCGAGAAAATAAAAACCACTGATCCAGAAGAATCCCTACCAATTCCACCAATCCTAGCCGAACTTGGATTACCCCTGGAAGAACCATCTGTATTAATTTTCAAACAAGCAGCAAGAGGGGGCAACCATCTCCCTATCCTTTGAACTTTTTGCTTCACACGTCTAACTCTCCTAACACAAGCTGAGGTTGGAGATATCCCCTGAATACCAAGTCTGTCCACCATCTCAGCATCACCTTTCGCAAGCGGCAACACAATCTCACTCTTCGCTTCAACAGTTTCTTGGATCATTCCCATAATTCCACTCCAAACTTGTTGAATCCCCAATTTTTCGCCCCAAAAGATTCTTCGATTCCTTTCCAACCAGACTTGCCATAGTAGAAAGATAGGGCCAGCATACCAAACATCCTGCAAGAAGGGAGCCAAGGTGGTGGCCCTTCCCAATCTCATCCAAAACTCTGCTAGGGAAGAGGCATGAATGCATAGGCATTTCCAAACATTCCACTAGAAATACCAGAGTTGTAGGGTGAAGGAGCATCGGAAGAATAAGTGTGGAGAGTCTTTCTCCCCACCACTACAAACAACACACCTCGAAGGGCTAGAAAAGCCCTTCTTCCGAATATTGTCCCAAGTCAAGCATCTATTCCAAACCAAAGTCCAACCAAAGCAATTACACTTTGGTCAAGAGAACTTATTCCAGACTTTCTTCCACCAAGGAACCTCCCCCCCCACAAATTGTTGGGAGAGCAACACTTGGTACCCAGAAGAAATAGTGTAAGCACCCGTGGGATTAGGGGACCTGGCCAACACATCACTATCCAAAAGGGCGCTATAGTTATGACAAGAAAGAATGTAATGAAGCTCAACACGCTCCATCTCCAACCCAAAAATGGGCCATTCCTCTGGGCGCTTCCATCTCGCTTCCACCAACTGCCCCTAAGAGGAAAAGAACTTAAAAGTCACACACCCTTGTCCATCTAGCTTCACAAAACTTCTAGGACAATATATTCAAATGTTGATATTGGACGGCTATGGGAAGGTAGCCATCCCAAGAATCATGCCAGAAATGTGCCTTTGTCCCACTCTTATAGATCCAGAATAGGCCACCCTTAATGAGCGCAGCCCCTTTTTTGAGAGTAGTCCAAGTCACGGAACCTCTCCTTGTCAAGCTATACCGAGAGATATCTTTTTGGGGGATCCTAAAAAAGTACTTATGGGACAAAATTCTGGCCCACACCTGTTCCTGTTCCACACACCATCGCTAATACAATTTAGCTGCCAGAGCAGTACCAGATAGCAAGGATTGCTGTAATCCAAGACTGCCATGCTGTTTTGGGCTACAAACAACCTCCCATTTGATAAGGCTCCACTTAGTTGACGATAAATTTCCAGCCCATAAAAACTGTCTTGCTAAGGAGTCAAGGTCCCTAACAAAACCCTTCGGTGCCACCTGAATCATACACCTATAGAGAGGAAGATCCTGCACCACAGATTGAAGTAGTTGGACCCGACCAACAAAGGATAACTTTGACCTGGAGCTTATCCAGAATAACCTGCCAAGAATCCTTGGACTGTCTGCCAGCTGAGATGGGAATCCTAAGGTAAAGCACAGGAAGATTCCCAATTTGGAATATGAGAATAGGAGCAACTCTCCGTTGAATGGAAGGTGGAGTGTTGAAGAAAAAAATGGATGACTTTCCTTCATTAATCAATTGGCCTGAAGCTGCAAGATAAACATCCAACACCTTGCGCATATTAGAAGCCTCCCTAATGGTAGCCATGCCCATCAAAGCCGTATCATCCAGAAATTGTAGGTGAGATTGTACAGGAAGGCCTCCTTCCCATGGCCAACCCTGAATGAAACCCTCTTAACATTCCTTTTTATCAATCGTCCCAAACCTTCCACCAAAAGAAGAAACAAGTAGGGAGAGATGGGGTTGCCTTGCCGCAGACCGCGAGAGGCCCCAAAGAGATTAGAATGCTCCCCATTAATCAAAATTGAAAAAGAAGTCGAATTCACACAACTCATAACCTAGTGAATCCAATCCTCCTCAAAACCAAAGGCACTCAAAACCTTCTGGAGGAAGGACCAACGAACTCTGTCATAAGTCTTGGCCATGTCTAGCTTGATGAACATAGCCTTGTCTCTGGAATTGGCCATGGAATGAATAGTCTCAGTAGCCACAACCACCCCATCCAAAATCTGGCAGCCTGCCACAAAGCCACTTTGTTCTTCAGAGATTAGCAACGAAAGTCACTTTTTTAACCTTTCAGCAATCAACTTAGATATAATTTTATAATTTACATTACAGAGAGAGATAGGGCGAAATTGACTTAGTCGATCCACCCCCTCCCCCTTGGGGATGAGAGCAAGGAAGGTAGAGTTCAAGGCATGGAGAATTTGCTTATTCTTTTGGGATTCTTGAACAACTGCCAATAAATCTAATTTGATAATGTCCCAAAATTCTTGGAAGAACTCAATTGGAAAGCCATCAGGACCAGGAGCCTTTCCTTTTTTCATTTGGAAAACAATCTTCTCTAACTCCTCCAAAGATATGGCGCTCATAAGATGTTCTTTCATTTCCAAAGAAACCAAAGAAGGAATGCAGGAGAGAACCGGAGCCTCTGCAAACGAGTCCCCCTGCGATTCCTCCCTAAATAAAGAAGCAAAATACTGCACAACTTCATTAGCGATATCCTGAGTAGAAGATAAAACCTCCCCCCTAGCATTCACCAAAGTTGATATAGAATTACCATGTCGTCTGGCCTTCACCAAATTGAAGAAGAAGGCTGTATTCTTATCACCCTCTTGAAGCCACTCAATCCGAGCTTTTTGTTTCCAAAAGATTTCCTCCCTTAGCTCCCATTCCTCCAAGGTTTTTGAAGTTCTAGCTTCCTCCCGCAACAAATACTCAGAGACCCCTTCCTCCCTAATCAACCTAGTAATATCATTCAACTTCGCTTGAGCCTTATTTTTTGCATGGTAAATGTTCTCGAAGCATTGCCAGTTTGATCGTTTAAGCTGATACTTAACATATTGGAGGAGCTTAGCAAAAATATATATTGCTGTACCAAAAGCAGGCCTACCATCCTTCCACCAATTAGGAATACATCCATAAACGTTCGGGTCCCTTAACCACATGAGCTGGAACTTGAAGGTGGCTTCTGAGGCAATCAAGCTGAAGAAATGACAAGCTTTATGGGCTAGTGATCTGAACCTCTCCAATCTAATATCTCAGAACTGGAAGATCACAATCCACCCACCCAAAAATAGGAAACCAAAAAGTGATCTAATCTTTCAACAATGCATCTGTTACCCACCCTTTTATTGTTCCAAGTGAATTTACCATTGCTAGGCTTGATATCCACCAGATAGAGTGCTGATATATTATCCCGAAACAGGACAGAAGGGGGCTCAAGTCTTGCATTACCTCCCCGTTTTTCAGTTAAATCTAGAATAGCATTAAAGTCTCCAGCAATAATCCATGGTAAGTAAGGAAATAAGCTACAAACCAAATGAATATTATTCCAAACAAGATGTTTACCTTGGAACTCAACGGGAGCATAGATATTGGAAAAGAGAACATATTCTCCTGCTTCAAGGCCCAAAGAAACCATGGATAAGGAGGACTTAAAGGAAATCCACGAAATAGGTTGGACCTTTCGTTGGTTCCAGAGACATGCCACGCCCCCCGAAGATCCCTGAGCTCCAATGCACTGACATTGACCATCCTCCACAATTTAGGTGCTATACTCATCATACATTCCATAGAGTCCTTGGTCTCCTGAAGAAAAAGAACATTTGGAGAATGACTTCTAACTAATTCCCGAACAACTTTTTGTCTAGGCCCGTTGTTCAAGCCCCTTGCAATCCAAGAAATAATGATCATTTCGAAGGAGTCGAAAAGTGGGAATCCAAAGTCTTAACAGATCTTGACTCCACCAAAGTCTCCCCTATCATCTTAATCTTCTCCAAATCCTTCTTTCGTCCAATTTTAACACCTTTCTCTAAAACCCCCTTCTTGCCATCCTTTTGAAGAATGCCCAAATGAGGAGAAGATTTACCCTGCTTATCCATATCTGAAACCACAGTTTGTGCAGGAAGAGCAACACCCTCTTGGCCCAAATCAACATTTGGCCTTAATATCATCTAAGCCCTAGTTTGCTCATCTGTGACCATAGGCACGACAGATTCCACGCGAGAAGCAGGAGGAGGAATGGCAGAGGTATTCTCCAGTCCGAAATCCACCACAAATTGATCTACACTGACTAAACCAGGATTAACTTCTTGCTGACCCAATTCATCCAAGACTTCAAACCTGTTAAAAGTATCTTCATCCTGTCTCTCTAATAGAGTCCTCTTCTGACCTCTATTTCAATTTCGAGCCTTAACCTTAACAAAACCCTCAGCATCCATGCCCTCGCCAGCAACAGGCTTCTTCCCCTTATCCACACCAAGAGTGTTACGAGGAGGAGGCGAAGGCTGCTGCTTCACTAACTTAGCCTTCGGACATCTACGCACCAGGTGGCCATAGTCATGACAAAGGCGGCAACGGAAAGGAAGGGTCTCATAATCCAATTGTTGCACCCATTTCCACCGCATCTGGTAATGGTCTACTCAAATCAATTTCCACACAAATTTGAGCAAAATTCATAACTTTCTTACCCAAGGTTTGTGTTGAAGGCCCCACTGGTTTTTCGAGCATCGATGCAAGCATATGAAGAACATCCTCACGACAACATTCTATTGGAAATCTGGGTAATTGAACCCACACTGAAACATGACTTGGAAGCTCCTCAAAAGGATTAAATCTTGCATGCCATGGTTTGACGAATAGCCCTACCTAGTTGTAAAAGTAGGGCCCGCCCTCAAAAACTCGATTTCGATCAGCCATGCAAATAAATGTAACCATGAAAAAGTTGTTTGCAAGCAAGGTGACCTCCATTTCACCCTCTAGTTTCCAAACTCTCCGAGCCCAATTTTCCAGAAATTGAAGAGAAACTCTTAATCCCAAGAATTTGCAATACGAGTGCTTAGAATAGTATTTGACATCCTCAACAATCATTTCAAAAGGGATTACCAATTTGGGTCTTTCTTTACAACGCTCGAGGCAGCCATTAATCTTCGTGATCCGAGATCCCCCAGGCGGGCTCGAATCCATAGCATCTGTAATTGGAGAAAGGAGGGCATTATTAATAATCCTCGTCTCATGTCCCGACGGATTCAGTCCTCCCGCAGCATGAAAAGCCTCATTTGGCGTAGCCCTGGAAGGCTCACTCATTGCCATATCCCCAGACAGCCCTGGACAATCCACAACAAGGGGATTCGTCCAGGCAAAATTACAAAGTCGAGCCACCAAAATGCAGACCGACATTCAAGAAAGAGGCGACCATTGCCTTCACTAGCGATAACCACGGCTTCCCACCCCTACACAGCGACTAGTCACCCCCCACCTTTGCACACACGGGTTAAACAAATACAAGCTAGGCTCACGGCTGCCCTAGCTCAATGACAAGTTGCAGAGCCTCGCTATCGCACCCAACCCAGTCAACTATCTTTACTATTTAGAGTTTATTAATAAAAATAAAACTCCCAAATAAATTATTATTAAATTAAGTAATTATAAATATGCCAAAATTAGAACTATAACTTTATCTTTAAATTTTATTCTTTTATTTAAGTAATTCACGAGATATTTTTAATAATATATTTATTAACTTAATTAGTAACATTATTTAGAGTTTATTATTAAAATATAACTCTTAAATAATTATCATTAAATTAAATAAATATAAATACGTCAAAATAGAACTTTAATAAAATCATTAAATTTAATTCTTTTATTTAGTTAATTTCTCAATTAATTAAATATAATTAAATATCAAATTTCTTTATAAAATTTTCATTAAATTAAATCATTAAATTGTCTTTTAATTCGATTTAATTATAACGAAAAATCACCACATATCCTCAAAACCAAAAATGACAACTCAACTGAAGGCAAAGAACATAATCAAACTCCAGGGTCAAAATCACAAGTTCACGTCACTTGACGAATTCGGACGGGTAAACTAACTCAGATACTTGTCCTATTTTTTAGGACAATTGGCTTAGGGTTTAGGATTTGGACTCGAGTTATCTCCCCACTTATACCATTGAAATACTGCAATAGGGTACGCTCATCCTGGCAATTCAGGGAAGTCGATACCCGGTACTTGCAATCTACATAAAATCCACGCATGTACAAACACAATATTCTAAACTAAACAAACAATGGCAGGAAGTGGTTCATCGTGTAGATCCCGACTATTAGGTGACTACGACTTCCTTCCTCAACTACATCAAAAATGTCAAACATAATGAAAACATACATGCACACTATGCACATGCAAGTATGGGGTAAGTATTCCTAGAAACCACATAAAAATCATTCGTCTAACTAACATCATTCAATAATTGAAATAACTGACACTAAGTACCTAAACACACACACACATATATATATATATATATATATATATATGTATGTATGTATGTATGTATGTATGTATGTATGTAAATTGAATATGAAATACAACTAATCAATTTTGGTAATCCAACATCGCTAATCATAAAACATAATAATAGAACAGGCCTAAAAGAATCCAGTCAAAACAAATCAGAAAAGTCAAGTAGGTGTAGGCATTACAACTACTCCCATCCAGGTGCGTTGTTCACCAAGTTTTTTTTGCTATGGACTAAAGCTTGCATATTGCTGTTCAGTTGATATATCCTTGAAGCTTATGTGTGTTGAACTCTGAAATAGCTGCGAGTCAGATCTATCTACCTGTGATAACCAGAATCACATAGCAGCAATATACAGAAAACTAGAACAACGTATGAACAGATGACACAGATATTTATCCTAGGAAAAACCCTCTACATTGAGGGGAACATCCCAACCGCACTTAAAGATGGTTCCTTTATTGAGTTCTCAAAATAAGTACAAGATGAATGCTTATGATTGATGTCTTTATATAGTCAATCAATAAGCATGCAATTACAAAGTCTCTAAGTTGTTCTCCAACTTATCCAACATATACAACTTATAAAGTCTTTAACTTGTTCTCCAACTTCTCTAACATATACAACTTGTCATATCTATGATACAAGAAGCTCCCAATATATAGATTGGAAACTTTAGCTATTCAAATACAAAATATCATAGTTGCCCGCTATAATTAGATAAGATCTTTGTTTTTTGATAAGATTAGTTGGCCACTATCATAGTTTCCCACTATAAGCTCATTCTCATAGTTACCCACTATATCCTAAGGTAAGATAAGGTACAAGTGTACCACAATGATCATAAAGTTTCCCACTATGAGCATATAAGATAAGGTACAAGTGTCTTACTAGCAGATAAGATAAGGTGCAAGTGTCTTACTATAGTAGTTGACCATAGTTGGCCTCTATGATTAGATAAGATCTGATCTTATCTTTATAGTTGCCCACTATAAGCATATCCTCATAGTTGGCCATTATGACATCAGATAAGATAAGATACAAGTACCCCACTATGAGCATGTGGTGGGATTCAACTACGATAAGCATGGATTTTGAGGTCTTTATTGCAGCTGCAGACTTGCAAGTCATCACACGTAGAAAGATTTGACTTGCAGTTGTCTCAGACTTGAACACTCCCTCTTAGCAAGAGAGAGATCTTCAGAATGCCATTACATGGAAAATGCACAAAATTGCAACCCAAAAATGTCAACAAAAATCTCATAATATGTTTTTTCAATAAAACACTATTATACCATACCTACTAGTTGAGGGTGGAACAAGGGATTTTACATTGAACTTCTCTCACAAAGAAGAACTCATTAACAAGGGATTACACCTCGAAATTCTCTCACAGAGAACTCATTCACAAGGGATTACACCTCGAACTTATCTCATAGAGAAGAACTAATCACAAGGGATTGCACTTCGAACCTCTCTCTCAGAGAACTCATTCTCAAGGGATTGCACCTCAAACTTCTCTCACAAAGAATAAATCATTCACAAGGGATTGCCCCTTGAAATTCTCTCACAGAGAACTCATTCACAAGGGATTGTTTGAATGTCGAGACTTCCTCTCAATAGGGACAACAAACATACTTCTTTGATTATCACAATAAACTAGAGTCGATTCTAATATTTGACTAAACAAGGAGCATTAGTAGTCACACTGCTACACGAGCTAGTTGAATCTAAACAAAAGGATTTGGCACTCTTCCTCTGTTGGTCAAGCTCCCTCCGAGTCTTAATTCCTCCTCTTAGAATAAATTGATCACAATGACAAATTGTATAGATTCTCCCTCTTTAAAGGTGATATGTGACACCAAATCAGTCTTGTGGCTGAGACATTGTGTCCTCATGTTCATTTCAACAACCTATATGATCTTTCATGTAATCTCTCAAATCAAGCGATGTCTTGATGCAGGGAATGCTGAACTTTAGATTTAGGCAAAGATCCTCTTCCCCAAATTCAACCTCGTTACTAGGGTTGTACAATGCTCTGATATGCACTCCTATAGTACATCCTAGGACCTTTGTACCAAGCTCGGAAGTAGCTAAACTGAAATGCACAAATAATTCTACATCCTATTGATGTGAGTTTTGTTCCACTACAACATGCAGAGTCAAACACTTAATGTTTCGAGGAGAAACACCAAACACTCAATCCTCTCTTGATATAAGGTCATCTCTCATGCTAAGCTTGCAAAGTAAGATATGAAATGACTTCCAGATTCCTTCTTAATTGTGGATTTCACTTAGTTTTATGATGTGATATGTTGGTTATCACAAAGGGACTTACGCTATTCATTCAATGGATATTAACTCTTTCTCTTATAGATTTGGCTTTATAACGTGCAATGAAAATGTAGATTGATATTCCAACTTTTCCACTTTAAAGTAAACTTAACTTCTACTACAAATTCTACCTCTAATTAGGAATGAAAGGAATCATCGATGACTTGGACTCTATGTAATCTTGCAAGTGGATTCACCCACCTAGTGCAAGCTTCCAAGGAACACTTGACTGGTGTTCAAATCAATATCTCCTCTTCAAGCCTATCAAATGGATGCAAATTAAAGATTCAACATCAATCAAGGTTACGTGCATTCAATCATCGACTTACCACACAAGGCACCCTTACCATCAACAAGAGGCTAGTGACCCATATTTGTTAGAGTCAAACAAGTAAACATCCACAACAACTTCCATTCAATTAGACTAATTGAACATGAAAATAAATCTACTCCAAGTGAAAGATTGAGGAATCCATGCAACATTCTAAAGCAATAACAAGTAATTCACCATGAAGAACCAACTATGAACTATTCATTACTTTGAAACCATCATAGCAACAATAATCAATCTCTCCCTTAGCTATCCTACTCTAATCTAGCTCTCTAATCTCACCTCAACTAATTCTCTAGGCTCCTTCATCACCCTTACAAACGAGAAGACCTTAGTCTTCTGTAGAAGTTCCATTACAATGAAGGGCCAAAATTGATTTAAGATCAAGGGCCAAGATTTCTTCCCGCAAACCTTAATTAGGGTTGCCAAATTTACAACCAATTACACGAAGGCACCAATTTATGGGCCAATAGGAAACATATAATGATTTTGATAGCCAATGAGAAAATAAGACACTTGGCACGATTTGATTGACTGTGCTTGAAATTGGAATTTTCCTATTGGAGGAGGCAAACAATTACCACCACACCATCCTTATCCTTCATTAGCTTGTATAAGGCATTTGTTAAAATTGCAAATATTTCTCAATGTTTGAGATTTTTCTATCCTTTGCAATTTCCTCACGGAATTGACTTGAATCATTTGCATCGTTGTGAACTTGTGAACTTGATCTTTCTTTATTCTCCTTGAATATGTCCTTATGTAGTTGGATCCTCTGTGCTTTCATGAACTTCCTCTTGATTTCAATTTGACTTTGCGGCTATGTTACCCTAGGTTTCTAGGACGGGGGGATGTGGGGATGGGGAAACAGGTTTCCGGGACCCATTTTTTTCCTCGGAGCAGGGGATGGCAGTGGGAACAGCTATATAAAAAGTAGGGAAAATTTAAAACATACAGGGAAATTTTAAATATTTATATAAAAATATGGATAACGCATGCTTATATAAATTATAGAACCCTAACATATAATGTTTGTGTTAAATAATTTAACTTTAGAGTTCACATGAGAGAGGAAATCAAACAAATTATCAAAACTGAAACATTAATTTTATGGGACAGCCAAGGGAAAGGTTTCCGGAAGTTTCCGAGTTTCTAGGACAAGGGGATGTAGGGACGGGGTCAATTTTTGCTGGAAACGCGTCCCCGGGTAACATAGCTTTGTGGGTCGGTAGTTTGAACATGACTCTTTCTCTCTCACTCAAGTCCTTGGGCTTGAGGCTCTCCTTGTAGTATCCGCTTGATGTTTTGAGGCCTTGATCATTACCTTGCCCTCTAGCTTCAATTTTTGTTGGCGCGACGATGGAGGGTATGGGCACCAACAGTGAACCAACAATGAATGCTATGATTTACCTAGAATCAATTTTAATTCAGCCCCCTGTCTTGAATTCATTTTGCATAACAAAGGAGAAAATATTAAGTTTGTGATAAGAAAAATCTGAAAATAAAATTACATCAATAATAAACAAACTTCATCCCAATTTTAGTCACTTGGTGTTAAAGTTCATTTCTCTCACAACTCACCAATCTGTCCATTCAATTTGTCTTGAAGTAATTCAGATTTTTCCTTTTTAAATCATCAAAAGCTAGGCATTTCAGTGATGATAACACCCAGATTTTTAAATTTAATTGCTAACTTAAAAGAGCCAGCATCAATTTTTTTAAAAAATTTCCATCCATGGGCTGTGAGAATAATTCATAGTGTGCAGGTCTAGTGATTATAGAGGATGAGAGTTGACTGGTGGAAAATCCTTAGCCCAAGGTTATTCCATTGGGGGAAATCCTTAGTGTCTGGAATTTGCACTAAACATGGTGTAGCTTTCCTTTGTCTTAAAACTTTCAAATTTCATCATTGTCGCCCAATTAAATTTTAACTCCGCCTCTTTTGCCTCAGACACTTGCTTAAAATACATTTTGGTAAAGAAAATGAAAGGTAAAAAAGTGGTGGAAAATCCTTAGTATCGGGAATTTCCCTCGGGTAGGATTTTCTCAAATTTTACCTCATTTCAACATTCCTTGGTGATTCCTTGTTCTATTCTTGCTCATGATGTTGCCTTCATACCATAAATCTTTCTTTAAATGCCTTAGAGGATGGTGAAATTTGGGAGAATTAATGTGGTAGAAATTCCTTAGCATTAGGAATTTCCCCCTGTTGGAATTGCCTGAGTGTCAGGAGTTTCTCCTCGAACCCACTTTTGCCACTTAGACTCCTAGAACTTGCCAATAGTTTTTATGCTCTAGCATGATCTTGCACCTCCTTTTGGGTTGATGAGGAGGTCCCCTGGTGGAAAATCCTTAAGGAAATTACCATTTTTTCTTCTCGTCATTGTTTTGCAGTGATTAGTTTGTCACTGTAGTAAGGATCTCTTAAAGCACTTGTAGCTCATTTGGGTTAATGAGGAGGCAAAAAATCCTGAGCATCAAGAGGTTCCCCCCAGTGGAAAATCCTGAACGTTGGGAATTCCCCCCCAAGTATGACTTGTTCATAATCCTTCTCCTATTTTTGAAACATGCAAACCTTTCTCACTCTGACTAAGATTCTATTCACCAACTTGGACATAGACTAAGAAAATACCTTGAAAAGACATCAAAACTCTCATGCAAACCCCGAACAAAATTGCTTCTCAACGAGCCAAAATTGCTGAAACTTACCCTCTAACTGGGAGACTTGAAAATGTTGCCACCTACAACCATCTAAGACAATGACTCCTACTTGCCAAAGCAAAAAGAGGGGGTCCCCATTTTTTAGTGGGGTGATGGTGTGAAAACCACACAACATCTAGCAGCCACCCAAAGAAATGAAACATTTCAAGGATAAAACTTGGGCAGAACCAAGAACCTTTGATAGACTTCACTTTCACCTATCAAACAAATAGGGGATGCACTCAAAATGGAATAAACCACGAATTGGACTAAGCGCTTTCCTCCTCAATTACTCACGTGTGTGCTAGTGTATTCATTCCCCGCTTGACAAGAACTTAGAAAGCCTCTCAGATCCATTGGACTGAGGCATTTTGATTTCCTTACTCCAAAAGCATCTTGGATAGAGCCTTGTTGTCAGTTAGGCGTCCATAGCCCCGATGAGGTTATCGTTGTCGTCGTCCACAAACATTGCTCTACCCTTAGTGATTATTTTTATCGTACGGGTAGAAATATTCAAACACCCATAGCCAAATCACTTTATTTTCTTTTTTCATTTTTTTTTCGATATTGCATTTTTGTTCATTCTCAATCTTTTATTTGGCCTACAAGCACTAAAGCTCGTAGAGGGTTTGGAAAACCCTAGTGGCGTTGAAGTAGGTGTATGGTTTTTACTAATTCCAACTTCGCTTTGAAAGTACTCTAAGAACTCGAAGTAATTAAGTGCAAGTAAAATGTTGTAACCAAAGACTTAGATACTCAGACCCTACGAATGAATTCAATCCAAATTTAGTACAAATCCTTTTCACAAGTTAAGGTTATTAGGAATCCAGTCTCCAATTCAAGGAATCAAACGAAGAGATATCTAGGAAATATACCAAACAAATCCACTGGGAAAGTACCAAAGTGTGTTGTTTAACACCCCGTCTTTATCACAAATTTGAATCACTCTAGCCAAACTAACCAAACAAGCAACTAAATTAATGGAGGCTAGGCAACTAAAGGAAACAACTACTAGACTACTTTGGTCGAATGACTCAAGAAAAACCCATAGAGTGACTCTCTAAAGAAAACTATTCCAAGCAACTAACCAAGTCACTCAAAGAAATCTCAAGTCAAATGACTCAAGGCAAATTAGCTTCTCGACTTGACAAGGAAACAACTACTCTAACCAACAGAAAGGAAACCTACCCTAAACCTATCGAACCAAGTGGTTCAAGACAAACCTACTCCTATGCATAAGAATCTTGAAGGGATGACATCAACCAAACTAATATATATACTTGCTCTAACATGGCTTCTCAAGATGTTCAAGAATAACAAAGCTTGGGTAAGGGTTCTCAGTTTTGCAAATTTATCCTTGTACTTCGAAAAATAATTTACTACCTCATTTTCTAACTTACGGAAATTATTATGCAAGATCAACAATTGAGACAATTTATGTTGTCCATAGTCGATCCAAATGAAAAATTATGTGGTCCATGGTCAATTCAAATGCAAATTTTGTTTCCTAAGCCTCCATAATCAAAATAATAACGTTCAAATATTTCAACATTAGAAGCAAGGAAAGAAACAATTTGGTGGGTCTTGAGTGGTAATTCATGTTGAAATCCTTGTTGATTATCCATAGCTTTAGGAGGTTGCATTTGGTGGTAGATTCCCCTACGAGCATCAACAACAAACTCTTGGGCGGCCAAGGAAGGATCAATGTTGCAATCAAATCTGTGAAATATTGCATCAGGGGACTTGTCCTCGTACAACGTGAACCATGCATCCTTGTGAATGTAGCCAAGTGCATCCTCAAAAATAAAAGATTCCTTTATAATTTCTCCTTCAAATATCACTCCAAGTTGTTCAAATGCAATATCCATCTATAGTACCAACCCAAATTGTTCTTCATCATCTTCCACCATGGCGTTGTATGTAGATTTCTCTTTAGGAACATCTTACGATTCTCTATGTAGAATCTCATCAATCTTACCCTCTTAAAAGCTAGAAGGAAGCTCCTCACCAAACATCCTCATGAATTCATCAAATTTAATCTCAAGTGGTGAAGTCTTTGGAGGTTGAAGCTGATGGTGAATTGTGTCAGTTGCAGTAACTTTATCACTATGAAATGCATTTGGCAATGAATCAACTTCTTTCACGACTTCAGTAAGCACCCCCCCAAAGAACTTGGTGGTGATGATGCCTTGAAAATGATTTGTCAAATTGTTCTTCATATTTAGATTCGCATGTGATATCTTGTAATCCCTTGTTCAACCTATCCACCTGACTGCCTTCCTTTTCAAGGGTATGTAAAATTCCTTGTAATTTATCCTCAAGAAGTCATCCTTGTAGCACGAGGGAAAGTTCACCAAGGATCACCTTCTCAAACTTGTGATGATTACCTTTTAGTTCTTCAAGATGTTGATCTTTGTCTTCTACATCTCCTCTTCCTTGAATAAAATCTATTGCTTCCTTATTTTTCTTGTCCACCCCTTCTAGTGAAGTGATGTGTGGAAGTTCTTCCTCTTGATTATCATTGTCATTAAGCTTATCCATGCTACCTAGATGCAACTGATTTTTTTCTTTAACCTTTGGTTCCCAACTTGATGACTACCACATTTATTTGAAAACCAACTTGGGAGCCCAAATAAACCCTTGCGACCGCCTGTAAATATTTGCTCATACCAACCCATTTGTAACTTGATCAAGTCAATAGTGTCTTGACAAGATGGGCAAGTAGATTTTGAATATAAAAGGTTATGCACACTAACCAAGTATTTCCTCCATATCCACTTCTTGGTTTCCTATTGATATCTTCTTTGAAATCACGGAACTCTCTTTTGAATTGACAAACACCACAAGCTGATACTTGTGAAAAAGAAATTCTTCCTTGTAATGCCAAGTCTACCCTCAAAAGGGAAATCGTACAATGCATCTCCTCATGTTGTGTGGTACCAAATATCCTACATTGCCTTGTTGTTGCAAGTTCAGTCAAATCACATGGATGCAACCTCTTGTTCAAATCAAACCAAATGAGAAGAACATTTGCCTACCTATCCATTTGAGAAACCTTTTTTTCTTTTATTTGAGTTATTTTAAAAAAAAGAAAAAAATTCGAATTTACACTTCTTTTGGAGTTTTTCACTTTATTTGAGATCTTCTATCTCAAACACAACATGAAAGATCACTTGTTGACAATTCCATGAACAAACTTTGTTAAGGGCTCAGGCCCCCCCAAAGCTAATTTCTATTGATGTGAGTTATGTTCCATTATAGCATGTAGATCAAATACTTAAATGTTTTGAGGAGAAACTCCAAAGACTCAATTCTCTCTTGATATAAGGTCATCTCTCATGCCATGCTTGCAAAGTGAGATCATGAAATGACTTCAAGGTTCCTTCTTAATTGTGGACTTTACTTAGTTTTATGATGTGATATGCTGGTTATCACAAACGGGCTTACACTATTCATTCAATGGATATCAACTCTTTCTCTTATAGATTTGGCTTTACAACGTGCAATGAAAATTTAATCTGATTATCCAACTTTTTCACTTAAATTAAACTTAACCTCTACTGTATAAATAATACCTCTAACTAGGAATGAAAGGAATTATGGATGCCTTGGACTCTACTAGATGTAAGCTCGCCAGTGGCTCCACCCACCTAGTGCAAGCTTTTATGGAATGCTTGAATGGTTTTCAAATCAATATCTCCTCTCCAATCCCATCAAATGGATGCAAATTAAAGATTCAACATTAATTGAAGTTTAAGTGCATTCAATCATTGACTTACCACACAAGGCACCCTTACCATCAGCAAGAGGCCAGTGGCTCGGATTTGTTCGAGTCAAACAAGTAAACATTCACAATAACTTTCATTCAACTAAACTATTAGAATATGAAATTAAATCTACTCCAAGTGAAAGATTGAGGAAACTGTGCAACACTCCAAAGCAATAACAAGTAATTCAGTTTGAGGAACCAACAATGAACTATCCATTACTTTGAAAGCATCATAGCAACAATTTGATCAAGTATTGCCCTTAGCTATCCTACTCTACTCTAGCTCTCTAATCTCACCTTTTAAACTAATTCTCTAGGATCCTCCATCCCCCTTACAGATGAGAAGGCCTTGGCCTTTTATAGTAATTCCTTTACAATGAAAGGTCAAGATTGATTCAAGATCAAGGGTCGAGATTTCTTCCCACAGACCCTAATTAGGTTTGTCAAATTTGCAACCAATTACACGAAGGCACCAATTTATGGGCGAATAAGAAACATACAATGATTCTGATAGACAATGAGAAAATAGGACACTTTGGCACAATTTGATTGACTGTACTTGAAACTAGAATTTTCCTATTGGAGGAGGCAAACAATTGCAACCTCATCATCCTTATCTAGCATTAGCTTGTAGAAGGTGTTTTGGTGAAATTGCAAATATTTCTCAATGTTTGAGATTTTTCTATGCTTTGAAATTTCCTCATGGAATTGACTTGAATCACTAGCATCTTCGTGAACTTGTGAACTTGATATTTCTTGATTCTCCTTAAATATGTCCTCACGTAGCTGGATCCTCTATGCTTTCTTGAACTAACTATTGATTTCAATTTGACTTTGCGGGTCTTGAACATGAATCTTTCCTTCTTACTTGAGTCCTTGGGCTTGAGGCTCTCCTTGTAGTATCTACTTGAAGTTTTGAGGCCTTGGTCATCACCTTGCCTTCTAGCTTCAATTTCTTTTGGTGTGATGATGGAGGGTATGCACACCAACAATGTGCTGATTTTCCAAGAATGAATTTTAATTCAACCCTCTTTCTTGAATTCACCTTGCAAAACAAAGGAGAAAAACACTAAGTTTGTGAAAATAAATAATCTGAAAATAAAATCACATCAATAATAAACAAACTTATCCCAATTTTAGTCACTTAGCATTAAAATTCATCTCTCACAATTCAACAATCCACCCATTCAATTTGTCTTGAAGTAATTTCGATTTTTCTTTTTTAAATCATTGAAAGCTAGGCATTTCGATGGTGATAACACCTAGATTTTTGAAGTTAATTGCAAAACTAAAAGTGATAGCATAAATTTTTTTAATTGCCATCCATGGGCTGCGACAATAATTCATGGTGGGTAGGTTTAGTGATTATGGTGGATGAGAGATGGCTGGTGAAAAATCCTTTGCCTTAAGGTTTTCCATTGGGGAAAATTCTTAGCATCAGGAATTTCCACCGAACATGGTGTGACCATCCTTTGTCTTAAAACTTTACAAATTTCATCACTGTCTCCCAATTTTATCCTAACTCTTCCTCCCTTGCCTCTGGTCAAAATGCATTTTGGTAAAGAAAATGAAAGGGGAAAGGTGGAAAATGAAAGGGGAAAAGTGGTAAAAGTCCTTAGCGTCATGAATTTCCCCTGGATAGAACTTTCTCAAGTTTTACCTCACTTGAACATTCCTTGGTGATTCCTTGTTCTATTCTTGCCAATGATGTTTCCCTCATACCATAAATTGATCTTCAAATGCCTTAGAGGATGGTGAAATGATGTAGTGCAAGGCAGGAGAATCCCCAAAGGAGATGTCCAAACCCCCGACAAACAACCACACAATGGAAATACAACAACACAACAACAATAATGCAAGTGATACCAAATCACAACTCTTTATTCATAGATATAACTAATTACATGCAATATGCCCGGCTGTAAGGCCTTTCGAGTTAGGGCCAAATACAAATAGCAATTACAAAATCAGTTTTGCAAGATCCAACAAGATCCACTTACAAACATGATTCTAGCTAGTCCAGATCCACAATTGGATAATATGCCAAGAAAATTCACACTTGTACCCTCAAGTCCACCAAGCAATTCTCTGGTTCCTAAGTTGCAACCCTAGCTCTTCAAAATCTACACTTCATCCCTTTCTCCAGGTTGGAATGAATCATTTTCTAGAAGACTCTACAAGACCCCCTTCTTATACGCAACTAAGCCACAAGCCGGCCCAACTTATTACAAACTAAATTAAATCCCTTACATTAAATATAGGTCGAGCCACAATTCGGCTACAACATTAAATTAAATACCCATAAATTAAATGCAAAAAGTCAGCTCACATACAACTCGGTACGAACAGAACCAAAACCAATACTGGCAGTGGGCAAATGTAGGAACACTCGGCACCAACGGGTTCACTTGGCATCCACTAGGAGCTATAGTGACTCGGCCTCCACTACAAGCTATAGTAACTCGACCTCTATTGAACAGCTCGGCAACAACAGGAAAATTGGAAACTGCTGGCACTCGGCTCCAATATGCAGGATTGCAAGAAAGCCTAGGATACTCCTACATCATGAAATTTGGGAGAATTAATGTGGTGGAAATTCCTTAGGGTCAGGAGTTTCCCCTTGATGGAAAATCTTGAGCGTTGAGAACTTCCCATCGAACCACTTTTGCCACCTTGATTGCTAGAACTTGTCATTTTACTTGTTATGCTCATTCTTTCACTAATATTTGATTTTCAAAGCCTTGCATTATCTTGTACCTCCTTTTGGGTTGATGAGGAGGGGAAAATCTTGAGCATTAGGAATTTCCCCTAGTGGAAAATCCTTAAGAAAATTACCATTTTTCTTCGCCTCATTGTTTTAGTATTGCAATGATTAGTTTGGCACTGTAATAAGGATCTTCAAAGTGCTTGCACCTCATTTAGGTTGATGAGGAGGGGAACATGTTGAGCATCAGGAGTTTCCCTCCCGTAGAAAATCCTGAGTGTTGATAATTCCCCCCAAGTATGGCTTGTTCACAATCCATATCCTATTTTGTCAAGCATGCAAAGCCTTCTCACTTGGGCTAAGATTCTATTCACTAACTTGGCCTTAGACTAAGAAAACACCTCGGAAGGACACCAAAACTCTCACGCAAAACTTGAACAAAAATGCTTCCTAGTGAGCCAAAATTGCTCAAATTCACCCTCAAACTTGGAGACTTGAAAATGTTGCCACCTAAAACCACCCAAGACAAGGACTTGTACTTGCCAAAGCAAGAAGAGGGCGTCCCCATTTACAACGGGGTGTTGGTGTGAAAACCACACAACATATCCCTTTCCAACTGGGATGTGCACAAGACTACTCATGTGCTAGCTCAATAATCCAACTCAAATTTCACGTAATGAACAAAGATTGTCAAGAATGACACCAACACCGGATTTGGACAAGAAAATACATCACCGTGCCATGGAATTCAACCAAGAACTTAATAACCAACAAGAATCAGCTCCGTCTCTAGATCCACCAAGGAATCATCGCATGACAGGATTTCACACCAAGTGATCTCCAAGAATTTGAATTCCACTTAAAGAACACACCAAAACTACTCCACATCAAGTCATATAACTCTATGTAAAGCTTGACAACATTGTTCAGCCTTGTACCAGCAACATACACGAAGATTTTGCACGATCGTAAATAAAGAATATCATCTTCTTCCATGTTCGATCGAACTTCAAGATTCTATACTAGATGTTGCTCAATGCATCTGGGTTTGACTCTTCTTCAAGAATCTCAGCTCAAGCTGTAGTCTCTCATCATCCTATTGCTTCTCGATCCGTCCTAGAAGCATTTTAGAAGAGATTAGTAGAAGTTAATAGAATCAAACTGTTACATCCCAAGTTTCGACCCAATTTAAAATGTTTATATAGCCGTTGAGGTTCACATGAAGTTAGTTGACAGTTAAATTTGTTATAATCTTGCGAAATGGTTGGTTTATCGTTATAATTTCATATGAAGAGAACATGCTAGTTGACTATTTATCATGAATTCATGGAATTGAAAAGGCGGTTAGCTACTATGATTATTTATGATTAATAACTTGTTATGGTAATATGATTTAACTATGGAGAATTTCCTTGTAAGGAGCACGTCAAAGGGGTGGAAGCATTGTCAGAAAGGAAATTGGCATGGAGGGGCACTACCATCATTGAGCAAATAGGTACAAGCCCTAAACCACCAGGATTAAGGATAACGATTGGGCAATCAAGAGTGTATGTTGGACGACTATGAGTTCACTAGTTAAATTATATGTCATTTAATAGTAAAAGAGATTACTAAGCATGAATTGGAAATTGAGTGAGTTTGTACCTTTGTAATTGTGCTGTTGGTTGGAACCTTCTAATGTATAATCATGTCTTATCATATTGACATCATGATGCCTACATATCTATACATGTACATACGTAAACCAACTTTATATATATAAAGACATATACGCATACTTGATATTTGGCGTATATGTAAGAAATATATGGTTTGAGTTTACACATGTACGCGTATATGTATACATACATATATAGGTATCTATAGATACCATGATGCTATACACTAAGACATTATTTCTTTCACCTTTGATTTAGGGTCTTGATTATTATTTTGTTTGCATTGAGTGGCCCTTTATGTTTCTTTCTTTCTTCATCGGGCTTATTATTGGGAAGATAATAAGTCAAATATTTGAATCGGTGGCTTCAATTTCTTTAAGTGTTGGCTTTGTAACTCTCTGCCACCCACTTCTTGATAACCAATGGAGTGCACGAGAGTTATATACACTTTTCGCTGCCTTTAATTTTGGCTGTCAAAAGTTCAGTTTGAAAATCATAGCTTATTTTGATTTTGTGACTTTGATGCATTTGTGTTCGAGCTTTGCTTGCAAGAGCTGGAGATTCATATCTGCACTGGAGTAAATATTAATCGCTAGCAATATTGCTAAGGTCACTATCATGTATAACTATTGCCGTCTTGCATATTGTTGCTATAAACGAAAATTGATACGAAGCAACAAGTGTACAAAGATTTTATGCGGTATATGTATGTCATGAAATATGTTTAGTTAGTCCCCTTTATATGTTGTTAACTTGCGGGTAGTTGAAAAGATATATTTCCACGATGGTATGATTCTTTGATGCATACTGCCTGTAACCTAAAGGCCAAGGGCTTTTCGATTTTGAAAGTACATAAGTTCTTCTTTTTCTTTTGTTGGAGATTCTCAAGTGATATTACCAATACATCCCCACATCCTCATTGGTGAGGGACATCTTTTTAATTGTTTTTCAAGCATTGTAAATGCGTAACCTGTATGTTGCATGCTGAGATATTTTAATATAAGGCATAAGCTCTGATTTTTTTTTTTTTTTTCCTGATCGTCTATGATAACTGTATAGGGACAGATCATAGTTCCCATAACATGTTCTATATTATATTATGCATTGAGTAATCTTGTGAGAATTTGAAACCTATATTATGATACTCTAACTTACTCATTGGTATTTGTTGTATACTAGCTGTAGTAAGAATCATAAAGGTATTTAAAGAAACCTTATGTTTAAGATCTCATTGTTATGGCAGTCTCGTGTGATGCACCCAAGGCTAGTGAAGCCGTGTGAATGGGTGAAGAGGAGGAAAATCTTGCAAGGAAGAACAAACTATGATCAGGTTCTAAATTGCAATAACATCTTAAAAAGAAATTACTAAAACATCCAAGACAGTTCATGATGGTCCAAGTATACTTAGTTGGTGGAATTAAGTACCAGGATGCTCAGTGGCTGGTTAAGGTGTTCCATGTCTATTCTGAGTAGGGAGGGCCTTTCTAGTTAGTGTGGAGATAAGTTTAAGGTTTGTGGTTGCATGGTTAAGGCCTTGACAATGTTTCCCCTCTCCACGAGATGTGAGGACATGCATCAGATTAAGATAAGTTGAGCATTCAAACATTTATTGGTAACAGGTATTTTTACTTTTATCTTCGGTTATTGCCTTTGATGAAAACAACCTTTCTCATCAATGTAATTGGCAACCATTTAGATCGGCTAACCTTCCAGTTGAATATGGAATATATCTATAGGATTGTTGTTTCAGTCCTTCATTTACAAGAATAATGATTATGAGCTTATCTTTTAATCTTATGTTATTGTCACAATTAGCAATAGGAAGAAAAAGAATGAAACAGAGGGTATCTGATGCCCCAAATGATACAGTGGTATCTAATGTCCTAAATGATACAATGGTATTTGATGCCCTAAATGATACAGTGGTATTTGACGCCCAAATGATACAGTGGTATCTGATGCCCTAAATGATCCAATGATAATAGATGCCCTAATTGATACAGTGGTATGCGATGTCCTAAATGATCCAATGGTAATCGATGCCCTAATTGATATAGTGGTCTTTGATGGTAATCGTCATTTGATATTGATATAGTGGTATTTGATGGTAATCGCCATTTGTTCCTATGTGGTATTTGTGGACTACTTGGGTGTTTGCAGAAGCATCCTTAGATTGATTTCTGTTTCAAATTCCATGGTATGTAGATTTTAATTTCTTTAGTAAATTCATTCATGGTGTTTTCAATTGTTAGTTATGGAATTTCCTTCCAACTGATTTTAACTGATAATCTTATTCACTTGAATGTAACTGATATAATTGTGTTCCTATGAAAATGAAGTAATAGTTGTTTTTCTTTAATATGTTAGTTGCTAATTAAGACTCGAGAAAAGTGGTTGTTACACAAACTATCATGAAGAGAATAATACAGACCAATTCTAAAAGCAATTTATCACATGAATTAGTATTATCTGCATAAAATTCACGATCCATATGTTAAAGTAACTAAGATCGTTTTTGCAAATGTATAATCATTGCCGTTGTAATTGATGATTTCCAAATGCAGATCTGGATCTCAAATAAATATAAGAGGAGACATGCTTCAAGAGGCATGAAGAGACATGTCTCTATAGTTAATCACCATTAACCATATATATAATATCAATATATTAACCATGTATGTAATATAATATAATATTATTATATTATTATATAACAATATATAATATATTATATATTACATATATAATATATATAAGATATATAATTCATAATATATATAATATATATTTTATTACATATATAATATATATTATATATAAGATACGTATCTTAAGGATAATTTATCATTAATGAGGTAGCTCTAATAAAATCAATCTGACAAAGGCTACAACAAAGTCATGTCCCGTAGAGATATGTGGTGGTGAAACAATTACATTCAAAAACTTCATAACACAATAGTCTCTTCTGATCATAAGAGCCTAATTAGTTGAGTAATTTATGAATACATACATGTATGCATGTATGTATGTATGTATACATAGTTATCGATAATATGAGATGTAAAACAATATTCATATAAACCATGAATACAAATACTCAATGTATTGAGTATATCACTTTGACTGTTGCTATACTTCAACACTCCCTCTTAGCAAGGGAGAAGTAACAAAAACATTTTATGGGACATCAATATCAAGGATATCTATACACAACATATTATGTGACTTTAACACTGTGAAATAGTGACTAGTCAAATAATTAAAATTACCATGCTATGAACACCATCATAACATATATTATGATGTCTAATTGTTCGAAACAATATCTAGAGTAATCATAATGGACACGTTATCTATGATCTCTAATTGTTTGAAACAATATCTAGAGATGTCCATGATAACATAATGGATTCGTTCTCGATGATCTGTAATTGTTCGAAACAATATCTAGAGATGTCCATGATAACATAATGGATTCGTTATCTATGATCTCTAATTTTCCGAAACAATATCTAGAGATGGCCATGAAAATAGACCTATCATTTGCAAGATCGTCATCTTACAAAGATTACCTTCTGTTTGTTCATTATCATGGTGTTCGGCAAAATTTGGCCCAAAGAACCATGATAACAGGTCTACTATTAATAGGATCGTCATCTTATAATGGTTACCTTCTGTTTATATATGTCAATGAAAGATCATCACCTTTCATAACCCAGTCATAGGGTGGTCCAAAGGGTTTTCACTTTATATTTCTCTCTCATAGAGGAGAGCACATTATAAATAATGTCTCTTAGAACTCCTCATAGAGAAGATATCATCCACAAAGGATTGCATCTCAAAAATTTCTCCTTCTGAACATCGATCCTGGGAAGTCAGGTCCTCTTTGTTACTTCCTCATAAACTCTCTTTACCCAAGGATGCTTGTCAAACTCATCACTCCCTCATGATATACGTAGGAGTAGGCCCATCAACATCATGCAGTCACCCACATGTATTTGTAGACTCCCTCTGAGTATCAATCTTCTAAGCTCCAACATTGCCTTCGAAGAAGTGTCATACTCCCTCTTAAAGTAGAAGAATCTCATAATCTTAATCATCAAAGATGTTTTCTTCAAGAGCCTCACTTTATCCATCTTAATCATTAGGGTCTTTGGAACTATTATCATTAGATTTAGTCTGCACAATATTTAGTGGCATATGTAAAGTACCAACCTTCTTTTCTTTGTAAGAATATCCTCAAACATAAAGGAAAAGATCAAAAGTAACTAACCCTTATATTTTGTATAGAATTACAAATAAATGAATAGATAAATGTAAAAGATACAAGTACTTATCTGCCCATGAGGGTCATGGAATATCTCCTTTTCTAAGTATGTTTCAAGTGGGAATGAAACATTGCCTATTATTCCCCCCATAATGTAAAGTTACCACTCTTATATCATTGAACACGTTCACATCACATCAAATTTGACGACTTTTAAGTTCCAACTTGCACTTTTATATCATGTACACAAGGGGTAGGTCCATTAAGATCACATAGTTGAATGAATTATAGTCCTCTTTACCGTTACAATTTATCGATCATTGAAGATTCTATTACAACATGATTTACTCCCTCTCAATCAATATGATTGAGATCATCGAAGATTGACTGAATCATATCATCTATCTGCTCCCTCTCTTTCAAAGTTGCCTGAAATAACATTCTTGAAGGAAAAGATCAAAGGACATAGCTTTTATAGTATACATAAGAATCTTAACATTAGTTAGGATTCCTACAACATAACTGTATTTCTCATTAATAATATCATGATTCATTATATAAATAATCTAGAATTCTGAGTAAATAATATTACATTTATAAAATGAAAATTCATAATGATCTAATTATGCATATAACATAATAATCTTTATATAATTTTCAATATAATATAGATCAAATAAATATTTATAAATATACATATATTCAATACGTATATTTTAATCTATGTTTTCAATATATTATTTCCTCATTTTAATATTAAACATATTCCTTAACTATTTCTCAATTAATATTCACTTAAGTGCAAATTCACAGTGAAATAGATAAATACTTACCTCCTCTTTACCATGAGTTATCTACTCAAATTGTCTGATTCATCACCTTTGATAAGTCATGATATGCATTTCGGACCTTATTTAATCCCCTTACTTGTTAATGCTTACTGTCAACATCTTATTCTATTGAGCCATTCTAATGGTCTTGCAAACTTCTCACCACATTACATTGGTCTTTCCTATTCGCAAGGATTTTCAAAATCCACATCCGAAGTTAATAATGTGTCCTCCCACAATAGTTTTTATCCCATTTACTTTCTTCACATGATTCACGAAATGGAAATATATCTCTCATTATTATTTAACCACTTCTCCCTTTTGATATTTGTTTTGTTAAAAACTTTCCTCATTGATGGATTCAGATTTTGATACCCTTGGCAAGGCATTGTTTTAATATAGTGTACTCATTCACTTTATTAAGCAGACTTGTAATCTACAACGGCAGATTTGAAATTAGTTTCTTTTGTTTACTTCAATTCTTTTCATTCCACTTGCTTTCCCTTGATGTTCAATGGCTATTAGATCTCCTTTTGATTCAAATATGAGATGAAAACACCTGTCTGTCTTCATATTTTTTGCTGTGAACAAGAGTAGATACAACCCAACAAGTCATACATGATATTTATGTTCAAACGTCTGCCTTAAACTTCATTTTCATTATTGGATACCGTTGTCTTATTTTGTCGCTGCTCATTAAATTCTAAATACCATGAATAATATTTGTCGTGATTTTTCAAGAAAGACTATATGTTGAATTTTCCATGTGTGTATATTTCCTTCAATTGCTTTTTGATCACACACATACTTTACAGCGAAACACTCCTTTTCAGAATCACCAAAGTATATACAGCTTTATTCATAAAAACTCATCCTTTTAATACTCAATCTCCTCAATAGTACACTTGAAATATTTCATTCTGAGTTCAGTGAACTTATACAATACATACTTCTCTCTCATAATTCTCTGAATAAATGTTATACATTCATTGCTAACATTCTCCTACTTATCAATTGATGAGCTTAAGGGGCTTTCTAATGAATGGTTCATAAGGCACAACACTTGGTGAAGGTTTTGCAAATGGGGTTGCAAGCTTTGGGTTTAACTGTGGAGGAAACTCCATAGTTAAGCGCGCTCAGGCTGGAGTAGTACTGGGATGGGTGACCTCCCGGGAAGTCCCGGTGCTTCACCCCTGTGAGCATCACCTAGATCCAATGAGTGCTAAGTGTTCCATTTATTCTCATGAGAGATGGATTCATGTTGAATCACTACTCATGAAACATGGGTCATCGAGTTTGACTCAAAAATCACACAGTTAAATCCTGATATTCACATCACAATTTGACTAGCTGTGGAAATCATCTCCTACTTATCAACATTCAACTCATTTGATAATACTACCAAATATTTATATACCCTCCATAGGTTAAGCAGATAGCTATCAACTAGTTTTAATTGACCAACCACCTATCTACGTGAATGATTACCATTTCCCAATGTATTGCTAAGTGACACAGATTGTTTGCCACTTAAACATGGATGTAATATGAGTGCAGACCTGGAATATATTGATGCTTCTTGCTTATGAAACTGTCAAATTAAAGATCGCACGCCTTCCCTCTCCCAGTGTTACATATTTGGGCTTATCTCAGACGACGGACCTGCTGATTCGCGGTTTTATCTCCTCCACTGATCAATGCTGGGTCCCCTTCTTTGAACTTTCTGTTATATCTTCTCACGCAGGCTGCTCTCAAATGTCCAGATTCAGGCTGAAGGGTTTCTTGTCAACCAAGACACTAGACTGTAACAATTTGATTGTGGAATACTGGTTGTCTCCCTTCTTCTGCTGGCAATGAATCCTCGGTGTATAAAATGGTACTGAAAAATGGTACATATGATTATGCATTCCATCTATTTATTATTCTTTTTTACATTTGCAGTATGGCTCTGATACCATGTTAAAGTAACTAAAATCGTTTCTGCAAATGTATAATCATTGCTATTGTAATTGATGATTTCCAAATGTAGATCTGGATCTCATATAAATATGAGAGGAGACATGTCTCTTCAAGAGGCATGAAGAGACATGTCTCTATAGTTAATCACCATTAACCATATATATAATATCATATATTAACTGTATGTAATATAATAGAATATTATTATATAATAATATATAATGCATAATAAATAATATATATTATATTACATATATAATATATATATGATATACAATGTTGCATGGATACGGATACAGATAGAAATACGGATACGGTCTTGGGTACAGATACGGCCATTTTTTAAGATCCTTAATATGGATATGGTTGGATACGACATCAATAAATATCACATACACATATTTAACACAATTTTCTAAGTTATTAGACGAGTTTTTCATTAGCTCAGAAACAATATGGACATAGAAATGCTACATAAATATTTATACGTTATTTTTACACTTTACAATATGCAGAAATAGTAGAGTTGCATTAGAAGATAACCCAACAAAATGGTTTGTTGAATAGAACAACATTTTAGTTGTCTTTCTCATTTGGTGTGGGTTTTGTTTATACCATTTTTTAAAACAATTGTATTATTATTATTTTTACATTAAATTTGGGAGGATTCACGCCTAATCTTAAAAAAATCGAATTATGTAGTATTTGGCACGGTTGGAAATCAACTTTTTTTAGGTTGACATGGGTGCAATATTCAACGTGTATCCAGGAAGTATTGGATATGTTTCCAAATTGGATACGGGGATACATGTTCCCGAGGAGGGACAAAGGAGTTTCCAGCAACTCTGATTATATATGTAAGATATATAATGCATAATATATATAATATACATTATATTGCATATATAATATATATTATATATATAAGATACTTATCTTAAGGATAATTTATCATCAATGAGGTAGCTTTGATAAAATCAATTCGATAGAGGCTACAACAAAGTCATGTCCCATAGAGACATGTAATGACCCCTACCAATAGGCCACTAAAAACCTCTAATGCTGAACTGAGAAATTTTGTCAAACACTTCACATACAAGAGTCATATGACTGATATAGTATTTCAGTTTGCTTTAATGACTCTTCCTTCAATGAGAATTTTTTGCAATAAGACTCAAAATTGACTAAACAATGACCTAACATGAATGTGCAACTTATTTTGACAATATTCAATGCAAATATATAACTAAAACTATTTGCAATATGCTGCTACAGCAAATAGTAAATATGACAAACACTTTGGATGCAACCTATGATGGCATTAATGCACTTATAGCCAAGTGGCATTAATGCAAACACTTGGTATGCAAAATTATAACATTATTTATGCCAAAAAGAGAACCTACAACCAATTGACATTTTGTCAAATACATATTCAATTATAACTATATCAGACCAGCAAGTTATGTCTCCTTTATTGCACATATAATGTCTACTACAATGCTAGTATGAAATGGCCAAGACTCTTGGCTTACATCCACAAGAATAATGCTTAAATCTGTTACAAACTTTTACTTACAACCTTACCTTCTAATATGCATCTAAATAATAAAAAAAATGCATGAAATATCCAAAGGAACCTAATTGTAGATGGCTGTAATAATTTTTACCAATGCTGCTTTTTCGGATTTGCTTTTTTGTTTTGCTTTTTTCGGATTTGTTTTTTCGGACTGTTTTTTCGGATTTGCTTTTTTGGACTACTTTTTTGGATCTGCTTTTTTTTTTTTTTTTTTCTCTTGCAACCGAAAACTCAAACCCTCAGGTAAGTTTGAATATACAAATTAAGCTCAACTTGAAATGGCCGAGTGCCACTTCCAAAGGGCAACCCTTTAGAGGATCTTTCAGCTCTTCAGTTATGCAATCACTTGGGAGGTATCGTTCCCAATGATTAAGTTGAATACTTGCAGGCCTTTAAGCTCCACAAATGCTCAAGTAGACACAATAGGGAAAATAAACTTGGATGATAGACAATGAGCCCTCCATGCCTATATATTCTTTTTCTCCACTTTCTCCAGAAACTTCTAAAACATTAATTTATTTTATCTATTAAGTGACTTTATAAAATATTTTATAATTCAAGTCACTTTATTAAATTAATTAAATATAAAGTTATCTTTTAATATTTATTTATTTGATATCTTTATAAATAATCAACTTAATACTATATTTAATTAAAATAATTAATTAGTCATTCTCATAAAATATTCATTATTTTGGACAATTTAATTAATTAAATTAATTAAATCAAATTACCTCCAAAATGGAGACATGACAAGACGTGGTGGTGAAACAATTACATTCAAAAACTTGTAATGTCCCCTTTTTAGCATTCATAGCATGATGTTGTCATTAGCCTATTTCCCCATGGTCCCGTAGGCTAACCAGGACATTAAAGGGACTTAGAGGCCATTTGGCCTAGATAGTTTCAGTTGCAGGTCTTTTTGACGGGTTTTGAGGCAACTTTGGGCATACTTACTATTTACAGTAAGTCATCTTGGATATGGTTAGACATCCAGTAGCAGCGGTATGTCGATGGTAATTGTTTAAAATGGGCAAGAAGACTTGTTTATCATTGATAAGATTTGTTATGCATTGATAAAGCTATTTTATAAAGTTAAATTTAAATATTTAACTTTATTAATGCATAGACTATAGTTTGTGGGAAATATTTAAATTAAAAGAGTCATCTTTATTTTATAACACATTGGAGACATAAGTTACATAAAGGGAGTGATGTTTTATCCCACATTGAGAAAACGAAGGATGGAGCCCTTGTGAGAACACTATAAAAGAAATGGAAGAGCTTCTTTTAGGCATGCTTGGAAATATCAAAGAAATTGGGGAATTTTTTGGAGATTATGTCTCAATAGTTTGGAGGACGAAATCCCTTCAAGCTGAAAATCTTGGCGCCATTGAAAGATATGGTTTTGAGATTCAATATAGTAGCAGTCCGAAAAAACGGAACCGAAAAAGCAGGTTGAAAAAGCGGGTACGAAAAAGCAGTCCGGAAAAAGCAGAACCGAAAAAGCAGACTGAAAAAGCGGGTACGAAAAAGCAGTTCGAAAAAGCAGAACTGAAAAAGCAGTTCGAAAAAAGAAAAGCAGAAGGGGCAGCATTGAAGGAAATTATTACAGCCATCTACAATCAGGTTCTTTTGTTAGTATTGCTTTTTAGGGTGTTATAAGTTTTCAGCTGTAAGTGTGCATTATACCAGCATTATCAATTTGTAATCCATGTAAATGCCAAAGTCTTGGTCATATTTCATGAGCATTGTATTTTTTATTGCAATTAAGAAGATAATAGTTGCTGGTGTCATTTAAGCAATTTAATATCATTATTTATTAGCTAGCTAGTTTGCATACCAACTGTTTGTAAAAATGCCAGTTGGCTGTAGGTGTTCATTTCTCATGCTTAGATCATATATATGCACTGAATATTGTCAAAATTAGTAGCACACTCATGTTAGGTCATTGTGTAGTCCATTGTAGTCTTCTAGCACAAGATTCTCATTGATGCAAATTGAAGAAAAAGTCATTTGAAGCTAGCTGAAATACTATATCAGTCATACGTCTTTTGCATGTGAATTGTTTGATGAAATTCCTTGAGGTTTCATCAGCATTTTTTTGAGCGCAGATTTGAGGAGGGTTATTACAATGGTATCAGAGCTATAAGTCCTGCCATCCTGTAGAGGTCTTATAGGGAATTTGGAATAACTAGATAGAGAGAAAAATGTTTGACAAAATGAATGCTGGTCCAGATCAGGGAAAGGAAAGATTCTTACAATTATTAGACACCTTAGCACAGGGACAACGATCAGCAGAGCAAAGAGCACAGGAACAGAGTCAGAGATTTGAGCTTATGATGCAGATGATGGCTTGTCAAATGGGGTTGAATGCTAATGTGGGTGGAGGAAATAATCAGAATGGTAATAATCATGATGGGGCACATAATGGAGGCGAACAAGTTGGGAACAATTTCGGTCATGCACCCCAGCAAACTAGGACAGTGAGTTCGCGGCCCATGATTCCCATATTTCCTCCTAGAGCTCCAGAGCAGCCCATACCAGAGCCCCAGATCACTGATATACAAGACCAACTGAGGAGAGATTGGGAAGCCGGAGGTTCAGATTTTATTGTTGCAACCACCTTTAGGGAGCATATAGATGTGCGGATGAAGCATATGCCACGTGGACATGACAGGAACCAGAGCTATGAGCTACAGAAGAAAGTAGGGAAACTTCAGTTACCATATTATGATGGCTCGGGGAAGTCTACAACAAGAGCTTGGGTTCAAAAGCTTGACACATACTTTCAAATGAACCCTATGCCTGAGGAAGAAGCTATTAAGTATGCAACAATTCACTTGGATGGGTTAGCACACAAGTGGTGGCATCATGGTATGGTCACTATGAGTCATGCACACATTACCTCATATGTGGAGTTTACGGAGAGACTGATTGAACGCTTTGATAGGCCTAGGGATCATACCTTCCCTATGATAGGCAGAAACTTGTATGAGGAGTTTAACAGACATGTAGATTCGATACAGGGAGACTTTAGCACATCTTCAGGTAATGGTTTATCTGCATCATCTTCACAGGCAGAAGGGGTTTCAGATGTTGTGCAGGTTGAGCCAGTTGCATTAGAAGGTGATATCACAGGCACACCGGATTGTGTGATTGACACAGATAGTGATTCAGTACAGTTGGGCTGGATGGAGTTACAACAGTTGAGGATACTGTCATGTTTGAGGATAGTACAGTTGATCAGAAAGTGAGCATTCATGACTTTGCAGAAAATGAGTATCAGGCACAGTTGGATGCTTCTTCACATGAGATAGAGGCTAGTAGCTCTTCACTTGGTTTGGCAAGCCAACTAAAGACAGGGGACAAGGATATTGTCGCGGCTTTATCTCATCATGACAGGATGCATGGATTGATTGAGAATCACATTTGGATGATTCAACTGCAGGAGAGACAGAAAGGAGTCACAACAGGTTCTTCTTGTGACGACTTACAACAGATCAAGGAAGGCATGGAGGCAATGAAGGTAAGTTACATACACCTACTTTCAGATCGCGATCATCTCCTTAATCTTGCAGGGATCTATTTAGATGCATTGAAGAAGAAAGAGGAGGTTGACTGGCTTTCTCATGAGTTGGAGGATACTCGGAATTCCTTGGTGTGTATTCAGTTGGCTGTCCAGGATTCTGATAGACATGTGGACGAGCTTTGTCTTGAGGTGAGCTCAGTTCGAGAGTTAGCGCATATAGTAGGGACTCAGTTTTCTTTTACAGTCAGGTCACATGTTGATGATTTCTCATAGATGACAAAGTTTACAGGAGAGTCCCAGGATCTGAGTATTACAGATGATAGCTATTTTGAGGTTACTCCTTTGGACAGTGTACCAGGGATAGAGTATAGGAGTTCGACCAATCGGCACAATCATGTTTCTAGTCAGCTGAGAGTTGGCAAGCGAGACATTGCTATTGCGTGAGAACATTTTGATGCTGCTCGCCAGTTGTTAGTAGTTTATGGATGGGGTTCTCCTACTAGTGATGAGCAGGGAGGCAGTTATCTTTCCTTGACAGAGAGCCACTCTTTATGGGAGGCTATTCGGATTCTGAGACAGAATTATATGCAGTTGGTAGCCGACAGAGATTATCTTATGGAGTGGGGGAGTACAGCATACGAAGCATTATTGGCCAAGGAAGATGAGGTGAGTGAGCTTACTTAGCAGCTCGAGGTGACTTCTGAGATTCTTGAGAGTACACAGTTGGCTTTCGAGGAGTCACAATTTCATTTGGCTAAGGTGACCGTGGAGTTAGAGCGACTGCAGTCTTTACTAGATTCTGTACAGTCACAAGCTATGGTGTCTGGTGATTCGAGGATGTCCATGGTCAAGATTGTCAAAGATAGTGGAGATGGGAATGCATCCATCCTTGATACTAACATTGGCATATCGGGTTCGTTCCCACTAGAGTCAAGATCAATTGAGTTGGGTGCTACAACAGATTGTTGTGGTATGCCTGACATGGTGGTGGCCTCTAGTACTGATGGCACGAAGACTAGAGATGTTGTATCAAAGATCATGTGTGATATTGGTGAGCCGGCAGTTGGCATGGTTCCTGCTAGTAATACTACTCCCTTGGTGATGTCTTCGGAGGTAGCAGTCAGTTCCAACATGGTTAATGATCGATTGCAGTCTGAGCCACTGACTAAGATTGGCGCATTCTATCAGCATTACACTGTGAGGTATGCTCATCAATTTACCTTTGATGACCATGTTGATGAGATGATGATACAGAGATGTACTTTGGTTCCTAGTGCTTGTCATCAATTATGGGACGGTTTGACGCCTCGGGATGAGAGTTGTGATGGGCATGACATGGCGATAGGTTCTGCAGTTGACAGCTTGATAATACATGACTTAGAGCAGGAGTTTGGGAGTGATGCTTCAATGGTGGTTGTTATTGATTCTACGCCTTTGGCTATGACATCTCTTGACTTAACTGGTGATCAGTCACAGTGGGTTGTATCACTTGTTCATGATGAGGGTTCTTTTTATCAGCATTATACTGCAGGGTATGTAAATCAGTTAGCATTTGATCCTTGTGTTGAGGAGTTGATGGCAGGCAAATTTGGTTTGGGTTCCACTTCTTGCTGTTTATCTTGTGATGTCTTTTCACCATTAGCAGTGCATGGGAGTTATGGTTATGAGACAGTGGCCGGTGATCTGCAGAGTTGTGTTGACTGCAGGAGTTGTGCAGTGTGTGGATTCTCCATACTTGGTGCAGTTTTATTCGGGAGCGTTCACCATTGTTGCAGAGTTGGATTATACATTCCGTATAGGCCAGTGGGATGCGTTGATGGTATTTACTGTGTTCGCAGCTTGATTTGTCCACTTTACTTGGGTTCTGATGTTCTAAGAGTTTGTGTCTTGTGGGTTTCTGACTGTGGCAGTTGTGATTTTGGAGTTTGGTTGAGTTGTAATTGTCAATTTGATTATGGATTCCTCTTGGTTAATTTTCAGAGGTTGTTGTAGGAGCCTATGTTGACTGACAGCAGTATAGTTCATGACTACATTTGGGATCCAGGTGGATTGATTGGGCTGTTGTTCGACCATTGCTTGGGGACAAGCAGTTTTGGGAAGGGCGGACTGTAATGTCCCCTTTTTAGCATTCATAGCATGATGTTGTCGTTAGCCTATTTCCCCACGGTCCCATAGGCTAACCAGGGTTTTAAAGGGACTTAGAGGCCATTTGGCCTAGATAGTTTTAGTTGCAGGTCTTTCTGAGGGGTTTTGAGGCAACTTTGGGCATACTTACTATTTATAGTAAGTCATCTTGGATATGGTCGGACATCCAGTGGTAGCGGTATGTCGATGGTATTGTTTAAAATGGGCAAGAAGACTTGTTTATCATTGATAAGATTTGTTATGCATTGATAAAGCTATTTTATAAAGTTAAATTTAAATATTTAACTTTATTAATGCATAGACTATAGTTTGTGGGAAATATTTAAATTAAAAGAGTCCCCTTTATTTTATAACACATTGGAGACATAAGTTACATAAAAGGGAGTGATGTTTTATCTCACATTGAGAAAACGAAGGATGGAGCCTTTGTGAGAATACTATAAAAGAAATGGAAGAGCTTCTTTTAGACATGCTTGGAAATATCAAAGAAATTGGAGAATTTTCTGGAGATTATGTCTCAATAGTTTAGAGGACGAAATCCCTTCAAGCTGGAAATCTTGACGCCATTGAAAGATATGGTCTTGAGATTCAACATAGTAGCAGTCCGAAAAAACGGAACCGAAAAAGAAGGTTGAAAAAGCGGGTACGAAAAAACAGTCCGGGAAAAGCGGAACCGAAAAAGCAGGCTGAAAAGGCGGGTACGAAAAAGCAGTCCGAAAAAGCAGAACCGAAAAAGCAGTTCGAAAAAAGAAAAGCAGAAGGGGCAGCATTGAAGGAAATTATTATAGCCATCTACAACCAGGTTTTTTTGTTAGTATTGCTTTTTAGGGTGTTATAAGTTTTCAGCTGTAAGTGTGCATTACACCAGCATTATCAATTTGTAATCCATGTAAATGCCAAAGTCTTGGCCATATTTCATGAGCATTGTATTTTTTATTGCAATTAAGAAGATAATAGTTGCTGGTGTCATTTAAGCAATTTAATATCATTATTTATCAGCTAGTTAGTTTGCATACCAACTGTTTGTAAAAATGCCAGTTGGCTGTAGGTGTTCATTTCTCATGCTTAGATCATATATATGCACTGAATATTGTCAAAATTAGTAGCACACTCATGTTAGGTCATTGTGTAGTCCATTGTAGTCTTCTAGCACAAGATTCTCATTGATGCAAATTGAAGAAAAAGTCATTTGAAGCTAGCTGAAATACTATATCAGTCATACGTGCTTTGCATGTGAATTGTTTGATGAAATTCCTTGAGCTTTCATCAGCATTTTTTTGAGGGCAGATTTGAGGAGGGTTATTACAGAACTTCATAACACAATAGTCTCTTTTGATCATAAGAGCCCAATTAGTTAAGTAAAGTAATTTATGAATACGTATATATATGTATACACACTTATCAATAATATGAGATGTAAAACAATATTCATATAAACCATGAATACAAATACTCAATGTAATGAGTATATCACTTCGACTGATGTTATACTTCAACACCATATTCCAAGACATAATCATAAAGTATTTATCTCTTCATAATTTGATTGTCCTCACAATTTACCAATTATTCTTTTGTGATAATTCTGACATGATTATTCCATGTAGCTCCCAGCCAGAAACAAAATAGCATATAGTCCTTCAAGCTCTGATTCCAGGAGACAGGCATTGAGCTCACAAAATAGCATATGTCTTTGACAGATATCGTTGTGAGTGAATCCCCACGTTGCTCATCCCCACATTGCTCTCTACTATAAAGCTTTGGGGAGATGGAGAAACACATGCCCTTGAACTGTAGGCCTTTAGAGCCCTGCCATTGCATTACATATAATTTGTTTACAAGCTGTCCATATAGCAGCTCAGATAACAACAAACTGAGACTTCATAGATTTAGCAACAGCACATTAGAACTCCATTAGAGAGTAGAAGCCCATTTGGTATCCATGCTCTGGAATGTTATTTGTCAATATAACCAGCCGTATATGGAATATTTGGAATTAAGACACCACTTCCAGCTTTCCACAATATCAACAACACTGTCCACAAACAACACAATGCTCATGGCAAATGAATAGAACCAAGCTTCAGCCACAAACAACCACATGCTGCAACTGCATATGAATGTGACAGTAACAGTCACATGGCTGCGACACCAAGCAATCAGCATGCGGCTACTTGGAATCAGCCTGTTATAATTTGGCATAACAATAGCTACTTTTAACTGCTGCAGAATACTTGGTTCACTTGGAACACAGTGTTGACATCCTACATCCCAGACCATGACATGTACACACAGAGAGATTTGAGAATAGAACACTGTTTTGGCAAGTATATCTTGTAGAAACAGAGCACCTAAGCTTACAAACACTATTGTCACAAACACCTCTGTGTAGGCTGCAGTGTTCATCTGAATTTGAACATCAATACATCCTCCTAGGCTCCTTTCTTTAGCCACGCAATTTCAAAAGAATCCCTCAATTCTTGCATTCCTGTAGCTCTTTCAATACTTGCCCAAAAATATTTTAAATTATTTCTGCAACCTTTTATAAGTTATCAAATCAGTCCTACGACTGCATACCGTCTTCATGTGTTAGCCTTCTTGACTCCTCACAGGCCACAAAGCTCTCCCTCCCTGTCAAGCTTCTTGATTTGATCCTGCAACAATGAGAAATTAGTAATAGTCGACAGTATCAAACTATCCTTAAAATAATTATATGAATCAATGCTTAAAACAAAATGATTCACTATTCTCAATACTATTGTATGAATTGTATGTGATTATAATTCAAGGTACAAACTTATAATTACTTATCGCTTAATTGTCGATTGATTTAGTACTGCCTTTTCAGATTTTGATCTTCATATCTTTCCCTCAAGTGTGAGACAATGACAACATAGTCAGCTTAACTTCAACATCTTCTCTAACATGCCCAGACATAGTGAAAGGAAATTATTACCCAGCTGCTGCAAAAATTCAAACAGTGCAACTGCTCATTCCTCCCTTTTGAGGAACAACTTATACAATTTCTCTATTGTGATACAAGAAGCTCCCACTATATAGATTGAAAACTTAAGTTATTCAAATACAAATATCATTGTTGCCCACTATGATTAGATAAAATCTTATCTTGTTTGATAAAATTAGTTGCCCACAATCATAGTTGCCCACTATAAGTTCATCCTCATAGTTGCCCACTTTATCATATGATAAGGCAAGGTACAAGTGTCCCACTGTCATGTTTGCCCACTATTATTAGATAAGATATTGCCCACCAAGTTTTTCTACTATGGACTAAAGCTTGCATATTGCCGTTCAGTTAAATAAGCTGTTAGATATGATGTATCCTTGGAGCTTATGTGTGTCATAGTCTGAGATAGCTGCAAGTCAGATCTTTCTACCTGTGATGACCTGCAAGTCTGCAGCTGCAATAAAGACCTGAAAATCCATGCTTATTATAGTTGAATCCCACCATATGCTCATAGTGGGATACTTGTATCTTATCTTATGACATAGTGGGCAACTATGAAGATAAGATCAGATCTAATCTAATCTAATCATAGTGGGCAAATATGATAGTGGGACACTTATACCTTATCTTATATGCTCATATTGGGAAACTTTATGATCAGTGGTATGCTTGTACCTTATCTTTTGATATAGTGGGCAACTAATCTTATCAAACAAGATAAGAACCTATCTAACTATGATATTTTGTATTTGAATAGCTAAAGTTTCCAATCTATATATTGGGAGCTTCTTGTATTACATATATGAGAAGTAGTATATGTTAGAGAAGTTGGAGAACAAGTTAAAGACTTTAAACTTGTATATGTTGGATAAGTTGGACAACAAGTTGGAGACTTTGTAATTACATGCTTATTGATTGACTGTGTGAAGACATCAATCATAAGCTTTCATCTTGTACTTATCTTGAGAACTTAATAAAGGAACTGTCTTTAAGCATGGCTGGGTTTTTTCCCTCAGTGTAGAGGGTTTTCCCAGGATAAACATGTGTGTCATCTGTTCATATGCTGTTCTAGTTTTCTGTATATTGCTGCTATGTGATTCTGGTTCAATAATTGACTATGTGTACAATAGTATTATGCAGGCAAGCCTAGATGTTTTCAGGGTTTTTTCTGCTATTTGAAGTTTTTACTATTTGAATAGCTAAAGTTTCCAATCTATATATCGGGAGCTTCTTGTATCACAAATATGAGAAGTTGTATATGTTAGAGAAGTTGGAGAACAAGTTAAAGACTTTAAAATTGTATATGTTGGATAAATTGGAGAACAAGTTGGAGATTTTGTAATTGCATGCTTATTGATTGACCGTGTGAACACATCAATCATAAGCTTTCATCTTGTACTTATTTTGAGAACTCAACAAAGGAATTGTCTTTAGGCATGGCTGGGTTGTTTCCCTCAGTGTAGAGAGTTTTTCCCAGAATAAATATGTGTCATCTGTTCATATGCTGTTATAGTTTTCTCTATATTGCTGCTATGTGATTCTGGTTCAATAATCGACTATGTGTACAATGCTATTATGCAGGCAAGCCTAGATGTTTTCAGGGTTTTGTCTGCTATTTGAAGTTTTTACCTGTTTTTTTGTTGATTCTTTTCACTTTAAGCCCAAGCACACTCTCTCTTGCTTCTGATCCTTCCTCGTGCTAGACTTCATTTTCTTTGTATCGCAATGGTAAGTTAGAATCAAAGCAATGATATGGAATGGTTGAGTCGGTACAATAGCTAATGTTCTGGAACAATTATTATGAGTGTTGCTAATTGTTTTTCCTGACAACACTTACCTTCAAAGTTGCTGTATTAAATGTCAACAACTAGGTTCATATATTCCATGCATTGCCTTCTCCATGGAATTTATTGCACAACTGTTACCTCTTTTCTTTGCATTTTTAATAATTAATAAACCATATATCTGTGAAGAAATACTAGACATTTTCCTCTTACTGTAATAATCTAATTTTATATGCTTAATGTGAACTGTTAAATAATATAGCTAAATACTGGGAAAAGAAATGTTTGTCGAGCAAACATAGATGCAAGAAAAAATACTTAAAGAGATTGAAATCAGTCCAACAAGGAGCTATTAAAGATGAGGAAACCACCTATTTGTAGATTACTGAAGAGCGAGATTAGTAGCAGGCTGAAGACAGTCTAGATTATAGCTAACTATATCTAGGCAAGAAAAAATATAAACTGATCTACAAATTTTACCTTTAGCAATTCATCTTCTTGTTGATTTGCTTAGTCAGATTTCTATACATCTCCTGCCATTGTCAGGCATAAAAGTTTCTTGAGGAGACAGTTTAACTACCTTTAAGTAGATTATCTAGATCAGGCATTTAGGGCACATTCACTTATGTTCAAGAGAAGACAGTAATCAATTAAAGATGGGAAATAGATGGTAAGTGCATTGGTTTGAATTTTGAAGAATTGAATCAGCTGTCAAAAAAGATTCTTAATTGACTTTGTCCTTTGGTTTTCAGGTTCTCGAGGGGACATCATTACCACCTTTGAGTAGATTTTCAAGGCCAGGCATTCAGAGCACATTGCTTAATTAAGTCAAAGAATAGAAAGTAAACAAGTAAATATGGGAAGACAACATGTGCGTTGGATTGAAGCACTGGATCAGGTGTCAAAAACAAGAAACATAAATGCAAGGGGAGTAAGAAAGTGCATTGCAAAATCCCTTTCATGCAGACCTCCTGAATTGGCCAAGGAGACGCTCTTATCCATACTTAGAAAAGATGCTTCTACTGCTAAGGTAAAGCTACAACGTTTGGTTGCTTCATGGACTTGGTTATAAATGTATCTTCTCCATCTCCCTCGTATATCGTTGTAAAACCCTTCATCACGGGTTCTGAAAAAGACTTTTCATGCCATTTCCATTCAGGTCCAATTTGGATTCCTCCGCTATTTTCTCTGAAAACTTTAACTGAATGCTATGCAGGAAGTCATTACATCACTTTTGGCACGTTATTCTGAGGCAGTGGAACCCTGTAATAAGAATACAGAGACAGATGAACAAAACAAGGAAAATAATGGTATTTCTGAAAGCCTTCACAACAGGATGGACATTGATCAAACGGTGATTTGTTTTCCAGAATCAGTTACTGATTGCTGTCGCAATGCATTCCGTGAGATCACTATGAAAGACAAATTTGGAGAGCTTTTTAATTTGGTCCAGAATAAACAAAAAGAGATGTTAGACTTCAACCTTATTGATATAAGGATGAATATGGGAACATATGGAAAAGCACCCGAGCTTTTTGCATCAGATATGAAAAAGGTGTGTATTTATGGTCATAGACATTGCAAAATCTAGTTATAGAGCTGGCATAAATTTAAACCATAGGATGAACCCAGTAACATTGAGATTTTCCATGTCATGTAGCAAGCTTAGTGTGTATGCTGATCAGTTGTGTTATTAGATCTGGTAATGGAAGCAAAGGAAGTACGCTCATAACTCTGCTGTTTATTGTGAAAGTAGGAAACATTGCTTCTTAAACCTATATGTTAGTAAATTCAATAAATTTTGACATACTTTTCTCCATGTATGCTAACTGGAAACTCATAATTTTGTGAACATTAAATGCAATAAATATTGACAATACTTTTTTCTCTATTTGCACTAGTTTGAAACTCATAATTCTATGAACACATCCTGACATTTCTCAGCTTAACTTTATGTTCCTAAAATATGCCCAAAGTTTAGTTATGTTGCATGGTTATATGTGGTGTATTCATGACAGAAGTGGTCTAAGAGATCTCTTCTCTGTTTTCCTCACAATAGCTAGTTGGCAATTGGCATGAACAAGACTGAATTGAGTTGCAATTCCATCATCCCCATCAGTTATTGATACAAATTTTTTTTGCTGTATTTATACATAGTTCTTAAAAGTATAAATAAATATTTATTAATAATTTGGTCATGGGATGTTTTAATTTGATCTTGAATGGGAAATATCTCAAGATTTATTATATTTCTTTATCATAGTATAATAACTACCAAAACAGTAGATTTCTTAGAAGTGGTTAGGAGGCTGTCTCTAATGTGATGTCCCTACTCTAGGCCAGTCAGAGTAAGAGTGAGACTTGGTGTTCAGTGGCATGCAACTTTTTAGGGTTTTCTATTTTTTAGGGACCAAGTGAAATTTGTAGACTTAGTCTTGGATTCACTGGGTGGACTCGCTAAGATCGGATTCAATTTCCAAGTTGTTTTGAGGGAGTTATGAATTTCTATAAAGTTCTTGCAGGCAATTATAGACTTTTTAATAAATTAAAATTAAATGACTTATTAAGTCATTTTAATTTTTATAACTTAAAAATAAAGTTCTCCTAAGCTGGGCGCCTAAGTGGAAAAGGGAAATTAGGGTGAAAAGGGTTTTTCCAACCCTAATTAGGTTGGATGCCAGCTCTATATGGGCCGTTTTTGCTCTTGGAAAGAGTATTGTTTTACACACTTTTTTGCCCTGATTCATTCATCCTTGCTATGGTGGCTAGGGTTTGGAGTCTTCCTGAGAATGCATACTTTGTAGGATTACAGGGACTTTGAGTTTGTGAAAGATCAAATGAATTGTTGCAGCTGGTTGGCTTCATTTCAGAGGTCAAATTGGAACTGTTATATTGCAGATCTGGGTTTCTACAGGCTGTATTTTCACTGTGGTTTCTTATTCAATTATTGCTGTCGTTAATTTTTACTGTGGTTTTGAGGTCTCTTTTCTCAACACAGCTGCTCATTACCTTGACGTCATCTACCACTGTTTGGGTGTCCTGCTGTTTAAATAAGAGCATATATGAACATTTGTTGTTTGCTGGAATTAATTCAGATTTGTAACTTCCAGTGCTCCACGGGACATGTCCCTGGCCTTTTTTGGCCCGATCCCATACCAGAGACGGAATGGGGTCGTGGGGGCGGATTTTTCCCGTCCTCGATGCCGTCCCCAAATTGCATCAATCGGAAACGGTACTGGAAATGGCGTTTCCTTGCCCCAGATGGAAACGATGAAACACATCACCATACCGGGTACGACAATACAGAGAGAATGCCATCCCAAATTTCCTAGTGGAAACGGGACAACGTCAAAACACAAAGAGGCAATTATTATTATTATTTTTCTTTGCTAGCGGGCCCCACATTGTGTCTGGAGGTTTCTAAAATATGTGAAACCCTATTGTGACCTTTAAAACATTAACATTTTAACTTCTTCTCATTTTTAGTTTTGACAAATTTGTTAAGAGCAACAGGAAAGCATAGAGTAGCAATAATAGTGAGCTAAGATTGCGTTTTGAAGTTCCAAAGGGATGTTTTGCATTTACTCCTTTATTCCATGTATGTATTTCATTTTGCTTTTGCTTTTTTAAAACTTTGTAGCTATTTGTTGTCATTTTCCAATTTTTTCATCTCAAAAAGAGGGCATTTTGAAGGAAACTTTGATATCTTTTTTTTTGTGATTACTTACAGCAGTACATCCCATTGCAAAATCTAAAAGTATGAGCAGCAGTAGTGAGAGTGAGTACGAGGGAAGTAGTGCTAGTCATAGCCTAGAAGTTATGGAAGAAACTCATAGATCACAAAGAAAAACTAAAAGGTCTCGGTTAGCCATAGGTGCTTCTGTTAATGTGGGTGATCATGCAATAGCAGCAACTTCAAATCCAAATCCTTTTGAGTGCCCTTCCCATGCTCTCAAAAAATATGCCAAAGGTCCATTTGACCCAAAGAAACCTCTCCTACAATTAGCCACAAAAGTGGACAAGGATAAGAAGAAAAATACACGGGGTAGTAGGGACTGAGAGTAGAATATATGTCACAAACATTATTTTGGGAGCTACACTAGAGTGTATTGCCACCTTTTATGGATAGGTGGACGAGGGGTTAAAGGATGTAAATTGATCACACAAGGGGAAAAAAATGAGGCCACTAGATTGCACATGGACAGGGATGGGCTGAAAATGGGGAGTCCAACAGAGAATGTGCAAGTCACTATGCCTATGAGTAGCACAATCCCCACGGGCACAAACACAACCAGCACTGCTAGAGGAAAGGGAAAGGAGAATAAAAGAGAGACTAATGTTGCTGATTTGTTTAATGTGGCTGCAAAAAAGAAGGCTGAAGAATCTATTGGTAGGTTCCTTGTTGCTCATGGCATACCATACCATGTTACACATTCCTCATGTTATAAACAAATGTGCAAAGATATATATGCTACTGGTCCATCATTTGTACCACTTGTGAGACAAAACTATGCACCACTATCCTTGATAAAGAGTATTCAAAAGTAAGTATTTTAATGAAGAAAATGAGACAAACATGGATGACCAATAGATGCTCTATCATCATGGATGGGTGGACCGATATCAAACATTGGCCACTAATCAATATTATTGTCACTAGCACAACAGGATCTTATTTTTTTAGAGCTATTGATTGTTTAGGGAAAAAGAAGGATGAATCCTTTCAATTTCAGATTTTGAAGGATGCTATAGAAGAGGTTGGACCTCAAAATGTTGTGCAAGTAGTCATTGATTCAGCTCGGGTGTGTAAGTCAGCTGGTTTGATGGTATGTGAGGCTAGAGATGTGCAAATATTTATTTGCAATCATCACATATCTCTTGCATTATTTAGAACATTTTCAAAGAAAGAATTCCTCAAGCCTATGGAGACTAGATATGCTAGCTACTTCATTTTGTTGGACAAGATGCTTGAGGTCCAAGAAGCCTTACAATCCATGGTGGTCAATATGGAGTGGAATAGGTGGCATGAATCAGGCACCCCAGATGGAAGAAGTGTGAAACAAAAAATATTGGATGAAAATTGGTGGACCACAATGAGGTAAAAAGCTTAGATAAATTAATATTAATAATTGCTATTTCCTTATTTGATAAAAAATAAAATTATTTCTGATTTTAACATTTGCCGATTTTATTATTAATGATGTTTCTCATATGTAATTTAGTAATCACTAATTGATTGCATTTTTCAGTTACATTTGGTCCTTCATTCAGCCTATTATAGTGGTCATTAGATATGTTGATACAGACTCTCCTAGCCTGGGAGAGATTTATGAGACGTTTGATAGCATGCTTGGGCAGATCAAGCATGTTATTCATGCCAAGGACCCAAATTTGGTGTTTTATGAGGAGCAAGTTAATCCCATTGTAATGAGGTGGAACATAATGAACACTCCACTTCATATGGCAGCCTATGTAGTCGATCCTAAATGGTATGCACCAAGGCCAGGGAGTGTCTCCATCTAGGGATGAGGAGGTGAGTCTCTATTCTAAAATCTCAACTATTTTGTTTTAGTTTTCAATTTCAATTTAAATTTCTAATTGCTTTAGTTGACATTTGGTAATTTTACTAATGTAATATGTTTTTAATTTGTTCAACATAGGTGAAGGAGGGCTTCTTCAAGGCCCTTACAAAAATGTTTAATGACACTGATGCTAGTATTCTTTAGGAGCAGTGGCTTGACTTTGCCAATCTTCGTGGTCCAACATTTGGTAGGCTTAAGGCCAAGATAGATAGAGCTACATTAGTTCAAAGGGACCCTATTGGATGGTGGGCGTGGCATGATAGAGATGCACCTGAGCAGAGAGTTTTTTCCATTCGTCTTCTTTCACAGGTTGCAAATTCCTCTGCTTCTGAGAGGAATTGGTCCACATATAGCTTCATCCAATCAGTAAAAAGGAAAAACCTTTCCTCTAAACAATTGGAGAAGTTAGTGACTGTTTACAATGTCTTGCGTCTATGTGTTCGACAGACTCCTCAATATCATCAGACTTTAGCACTACGTTGGGATGTTAATCCCAAGGATGCGATGCACACTTCTAGGATTGGTTGGGGTTCCATTAGATGAGGACCCTCTGCCTATAGCTACCACTTACTCAGAGTATGATGGTGCTGATTTAGATTTAGACATTGTCGTCAGGAAATAATGTAACGGGATGTACCCGTCAGGGTAACGGGATGTATGCGTTAGTGTATTGAGATGTTCCTGATGGTGTATTAGGATGTTCCTGACGGGGTATCGGGAGGTTCCCGACGGTGTATTAGGATGTTCTCGACGGGGTATCGGGAGGTTCCCGACGAGGTATTGGGAGGGTTCCGTCAGTGTATCGGTATGTATGCCATCAGGCCGACAGGTATCGGGATGTATCCGAAAGGTTCTATTATTGTAGTTGACATGTTGTGTGTGGCCGACGGATACTTTCGAGAAGGTTCCTCAGATAGTATTTATATCTCCCTTCGGGATCATTGTAATCATTAGATCAGAACCGAATGTAATATCTTGGCATATGCGAATATAATCGAAGGAGTTCTGCTATTCTTATCTGTTATTCTGTTCTATTATCTATATGCATTGTTTCTTTACCGAGTACGGTAAACAAACATAGATATAGATTTGTAGAGGATAGCCTGTAGGCTGCCATATATTTGGCAATGGCATTTATTATTTGACATTTGCAGATACATTATGGATTTTATTTTAGATTTCATGTGACATCCTATTAGTTATTAATATTGTTTATCATATATGTCATGCATGATACTTGGAGCCTTTGGGCATTTTGCTACATTTACGTCATATATATTGCAATGAATTATGATTTATGAGAGTACTTAGTATGATTTTTTTTTAATTTCAATTTGTTATACTTATGCTACATGTGCATTGTAATTGTATCAATGTATTGAGCTTCTTACCTTTAAATGTTTATGATGAATGGTTTAACTTTATCAATGTTATGTTATCCATATTTGAGTTTTGTCTCTATATAGAAAAACCCCCTATGTTTTTAATTGTCGTCCCCTAAGTTCCCGTCCCCTAAATTTTGGCTTCGACCCATACCCATACCAGAAACCCGTCTCCATCCCCTTAACTGTCCCCATCTTGGAAACTCCGTGGAGTATAGGTAATTTCCAACACTGTGATCTATTGCTTCAATAAAATTAGGCTTTGGACATGGGTATGTTCGAAGTAAGCGTCAATTTTTTTTTCCCCCAGTATTCAATTATTATATTTGAATCTTAACTTGTCATTGTTTGGAGAACTCTAATTGAATTTCCAAAACCAAAAAACCCTCATTCTGCAACTTCTGTATGATTCTGAAAGATCATATAAAAGAAAGGAAATTAAATTTTAAAAAAGTACAACAATGGGGTTGAACTGGTAGGGTTCATCACATCTAATCTCTCCATGTGGAGTACAATGTGGTTGCTAATCATTTATAATACTTGACTGGCCTCTTACTTCTATTATTCGAAATTGCATTTGGATGTTCAGTACGAGCAAAGGATAGTTTGCAACTCATTACTGACTGTCCATGGAATAGATCATTTGTTAAGGTGGTTTGGAATGCTTTAGATGTTACACTCTATGCCTTTACATTATACATACTAGTTACCACAAAGTGGATCAAAATACATTCTCTATTTCTCTCCTTGTGCGTGTGTATTATCAACCTAAATGCAACTACTATTTATCTTACACACGTGTGCGCGCGCACGCATATTTAGACATATATATGTGTGTGTGTGTGTGTGTGTGTGTGTGTGTGTGTGTGTATACATATCTCTATATATCTGTCTATATATATATATACACACACACACACATACACACATCCACACAAAGTTTAAAAACTCAAACTTGGCAACTCAAAATAGGACTTGGACTTAGGACTTTGCAAAAAACTTGGCAAAGAAGAAAGGCGTAGTTTGAAATAACAAAAATAAATCATTCTCTAATTTCTTGTGCTTGTCTTCTTCAAATCCTATTTCACAATGTAGATCTGTTTTGGCTACCAAAGAGCAGAATGAAATGAAGAAAACCAATTTTTTTTTTCTTAAGTGGCTGGGTGTTTCCAGCTAGGTATAAAAATTATAGCCCAAAACTATTGAGTTCTAGCCCAAAAGTTCAAAGTTGTAGCCCAAACTCCCTTGTCCCAGCCAAAGATTCTACTAGCTTGCGAGTCCATGACAATTTGACTTGGCGAGCCAATGGTCTTGCAATTCCTAATATTGTCTTCCATCTATTTTTATATGTATGCATACATGCATTTATTGGATATGATTATTTTGCTATGTTGTAGGGTTCACCTAGAACCCTCCCATAGCTATATATGTTTGGTTTAGGGCTAGGATGGCTCTAGGTTCATCTACAGTTTCTCCTAGCTATTTTGGGTTCCTTGTCACTCATTTTGAAGGATAGATAGGGAACTTGGTGTGCTTGGGGGGAGACCCTAGGTAGTTTCAGGGGAAACTGGGGATAGATGTCCAAAATAAAAAAAGACGTGTCTTAATCATTTCAATTAGAAGTGCCTAAAAAAATCAGTTCACACTAAAGGGAGGGGATATGACTTAATTTGTGTCATTTCACAAACACACGTGACCAAAATAACCTTTTTTGACTCCAAGTTGCCATTGTTGGTTTTTAAGGTTCTTGCATTTTCATTTGAAGATGAGGGCTATAAGAGAAGAAAACCTAGACTAAGAAGGGAAAAAATCTTGACATGAAAGATTTATCTATCAAAGGTGAATGAATCTCACATTTTTCCAAGTTTTGAAGAATTTTCATTTTTTTAAAGCTAATTTTATTCAATATATGCTAAATTGCTGTTTTTTTTTGTTTAATAAAGGTATAGGATTGTAAATTTGTAATGTTATTTTTGGTTTGTTTTGTTCATACAAGATGGCTTATATTTCTAGTTTAATTGTTCCCAAAGCAAAGAGTTCATTTAAATTTGATATAGTCTCACCTCTGTGGTGATATATGAGATGATTGACTAACTTCTCGATATTGGGGGTTATTGTTGGCATTATAGCCAATGTCGAAATATTGCAAATATTCGATCACTAGTTAGTGTCATTGTAGACTCCCCTAAAGGGATGTTTCTGAAGGTAGTAGACTATGAGGAGCAAATAAAGGATGTATATCCTCATAGAATCCATTGAAATAGTGGGTCCAAAAAATGTTCTCCGAGGTACAATAGACAACACTGAAAATATTAGGGAAGTTGATTCTATAGTGGAGGTATGTATGGATATCTTTTTTGGGCACCATGTGTGTCCACTCTCTCAAGGTGATATTGCAAAAGAATGGCATAGAGATTGACCAAGTTAAAGAAATCTACAAGAGTTTGAGGCACTTGAAATGCTTGTGAGTAATCCCCAAATGTCACAAGTTAGTTTCAACATCTTCTCCAACTTGGAGTTGTTGAATGAATTTTAATTTTTTTGGTCTAGTTTTTAATTTTTTGAATATTTGATATGTGACATGTCATCTACTCTTCAACATTTTAATTTCTTTTCCACCATGTTAGCTTGTTGAAACTTGATTTGCATCATAGACTATTGTTTTGAGACTATTTGTCAAGGTGTGAGATGCATCAAGCGCTATGGTCATTAAAATTCTTTGGAGGTATTGAGGAAATCAAATACTAAGAATTCAAAAAAAATCAAAGCATTAGTCCTATTTGGTGAGTGGCGGGTTTGTGTGGAATATGTTTTGAGATTCGCTTAGCCCTTTATCAACATGGTTAGGCATGTTTATACAAATGGGGTGAAATTTATGACAAGATTTGTTAGATTTAGCCATGAAGCCACTTGAGCTCAAAATGGCCAAAGGAAAGCAATACACGAATCTAGATATCAACAAACTCAACATCCCTAGTATTGAACTAGCACTTACGAATATATGAGCTAGTGATCTTATCATGGTAAATGTGAGGGCTTTTTATATAGAAAAATAGAGGTATATAATTCCAAGAGGAATAGTAACTCTCAATAATCCAAAATGGGGGAAGTTTACCTACTTGGTAAATGCCAAATACATAGTTATGCCAACTTTGGTTAAGACAAAGAAATGGTTTGGGGAGGTGGCAAATAAGTCTGAAAGGTGAGACATTCAACGATGCAAAGATAGGTGTGAGCAACACATGTAATTGTAGGATTATGTCATATGTCCTAACTAACCATTCTAATATGACCTAAGCAAGCTTAATATATGCTTAGGAAAATAAATACCTGCACTAACAACATGGACACCATGGTTGAAAATAAAAGATTCATAATAGGAGCCAATTGGTGTGATCACATAGAAATATTTTACAAAAGTGTGTGAAAGATCATTAGTGACGATTGGAACATGATGGCTATGCCATTGCATCTCTTGAAATTCTTGAAATTTGTTGTCTCTGATATATTATAGATTAGAGATACTTTCTTTGATGAGGGTGGCATTATTTAGGTATGAAGAAATTGTTAATAGCTATAAGACTGTGTTTAAAAGAGTATTCCTGAATTTAGATCTATAGAGTATTGTTGTGAGTGAGTTTGGCCACTTAATATGTTCAAAGGATCACAATGTTTACATTTTTTGAGGCAAGTACAAAATAGATGCTCATAAATGCTGGAACATGTTTGGCCAAGACTTACTTGCAGCCTTTTGCAATAAACATGCTCTCCTAAACATCTTTTTATTTTCTAACTTACTCTGTTTCCATGTGTTGTTGTATGTTATAAATTAAAATATTTTGGTTTTACATTTTGTAATCTTAAATGTTGTATGCAATTCTACAGGTTGCCAGCTCTTCAATTGACTAGAATTAGAGTACACACTCGATCCACTTAGTTAAGCACAATTCGTTGGGTGCTAAAAATGTTGAGAATTGGTTTTTGTGCACTCCAACTTGCATCTCTTTTAATGCATAAGACACTCGATTACAATAGGGGCATCAAAGAGTTGGGATCAAACTCTCAAGTTTTCCAAATTAGATGTATAGCTGCACATTTTGCCAATGTTTGTAGAGATAAGGTAGCTTCTTCACATGACATGGTTAGTGGGAGTGTCACTCTAGCTAATTATATTTTGAATGAAATTGAAGAAAATGAGACTTCAAAGTTCTCAATGAAGAGCAATACGAAGATTATTACTATCGTAATTTTGATTATGTATATACATTTTATAAATTCTTGAGTTATGGATTTGAGTCTTTTAATTTTTGAAAACTACTAGGTATTTAAATACTTTGTTCATTGACAATCACAAGTATCACCATTTTTATACTCCATAATTTAGATTTTGGTATTATAGGTAGACAATCTTCTACCTATACCTAAAGAAAAAGTTAATATATTGTTTTACCTATATTTATTTGTATACTTGGACTAACAACATAGTTATTTTATGCATTCCATAAATATTATATTGGAAAGTAAAGACTATACCCTCATTCATGTGTAAATAGGTATTCATTCGTATACCAGGATTGGCAACTTACACTTTTTGTGCATTCAAGAAAATTTATAGTAGAAAATAAAGACTATATCTCCATTTTTGTATAAGTAGGCATGCTTTGAAACTTGAATATGGCTTACTGTAGGTTGAAATGGAATCAACTTGCATCTTAAAATACCTACATTCAACTAGGATGAATTGAAAATATTCTAGGGTTGCCAGTTTAGATTCCGATACGGATGTGGGTTCAAGATTTAGGTTTGAAATTTGTCCAATTTTTTGAGGGGTTGGGTTCGGATTCGTTTTGGGTTTATCCTTACAAAATAAAGCAACATAGTAAAATACACCACCATATCTATGTTTTAGTTCAATAGGATATTAATTGCATCATTTAGCCATACATACAACATGATACACTAGCTTGGTCACATGCATGGAACATATTTCCATATCAAGGGGACAGTTTGAGAATGAAATGAATTGTCAAAAGATAAGTGGAGTAATCTGAATTTTTGTTTCGTATTGGTTAGAGGTTTTCTAACCAAGCTAGATCAAACGTTAAGGTTGAAATTTTAAGCGCTGGATTAAAAGATATCACATATTTTTTAAAGAAATTCCTCTAGAATCGTCAATTTGGATGTCACATATTGTCAATTTGGATTTCCTCTATAAGCAAGCTTTCATCTTCATTCACAAACGCATAGATGACATAAACCATCCTTTTGGTCTTTTTAGTGGTCACTATAGGGTTGGGAGGATCAAATAGACCAAATCAGGCAAAACAAAACACTTACAAAAATCTAAAAAAGTGTTTTCAGAACAAATTCAGCCTCGGTTTGGCCTTTGGGCAGCAAATTCTTCAAAATTCACTGCAAAATCTGTCCAGGTTTCTTTGACAAAATTTGCAGCAAATTCATAGCTCTGTAGGTGATTTTGGGTAGAATTTGACAATGGCGAAACTTTGTACAATCAAACTAGACTTTGAGGGTTGCTGGAGTGAATCCAGTAACTTAGGTCAAATCATTTGTTATAGAGGCAAAACTTGAGATATTAACATAGTTTAGATTGAATTAGAACCAAATTGCATGGTAAAATGTTGGCTTGATGGGCTAAGGGTTCAATTACTAAGAAGCATCCTTTGCAACTTTTTGGCATATTCATTGATATAAACAAAGCATATCTTTTGAGGAGTCAACATTGGAAGTTCAATATTTTCTCTCTTTATTGAAGGGAAACATTATCACAATAAATGTATATCTTCTTCATTTAATGGAAAATGAGTGGGATTTTGTAAAAAGCTCACTCTTAAAGGAAAAGTTGAATTTATTAGATTGTTACGTGGATATATTTCCACTCCATTTTCGCCAACGTCTTCCTGTAGGATTCTCAAGCACATTTCTAGTTTGTAACAAACGCTTTTTCTCGGGTCTTAACTAACAACTAACATATCAAAGAAATACAATTATTATTTCATTTTCATAGGAAGACAGTTATATTAGTTACGTTCATGTGAATGAGATTAACGGTTACAATCAGTTAAACGAAATTCCATAACTAACAATTGAGAACACCATCATTGAATTTATTATGGAAATTAAAATCTACATACCATGGAATTTCGAAACCGAAATCAATCTAGGGATGCTTCTACAAACACCCAAGTTAGTCCATAAATACCACTTAAGATCAAATGACGATTACCATCCAATACCACTATATCAACCATCCAATACCACTATATCAAAATCAAATGATGATTACCATTAAATACCACTTATATCAATTGGGGCATCGATTACCAATGGATCATTTAGGGCATCGCATACCACTGTACCAATTAGGGCATCAATCATCATTTGATCATTTAGGGCATCACATATCACTGGATCAATTAGGGCATCAAATACCATTGGATCATTTAGGGCATCAGATACCACTGTATCATTTAGGGTGTCAGATACCACTGTATCACTTAGGGCATCAAATACCATTGTATCACTTAGGGCATCAGATACCAGTGTAACACTTAGGGCATCAGATACCATTGTATCATTTTGGACATCAGATACCACTATATCGTTTGGGGTGTCAGATACCTCTGTTTCATTACTTTTCTTCCTATTGCTAATTGTGGCAATAACATAAGATTAGAAGATATGCTCATAATCATTATTCTTGTAAATGAAGGACTGAAACAACAATCCTATAGATATATTCCATATTCAACTGGAAGGTTAGCCGATCTAAATGGTTACCAATTACATTGAGGAGAAAGGTTGCATTCATTAAAGGAAATAATTGAATTCAACGATATAAATTAATCCATCATATCTTCTATTTGTATAAATATCAGAAAAGTAAAAATACCTATTACCAATAAATGTTTGAATACTCAACTTATCTTTATTTGATGCAGGTCTTGACGTCTTGTGGAGAGGGGAAACATTGTCAGGGGCTTAACCTCCCAACCACGGGCCTCATACTTATCTCCACACTTTTTCTAACCAGAAAGTCCCTCCCAACCCGGAATAGACATGGAACACCTTGTCAGCCACTGAGCATCCTGGTACTTAATCACACCACTTGACTTGGCAACAAAGAATGTATTGGACATGCATGAGCTATCCAATGATTCCTTTTAGAATATTAAATAATTGTTATGTCACATCTTAATTTTGTTTTCATGCTAATGCAGATTCCTCTCTCACACCTCTTCACCCTTTTCCTTGACTATACAGTTGGGTGAGTCCCAGGTTATTGAATCTCAGAGCAACCAACTCTTTCTGTTGATCTTTAACTGATATAAGAATATCATATGTTTCCAGCTCATCACAATTTGTGATTCTGACAAATGTAATCTTTAAGACTTGCAGAATAAATATCATTTGATTCTAACTTTCATTGCTATAAATAAGATATGATTAAAATATGATAGCATGTCATGGATACTTGGCTTTTATTTATAATAAACAGCTCTATCTTAGAGAAGGTCTATCTGATGATATGTAAGCAAGATGATTTGCATCATGATACAAGACTGTATCTTATTGCTATAGTAAATTGAAATGCAACAATATCTAATAATAAAACATAATTCAATGCTTGGACTGTGAACACCACATTAGTTGGTAAAATGTGGAAATAGAAAGGAGTCTTGTTGGATGCTACCAATCAGTCCCACCCTTCATAGAAGAAACGCAAATTCCAGTGTGATTAACAATCACGTCTTCAGAAAATTATCAATGGCAAGTCGTGGAAGGAATATGCAATCATTAACAATGGTAAATTGCAGAGATATCGCACAATATTTGCAGAGGTATCCATACTATAGAAAGAAGTCAGGTGCTAAAAAGAAGTTGGATGCTGAAAAGAAGTCAGGCGATATGTAAAGGAAGTTGGGTGATATGTATTATGCCTTTTGACTCACTTGGCTTCATAGTATGAGAGGTATCGAAGTCTCTTTGGCTTCCAAGAAGCCGTAACTCATAAAGAAGAGACTTGGCCCTTGATCGCCAATAAAATATGCCAAATATTCATTTTGGTTTTAGCAAGAAGAAAAAGAATAATTATGGAAAAAGATTTGAAGTTTTAAATCGAGGATAATCATAATTTATATCTATCTACTTGCACGTAGATATACTTATGAGGTGGCATCATATTATTTATTAAAATAATATTATGGTGTCACTTTTATTCCTATATCTATGTGCACGTACATAGGTATACAATATAATGATGTGGTGAAAAAGTCAATCAAAAGCCATTTGAAGTATGCATTATTTTTAATCAATTAAAAATAACTAATATTTTAAATGTTTATTTAATAGTTCATGTGTGTCTATTGTGTGTATCCTGTTATGCAGTCGCTAGGTCCTCAACCATGGTGATTCACGATTCATACCCATTTGCCCAATGATGGTGATGCTCCTGTGCCCAATTCTTTTCTGACAATGCTGTCACCCCTTTGACGTGCTCCCTACAAGGAAATTCTCCAAAATTAAATCATATTACCACAACAAGTTATTAATTATAAATAATCATAATGGTTAACCGCCTTTTCAATTCCATGAATTCATGATAAATAATCAACTAGCATGTTGTCTTCATATGAAATTATAATGACTAACCATCTTACCATTTCGCAGGATTATAACAAATTTAACTATCAACGACTTCATGCGAATCTCAACGATTATATGAACATTTTAAATTGGGTCGAAAATTGGGATGTAACATAGTTTTACATTGTTTGTAATTCCACTTTTTGAGTGAGTGTTGTGGAGTCTAAGTGGAATAGAAAGGTCGTGGGTTCAAACTTCCAGTTGAGTTATGGGTGTGTTCAATGTGTAAGTTAAACAAGGTTACCAAGGCTATTTCATTTCATGTGGCTTGCTCTTGATATGAGAAGGAGGCTAAAGTAGGTGCATCTTATGTGCATCTTATGAGCCTTCTAAGGAAACAAATTTGAGGACTACTATCTTGATGGAAAATATTCCAAGGTGAATTTGTCAATGAAGGAGATAAGTAGCACATAGGTGTTTCCTTGTCGTAGTACCATCATAGGTGGATAGATGGATGTAATGCACCACCAATATTTAATTATAGCTATATATAAGCAAGGTTCTTACTTCCGTAGGGTGCTTGATTGCTAAGGAAAACACAAGGATTTAGAATTTCAGTTTTAGATCTCAAGAGATGCCATTGAGGGGCTCAGTCCTTCCAATGCAGGTGGCTAGTGATGTAATATATTTGTGCAAGGTGGTAGATAATTAGTTAAGTTCACCTATAGGAAAATTTAATAGTTCTCTTAATATATTCGGTAAACAATGGCAATAAAGGTCATCTTGACAAAGTTGAGTTGTCAAAGAGGTCATTATAGATGAAAGGAGGCATAGATGCTGATTTATATGAAATTAACATGTATTGTATTGTTAACATGCTTGGCCATATGAAATTTTCTAGTTGTGGGAGAGACCTTACCATATAAATTCCTTTACAAGCATGTTTGGTTCAAAATTTAGTGGAAGCCGAGAAACTTGTAATAACTGGTGCCAATTTTTTTCCCAAACTTGTTGTAATGTTCCCAACTTGGACTTAACTTGATTTACCTTGAAATGCCCAACTAAGGTTTGGATTGTGCTTGGAAATGACAATTTGTAATTTTTCCTATGAGGAGGCTTCAATTCCTAATGATTAACTTACATCACTATGCATTTAAATCAGTTTAAGTTAGAAACAATTGTCAATTACTGATTCATAATACATACTTAAACCCTAGTATCTTAGTTCTCTCCTAAACATTAACCTTAGGAAAGATGGGGATTTACTTCCTCAAGGTTTACAAAACATATATTCATACCTATGTCGGAACTCTTCTCTCAAGGTTTCATGATATATTACCTCATCTTGGGACTTACCTCCCACATTGCAAGGTATTTACTCTCTTTTGTAGATAAATCCAACCTGTCCTGTTAATGGTAATAGTGAGTGATTAAGGAATGACTATAAATATGTAAGACTTCATTATCGCTCAATAGAATTCAGATACAATATTCCACAAATCAGTATTTAATTCATAAAATGCTTGCAGCAATATAATACGATTCACCTCCTTTGATAAACACCAATTATAAATAATAATTGTCATTATTCGTTTTTGATCTTTTTCCTTTTGATTATACTGTACATTCTCTTCTTTCCCACCTCTTTTTATCTTTTGTGAAGAAGGTTCATACCTCTTCACCATGCCTGCCCTTTTCAGTGGTCACACCCTTTCACAAATACCATTCTTCAAAATGGGCCACAACCCTACATCATTGCCTCCCCTATAAAAGTTACTTCCTTCTTCTTCCATCAACCCCTTCTTAATTCCGGTGCTCCCTTTATGCAAACCAGAATTGTCTTATATCTCACAATAGAACTTACTATGATTACTTTCCCTATGATGATCCCCTCTTCCATAATTTCAACAAATGACCTCCCCTTTATATATATTCTCATGATGGGAGAGACAACCTTTCATTATTACGACCTTTCAAGAGAGTCACAATCGTTCATCCTTTATGCCCTTTGAAAGAGTAACAACTTTTCCAAACTACCACCTTTTGAAGGAGTCACAACCCGTCTTCAATTATTCCAATTGTCTTCCATTATTCCTTCCATAGTTGCCATGCTCCCTTCTTTCTTCTTTCTCCTTTCCCCTCTCAAATGAAATTCTCTTCTCTCTTTTATATCTCATGTTTGAGGGAGTCGCATCTTTTCCTTTCAAGCCTTTTGATCACCCAATAAACTTAATCAAATTTTAATTAAATTATTATGTATGTAAATTTAAATTTAATTATTTATTATTTATTATCAAATCTTATTTCAGAAAGGGGATGTCACACTGGTATATACCTCATAAATATAATAATGTTTTGTCAAGCAATTTGGAAACCATAAAAAAACAATCAGTAAACACTAAATCTGAATACTTCAACCCTTAAAGACTTTGGAATGCATCAGAAATTTGACAAATTAGTCACTTTTGGCCTCACAAATTATTGTTTTCATTGTAATCCCTGCAGGTCAGACTTCTGTATTTCTCCAACCTGTTGTTACACACAAATTTAGAGTGATACTGATGCATAAACAGGACGGCTTGTGTAGTTAATGAAGTTTCCCTTGGTCTTGGGCAGCATCTTAATCACTATATTCTACCCCTTAGAGGGGCAATGGACTTAGCAGCTCTAAAAAATAAGCAAGTATAAAAGGAATTGCTTTCTTATCTTTCTCATGCCACTATCCCCAGCTCCTTTAGTAATATGAAATACCTCTCATAAGGAGTGGCTAGGGCTGGGTCGATCCAAATCAGTAATAAAGATTAATAAATTTCTTTATAGCTTCAATGCCTCCTTCCCAAAGGGATGACAGAGTTTAACATGGAAAATGGTAACAGCTACAAGTGTGATTTATACAATTGGAAAGTACTTAGCTCAGCAACAAGGCATACTCAAGTATATAACAGATTTTGCAATACTTATGGCACAAATTCATTAATCATGAATCAATCAGCACATTTGTGAATCTTCTGTGAATCCAGATTAGCATTGGCTAGTGAGCAATTTATTCCGAACCAATATTCATCTGTGTGTTTTCACCCCAGGTCTATTGTTGAACAAACCTGCTCATCCTCCACAATTGGGTTTGAGGAAAATGCAAATACTAAGAACATCCAGAATATGAAAATGTCATCTAATAACCTCCTTTAATAACCCTTTTTGGGGTACACTAAGTTTCTAGGAAAATCATGTTTAATCTCCTTATAAAGTATCTTCTAGTTTAATTTTCTTTCAAACTAAGTTACTAAATCAGGTGCAGATGTGGATATGGGTACAAAGGTACACCAGTACGGAAAAAAATTGAGAAGGGGCTCAGTATGCTTTGGATATCTATATATGTATATATATAGCTTTGTTGAAATTCATTCTAAATAAGGTTACTATAGATATTTAAACATCTGAAAGAGAATAGATAAACCTATTTAAATATTAATGTGCATATGAAAGCAAAATGTTATAACATATATAATCGTAAATATTTATAATAATATATAATTGAAATATATAATACGTTCATGGTCGTATTCCTGCAACAAGGGCTATTTTTTCCTTCAGGTGAGTTTATTATTTCTGTTGCTGTTTTGGTTTGGTTCAATCAAATCATGAGAATCTGAGCTTGAAGAATACCTTTTGATAGTACAGTTGCATCCCTCCATTCAACTATATTCCTTTACACTGTGATTGATAAATTCAAATTTGTGCTGAATGTGACACAAATGTACCTTCAGAAATTCAAGGTACATTGTTTTGCTTTCAGATTGCTACATAGTCATTTAGGATAACCTTGAATGTAAATTGAACCCTAGGTGAACCAAAGCTCGATTCCACTCCATACCTGATTCTGGCATTACTCATACGAACCTTGAAACAACCAGCTTTCAGGTTGATTTGGCAACGTAGCTTTCAAACAACAAGTCACTTTATAATCAAAATAGTCATTTCTGCATAACCTCCAAGTTGCGAAAAATGCTTAATTAAGCCAATTGTGAATGCTGCCCAGACCAACATAACCTTAATTTCGCAAACCTCTTCAAGAAATATGGGATGCTTTCAACAATGTCTTAATTGAATGGAAAGTACCACAGGGCTTTCTTTGATTTCTAGAATTTACTGCTGCTATATGAATTCCAGCTCGAAAAGGCTCGTGCCCTCCAAGAAAGTTTGAGTTTGCAAAGATATTGGAGAGACTATAAAACAAGGACATTACAAATCTTTTACACATCCACACATGTAGTGAATCCAAAACAATATGTGTAGAATACAGTTATAGTTGTTCTTATTATTGACAAAAGGTGAAGAAGGGCCTCTTGAAGGTCTTGAAGACAACTTAAAATTTTGAGGAAGCTTAAAAAGTTAGAGTTGAGTGGATCAAATTCACAATACCTCATGGCTATAAACTTATGAAAAAAGACAGACAGATTTGCTTTAGCAAAGTGTCATCTATAGGTGACTATTTGGGCCTATCACTCACTTCCCATTTGCCCCCTCTTGTAGGTTTCTAGTTCTCTTGTTGCCGAGAGGAATTGGCTGACATATAGCTCTATCCACTTTCTTTAGAGGAACAAGAAAGTGGGGAAGATTGTTGCTATTCACGATTCCTCGAATCTCATTTGTTTCAAGAGATGAAGTATAAAGACAGCCTAGCAACATGATTGCATGTACAACCTGACGAGCCATAATATATTAATGAGAGCTATGTTCTGGGAGTGGTTGGGGTCCTGTTGTGGGAGGCTTGGAAGCATTTTCTTGAGAGATTCATTGGATGATAACTCCCTTTCTGAGCTTGTTGCTCAATGCAGCTAATGTAGTATGTATGCAACAATCTATTTGGCAATTCTGAGCTCTACTTATAAATCCTTGATTGATGAAATAATCAATCTTGATTCTTATTATGATGTTTGAATGGGATAATAGCTTAACATTATGATGGTTGGATGGGATGATGATTCTCATAATAATTATTACATATCTAACACATCACATTGAGTACTTCAAAATTATCAGTTTCTTCTCACTTGTTACATTATACTTATTTACAATTACTTATAAAATTTTAAATTAATTAATTTATAAGTTATTTTAATTGCTGCCTCCAAAATCAGGAGAATATTTTTTGTTATATAACAGTGAGAAACTGCTTATTGGTATTCTGACAGTAGAATTATCCTTATCTTGCATTCATTCTTTCTTCCTTATCTGATATTTGATTCTCTTCTATTCCACAAAGAGGGTTGTTTAAAGTACAGTTTTTATTTATTGACTATTGCCCTCCTTTTTTTGGCTTTTGTTTCATCTTTGCATTTTAGGATAAGCATCTGAGATAGGATTCTTTTCTATTTTCATGAAGGGGATTTCTGAAAATTATCTTTTATCATAATATTATAACCTACTTTTTAACAGTCTTTCGAATTTTAGTACACAACAAATCAAGATATAAGCCTTGATCTACCCATTTCTTGAATGGATGCTATGCTTACCAAAGGGCTTGGTAATGGATGGACTGCCAGATCTATTTAGGAACCATATTGGTATCCTTTATTATTATATACTCGTAAAATCTACATCAATGTTCAGAAGTCAGGCAACATTTCTCCTTTTAGCAATGGTAGGCAGCGTCTTTCTTGTGGGCTTTGTTTACCAATGCTCACATTCATTGGAATTTCCTGTAGGCATGCACTCTGCACAGATTCGATTTTTGTCGTCATTTAGACTAAATTTATATCAATTCTATTACTCGATGGCATGGTTCCATTTGGTTTTCTATTCCTAGTTCTGGCTCTATTTTAGGAGATACTCTAGCTATTCCATTTTGGGGAGCATTTTATGTATTGACATAGGCATATAAGTTATATGATTTGTGATTATAAACTCCATATTCAATCTTATAAATCTCTGTTTACATTTAGATTCTAATTTAATATGATAAAAATAGATAAAACAGGTGAACTGTTCAGTCATCCGGCATCCCAAGTTTTAGTAATCACGCTTACAGTAAAGTACAGTGATTAAGATATCTTTCCTTAAGTTATGATTCCTGTTCATTCTGAATTCATGAACTTGACTATTCTTGTGCTAATTGACCAGAGCCTTGTAATTGTTGAAACATATCATTGGCATCAACTCAAAACATTTGTATATCTAAGTTTGTTTGATGTGGTTAGTATTAGAACATCGGATCCTTTTAGGTGTGGCAGATATTCCTTACTGAACCTGTTCAGGTATATATCTCCTCCATGATGATAAGTTATAACACAAGATCAGCTAGGAGATGTGACTTTTGAATTTGATAAAATGTTTATTTAATTTTTGTCTCAGTGATTGGCTGTATCTGCTTCTGTATCCTTCTGCTGATTGCTTGTTTTCTATTTGCTTGCAGCAGCTGTTTTGATAACCAAGCTCATATACATGTTGTTGGTTGTCTTTGGTAACACTGCTTTTCAGATAGGGGCAGCATCTAATAACATGATTGAGGGTTCAACAATGGTAGAGAGGAATGGGCGAATCCCACATCCATAGTACTTGGTAGTTTAAAGGGTTGGAATGAGGAGCTGGACCTTACTTTTGTAGATTTATGCCTTGTCACTTTGAGAAAAAAACTCCAGGGAAAATGTCAAACTCATCTCCTTTCTGTTGTTCTTTCCCTGATTTGTCTGTGCTGTATGTGGGATTTGCAATTATGTTTTCTTGTTTTCACCAGTTTAGTGGCTCTTTCAATACATTCGAGGAGGTGACATATCTTACATCTGAAGATTATATTTTGATGGTTAACTGGGTGTTTGCATCCAAGAACCTTCAATTGTACAATATTTTTTTTTTGGGAGGGTTTGTTCTAGAACATTATTTTATCCAGTCTTTTTTAGAGGAGGATACCGGTTCAGAAGCTCAACTTCAAATCGTCCATAGATTCCCCTATAGAATTATCAATTGTCCTTATAGACGATTCTTCCCATATTTAGTTCCCTTTAGTGGAACCAAGCCAAGAATATGCTTGGAAGAGTATTCGTAGGTTTAAATTATAGGGTGCATGTTTTTGAAAATGGCCAGGTTTGTTTGCAAACCACGGGTCCTCTTGAAAAAGTCTCCTTATTGTTCTAGGGAAAAACAGGGCCATAAAGTTTCTTGTGGGCATCAGGAGGATGACATGTTGAGCTTGGAATCTCTTAGTCTCATGAATGAAAAATCAGTGCTTTCTCTTTGGTAAGCTTGACTCCTTTTTAATTTTAGGTTGGAAAATCTTTTTTACTGTCCTTCAATTATGGAATTGTAGGAATTTGAGTTGAGCTTTCCTTGCCGGTGCAGGGTGGTCTGGGTTGGTGGATTGGATTAGGAGATACTGAGTGATGATTGGAGTTGTGTGGAAACAAGGAAAGGAGAAAACTTTGGGCATCAGGAAATGTGGCACACATGTGAGTGTAGAATGTTTGGGATTTGTATTATCGACATCCTATTTGCATGTTCTGTGTTGCTGCTAATGTGACTTAGAAGCAGTCACCAGGATGGCTTTTTGTGAGACATCTTTGCCAATCTGCTCTACTGCCCGACTTTCTTATGTAGCATAACATGGCATTGGTCTGAGTGAAACTCCCTAAGGCTTTGATTAGGTTTGTAGTTTCCTACCTAGAGAGTATGGATATAAGCTATTGATACAATGATTGCTAGCTGTGTTATCATGCGAGTGTAGAATGTTTGGGATTTGTATCATCGACATCCTATTTGCATGTTCTGTGTTGCTGCTAATGTGACTTAGAAGCAGTCACCAGGATGGCTTTTTGTGAGACATCTTTGCTAATCTGCTCTACTGCCCGACTTTCTTATGTAGCATAACATGGCATTGGTCTGAGTGAAACTCCCTGACTTAAGGCTTTGAGTAGTTTTGTAGTTTCCTACCTAGAGAGTATGGATATAAGCTATCGATGCAATGATTGCTAGCTGTGTTATTATTTTGTCTAAGATACTTTTTTTGCTTCTTTTGCTTAAACAAGACAATAAGATACTATGTCAAGCAAACTGATTAAACTTAGCTATCTTGCAGATGTGGGAGAATGTTCGTGCAGTGGGTCAAAAGATCATTGTACTTGCAAATTCGCTTTCAGAATATTCAGAGGCTGCTTACCAGAAAGAGGTTAGATATTGACATCTTTCCAAAGACAGAAATGTTTGTTACATTTTAAAACATCTTTGGTTTGCCAGATGTTTAAAATGTATATTTTGACATATTTTGTATTCTATATTCTGTAGGACTGTATCTATAATTAAATTGTTGTCTTAATGGATGTAAGATGAGTTTTTGTGGTTTCTAGAAGAATGAGGAAGTTCTGATGTTTCTGAATGAGCTCTGATTTTTTAATCTTCTTGTTCCCCTCTTCTCCTTCACTTGTCCACTCTATCATTTATTCAGATCTAGCTCTGTTCTGACATGGATCGTGCTTTCCTCTTGTGATGTGGCCATGGCCTCTCCTATCCAAATCTCAACACATTTTTTAAGACTTCTTGGGAATTGTGTATCATGCTCAGATTAGCAGGTTAGTTAGTGATAATTTGTGCTTTGTCATGTTATAACCATAGAAACATATAGTATCACTAAGGTGCAGTTTGCATGGCTAATTTACCAACATATACTCTAGAGTGCTGCATGGCCCTTCTTCTGCACAGAAATTCAAATCTGAGACGAACCTTGGTAACTATGGAGTTAAAAGAAGTTTTTCTTTAATCACTACAAGTTCAAACATTCTTTTCAACTTTCCAAATGAGAATGTTACTTTTTAAGGGTTCCAAAGAGATTGTATGTATGTGCTCTTGATTATTAAATTATAATGGATTTAGTATTGGGTTGAAAGGCTTTACAGTGGAATTCTCTTTGAAATGAGAAATGACATTAGGGTAGGAAGTGAAACTTGGAGGTCAAGTTGCCAAAAACTTCTCATCATTCACATAAGAAAGAGCATGAGAAATTCCCAAGGAAATGAAAAGACAACTTGAAACAATAATATTGTGCCATGTTTCTGGTGACATCGGATATCCACTGTCCCTTATGTAGTATTTGCATGGAACTGTGCAACTATCTACCAGTTTTGTCCAAACCAATCATGGAAGCACTGCATTAGCTCCAGTTAACTATTTTCCACTTGAATGTTTTATATATTGTCCTTACAAATTTACAATATCTCTTTTTTGCAATGAATACTATGAATGTTCAATATGCCTGCAAACTGATTTAATCCCTTTTTTGGGTTTCTCAGGTAGCTACTTTGTTCAGTGAGAAAGTTGGAGACAAGGATGTGGTTTACGGCTCTGAAAACACTAAAGGGGGATCAGATATTGAAGGGCAGCTCCGTGAATCTCTTCAAAATTTGAGCCAGCATCATCTGTCTGAGGCAGACAACCAGCCAGGGAGTAATGCCAGGGCTGAAGAACATACTACTAATAGCAATTTGAGTAATTTGGTATGCACTTTATTACAGAGATATTATACATTTGCATGGATTTATCTCATTAGTTATACTCCAGAGGTGTTTTGTATATCTTTCTTACCCATTTGTCAATTGCTAAGGCTTATGACATTTCTGGTTTGTTTGAGTTTGCAGAATGAAAATGGGCAGAATGGGAGGCTAAATGGAGGACTGGAAGTTGAAACTACATCTCCCAATGAAGATGTGGACTCCAAGGAAGGGGATACTATAGCTCAATGTGTACCACATAAACAGCGTGATAGTTCTTATGGTGAAAAAATGGAAATTTCAGCCCACGACCGTATTTGTAGATCTTGTGGTGCTAATGAGCGTGATAATTGTATTGTACTCTGCACTGCATGCAAAGCGGCTTATCATATTTATTGCATTTCTCCTGCTCTTGAGCACATTCCGAGGGGAGATTGGCACTGTGCTGCTTGTGTTGGGTCAGAAAAGGGCAATGAGTCTGTACCAAAATATAATGGGATCGAGGGACACCATTGTATAGTTTGTGAACGGCTCAGTAAGGAGTTGGAAGCAGAGAAAAATGGAGTTGAATTTAGTACTGGTGGAGGGCATACAGGAACTTATTGTAATCAAAATGTGGCATGTTTGCATGGTAATAAAGAAGATGTTGATATAAATCAACGTGATGGCACAGGCGGACAAGATACAGAAGTCCATGCCAGTACAGAAGAGGAGAAACTACATGATAACAAACCACTGGCCAGAGTTTGCAAAGTATGTTCTTCTGGAGAGAGCGATAGTGACAATCTTATTGAATGTGCCAATACTAATTGTGTTTTCAAATATTTTCATTTGAGCTGCTTGAAGCCTCCTCTTGAATGTAATCCTCCTGCAAATTGGTATTGTCCATCATGTATATGCGTGGTTTGCCAAATTGATGAAAATGATGACAAAATTGTCCTTTGCGATGGATGCGATGATGGTTATCACACATATTGTGCAAAGCCACGACTTTCTCAAATTCCAAAGTTTAATTGGTACTGCTCATCTTGTCGTAAACTGAGACGACAGAGAACAAACAAAGGGAGATATCCCAGAGGAAATGCTTCAACTGAAGGATTACAGGGGTCAAGTCCATCTATGGCTGGCAATACATTATCAAGAATAGGCAGAGATGCACACAATTCTCATGATCGAGAACTGCGCACATCTATTCCGCAAGACCAATTACAGGCCACTCAATTAGAGAGTTCATATTCTATTGGTCCAGAGGATCCTGGAGTTAATTCTGATGAAAATCATGTTGATGGCTTTCACATATCTTTTAGGAAAAGGAATGCGTCTGAATCTGAAAAAGGCACAGAATCAAAAGAATATGGGAAGAGGAAGAGAAAATCTTCAGAACCTAGAAGATCTGAAGGACAAGAGGAAATGGGTAGGGGATTGATGTAGCTTAATTGAAGCTAATGTATTAAGATATTATATTTGTCAAAGTGCACAAATTTTGCAAATTCTCATTCTGTATCAGTGTATGAGTTATTCCATTATTTTCCTTTTTGTCTTCTATAGGCTAGGAGCATTTGGGTTCTAGAATCTAAAATCTGATATGAGTGAAACAAGCTTAATACACACTCTATAACTTGATGTAGTTCCCCTCTCAATCATGTATGACAGAACATGCTTTTATAATTTCATTAGAAAGTACCAGGAATCCTTCATGTTTCTTATGTAACTGATTTTGTAAAATACATTTTGGAAGTGACTGCAGCTTAATCTGGTTCGTATGTATAACGGCCTCTAATTTATAGAAAATAATCAGGGTTTATTAATCACAATTTTACCCTCCAGTTAGTTACAATATTTGATTTTATGCTTGTAACTTTGACCCTCTTGATTCTTTTACTTGTTAGTTCTCAGTTTTTTATTGTCATCATTGTAATTGGTTGTTCTTCCCATTCCTGTTAACCTAGTTTTGTTGTATTTCATCCCCTTTTCATGTTCATATGATGATGCCTTTTCTGACATGTCCAGGGTCTATCCATGACGGAGTTTTTACCCCCTAGTTTTAATTTAGTAGAAATTTATTTATCTCAAAATGATAAACGGAACTATGTTGTGGTTCGATCAGTTTTGCTTGATATTGTTTTATAATAAATTTTCCAAATATTTCATTTGTAAATGTCGCCAATTACTACAGAGCATACTGTATTTCTGGTACAACCAATTGCAAAAACTGATAGACGTAATAAGTTGGCATCCTGTGCATTTATATGCTGTCTTCTGCCATGAATGGACCATTGTATATCTGGCACTGGTGAAGTCTCACATTTTAGAGCAAATATGTTAAGGTGATGGAATGCAGCTAATGTACAGCGCAGCGATTCTTAACTTGAGTTGTACAGTGGGCAAACTTTATTCATGCTTGTATCATGACAAAAGGTTATATATTAAACTAGTGAAACATGTGGCTTTTATCATGAATTTACTCTTTAACATGTCATTACTTTATAGACATTCCATAGTAAATTTCTTTGAAAGATGTAACACTCTTCTTAATCTCTATTTCACCTTATAATCATGCAATGTTGTTTGACAAAATATGAATAAATGAATATTTTTCATAGCCATTTGCATGTATCAAAGTGAAATGACTCTTAAAAATCTGATGGTGGGAAGTGTCTCAGTTTTGATTCCAGGTTTCCAGAATAGTGGTGGATAAGGGAGCTGAGTACTTCAATCCACCATTTACAGTTTAGAGATTCAGTAAAACACCATCTAGCACATTAGCAGAAATTCCCTTGAGTACTTTCACATATATGCCAACGCCCTTGCTCAACAATATTGAGATCTGTGCTATCCAATGCACAACCGCTTAGGTGTTTTATCAGAATTTTAGTCTGCACTTGTATATTGATGTAATTGCACTGATGTATGCTTCTACCCACCTGCAGGAGTTCCTCTGACAGAAAACTATAGGATTAATTAATTGAATCTCTAGGGACTAGGTGGCTATAGTGCAGACTTCACTATTTCAATGCAGCAGTGATTCTGAGTGATTAATGGTTAGCGGCATTGGTTTTTAAAAAAATTCTGAGAGGTTAATTATATGGCTCAAGAAGTTGGCTTCAGTTCTACTTAAGTAAGTCATTAGGGTTTCTTGTTTGGATGCAGTTAGCTGCTCGTCCTCTGTGATTAGAAATTTAAAGGGCAGTTGAAAATTCCCTTGGTCACTATATTGAGAACTTAGCTAACAAGGTAAGAATTGAATATTTTGCTTGTATGCTACTGTCAGGTGACAAGCTCTACTTGGGTGTACTGTAGTTACTTATGTGTGGTATGATGGGGTTAACACAATGTTTGTTGGGGTTCTTCTCTATGTTCTGGCTTTATCTTGAGTTGGCAGGTAAAATTCAATTGTGTTTTTGGCATACACAAATTCAATTATTATCTTATTTTGTGCCATGAATCTTTCGGAAATTTTTATTTATTCTATGTTGCATGCTCAAATTCTGAACTTACGTCTTCACTGCTTTGGAAATGCTTGATTGCTTTCTCAATATGTGATGAGATTGTGATTGGATTATCTCAAATAAGACTTGATTTTATGCCTTATCGTGAAATGTATTCAAATGTTTGAAGTAGGCTGACACAGCGGGAATTCCTGTACACCTGCATGCACCATAGGAGGATTCAAAATTGGACCCCTTCAAGCGGACCAATGGTGCCTTGTAGTGCCATTGCCCAGCCTACTAGGGTTGAAGAAAGGACCAATGATCCAGTGACAGTTTAAAAGCTGAAGCTGGTGTGAGCTTAATTAACACATCATTTGGAGTCATGCAATCAGGTTCATTAGGCTCAATATCCTTGGTAGCATGAAAAGGAAAAAGATTGATAAAGATCTGTAAATTTTGATTTAGAGTGCTATGGTTTAATTTCCTTCATCATTCACACCCTCCAAAATTACAGTGTTGGAATCAATAAGATTTTCAATCTCATGCTTCAATCTATTACTCTTTTCAGTCTCATAGCCGTTTTGACAATGATATTGGGATCAAAAGAAACTGGCAAAGGTTTAGAAGTATTTCTGGGTTTAGCCGGTGGAAAGGTTCATCACATTAGGTATCACTCAATTTAAGCATGGTAAAAAAGCAGTGAAAATATGACGTGTTGATGGTAAAGGGGCCACACTTGATTGCGACTGCTGCTTGTGTATTAACATGATTTGAAGAATTATTAATGATTTTGATGAAACCTTTCTTTTGGATCTTATTAAGTAGATCTATTGACGAAGGGGATTTAAAGTAACTAACTTGAAGTTAATAATAATGAAGTGGTGCACACAATTGTGTAAAAGATGGAAATTTACAAAAAAAAAGGAAAAGGTTATCTCTGATATCTTTTTTCTCTACTGCATATCAAGTAGATAAAAACATGTAACAATATCGCAACACGTGCTGAAGAGTTCAGAAAGAAAAACTAATAGTAGCTACAACATTAATATTAAATTGTCATCAATATGGTATATTGGAAAAATCCAAGTCCTACCCAAATACAAAAAATATCAGTGACCGTAAGTGACAACGGAAAGAGTTACATCATTACATAAATACTCAACATAATATGGAATAAAAAAAAGACAATAGAGGATTATTCTTCCTCCTCGCTGTTGGATCTAGACGTGGTAAAGTGTGCAGGAGATGGCATGAACAAATTTGCACGGATGTCTTTCTCCTGATCTTTGGGCCTCTAGTTGTCTTCTTCTTTGAGTTTCTCTGGGAACTCGGTCAACGAGATATTAAATTCATCAATATCTTTCATTGTAGTGTAACCATGAGCAAGGTCTTTCTTTTCCACGACTCCTTTTCCTTCCTCCAAGATTTTAAGGAAGGTGCTCTCCTTCAACTTGAAAACAACAATGACCTGAACAACATCATCAAAGATTACAAGTCTCCTCAGATACTCAGTAAGAATCCTAGCTTTTACCTTGCAAAACATCATTATTCCTAAGTATCCAAATAAAGCCAGAGAATAATAGAGGATAATATACACTAAAATACATTGTGCCATTTGCCGTTAAAACAAAATTGTGCATGATATAATGTTTTGTGTAAAGAAATTACAATTTGGGATAAGACCAAACAAACCCCCTTGGATTCTGATTGCTACTGTTGGCCTCATCCTTCTTCCGATTTTCATTTCAGCCTTTGTAAGACTGTCTTCCAGATCTTCCACCATGACCTCTTCTACTTTGCTTGTTCTCAAACTTCTTGTTTAGCTTTTCCGCTACTCTTACGACAAATTGGTATGCCTCTTCAATATTGTTCATTGAGATTGAACTCAATTCCTCTTCAGTGCTTGACCTCAGCCCATTAAGATAAGGAGTGACTTTCTCCTTGTCAGCTTTCGCATGACCCATCCTGATGAGCACTCAATAGAACTCTTCTGTATACTCTTGAACATATATTCTTGCTTGCTTTAATCCTTGCATATTCTTCAGCATGTCAAGCTTCTAATCAACGAGAATGAATCGTCTCTTCAATTTAGCTATTATCCGATCCCATCTTGTGATTTTATTCTTCCCTTTTACCAAGTTACTGCCATGTTTGACTTGCTGACAGCTGCGATATGGGAGTCCGCTCTCCTTTCCATCACCATTGTCCTCTTCGTCGCTCCAGGCAACGTAATACATGCCTTATGAACCAATGGCTCGCTGATAACTGCAAGCCGTATCATCGCCACCTGAGTTCAACCTTTGGGACTTGCTTCGCTACTTTCACCAGCCTTCGTCGCACTTACCGCCATTTCCTCCGCTCCAAGAAATGATCGTTCATTAATTCCTAATGTTGCCCCTTGTGTGCCACACTTTCCCAAGATCCCAAGCTGTTATTCCCTCGTTCCACCACCTTGCTCTCCTCCCTCGCTTTCATCTCCTTCACTGCCCATGCCTCCACTTTGTACGACATCCCAGGCCAACCCCACCTTCACCTCACCGAGCCTCCCCATTGCTGTCATCTTTTTACCTCCTCCAGCATTCTTGAGGCCATCAGATACATGAGATGTAGTAGGGCGGCCGACGAGGAGGGTTTTCATGCAGAGCTCCTCAAGCTTGGGACCTCGGTGTTGTGCTCCTTTCTTCCCACACTCTCTAATAGGGTGGTTTGCACTGGCTTCCCAGACTCCTGGTCGAGACATGTTATCTACCCGATCTACAAGTCTTAGCTGGGTTCAGATGCTGACAACTATAGGACTATCATGGTTGGACACACCTTTGCAGATTTCTACCACTTAGTGATATCACTCAAAAGGGCCAAAGTTTTAATCCCAAGAAAGTCTTCCGATCGAACAATGAAGGAAGCAACTCAAACTGTAAACCATACGAGAAATTTCATATAAATATAAATTCCTTCCAAATGTGGACACCAAATTTCCAATGACAACTCAAAATGCAAACCTAAACAACCATATAAGGGGATTGATTGGTGTAAAATGCTACTTACCTCAAATGGCTCCTGTGCATGTAGAGCGCATCCAACCAACTCCTCTAGCCAAAAAAGAAAATGTGATGCCGCTTTTTTTCTTTTTTGCAATTGAACCCGAGTTGGTCAAAATTTTGACCAAATTGGGAAACCCTTATTTGGTCAAAATTTTGACCAAATAGGGCAAAAAAAAGAAGAAGAAGAAGAATTCATAGGCTAATATGGCCTTTGGTCCAAAATTTAGGTTGAAAAATAAGGGGAAATGTACTAGTGTCATCTCTTATGACAAGATTCATCACTTTGCACACTTGTTCTTGTAATGTTTACAGTTGTCTCTAGAGGGATCTAAAACTCTCAAGTGTCACACCTCTGGCCCTTTCACCACATTCCCTTTATGGAGGTATTTTTGCAATTTCATTAATACCCTAATACAATTGATGATCTATTTATACACAACTCAAAACACGATCCTCGTGCAAACTACCTCACAGCTAATGATCTCTCTACACTCAAGAAATCCTAATCTAATATTACTTGATGAAGGCTGCTCCCCTTAATATAGAAAACACACTACAAAAATAAAGAAACAATAGAAATTAGTCAAGAACATAAATGGGTTTCTTATATCTCCACAAATATGGAATTATAGATTTTCAAAAATACAATATGCAAAGCCATGTGGGCGCTTTCTTTATATTATTCTTCAAGATATAGCCACGAGCTACCATCCAAAATTGACCTAAACAACCTACGAGCCTTGCTTATATAGGCAATTTTCTACTGCGTGGGAAGGTTCTAGGCATTTAGCCCCAAACCCTGACTGACCCCCAAATGCTTATTGTTTTTCATATTTATTACATAAGGTTGGCCCAAAATAAATTATGAATTAAACATTTTCATATGAGCTCTAATTTCCAACTTTAAGTACTTTTCAAAAATATCTTCTAATCTATAATGACTGATTGTGCAAGCGTCCATCAACCAATGTTTGACCTCGATTTGGAGCCATTTAGGCCTTCAAATTTGAGCTCAAAGGTTTTGTACCCAAAAACCTCAATAACTTATGTAATACATATGGTATGATAGTACAACTCCACTGGCAATCTAAAATGACTAAAATTAACCTCTCTACATATGAAATTAGAACATTTTGAGATGCTCCAAGGATGCTCTTGCATCATACACCAACGGTAATTTGAGAATTGAGCTTGTCACCTCTCAGGTGTTAAAAGGAAAATTTGAGAACTGACCCTAAGATTTTTTCCCATGAGATTTTGACTGCTACTAGTGACCTCATCCTTCTTTTGATCTTCATTTTGCCCTCTGTAAGTCTGTCTTCAAAAACTTCCACCACGACCACTTCTGCTTTGCTTTTTCTCAAACTTCTTGTTTAGCTTTTTCTCTAGGGAGGTTCTATTGCCTATTCAGAGAGTGTAGTTCCCTCACAACTTTCTTCATGTATACAAATCAAAGATGGTTGACACTCTATCTCAAGGAGGCGATGCAGTTCTGGGACTCCACTTTGCAACGCTCGACCCCCTAGAAGGTCATGGATCAACCCCTCATCACCACCTTCTTCTTCTCCCCCTTGTCTCCTACGAGGGGGATGAAGCAAACCTCTAGTTCCAATAGTACCCCCATGGCTGGCCACTCTAGATTAGTGAGATCTTACACTAGGTTTAGTACTACTACTACTCTTACTCCTCAGCGACACCACTCCCACAACTCACAGTAATAGACCAGAGGTCCTTCCTGCCCAGATTCATCTCATTAGTGTTGGAGTTCTTCTAGTGGAGGAAGGGTGCCTAGTTCTTGCCTCCTTGTTGACACCTTTATTGTTTTGTTTATGTTGTTCTCACTTGGTCTTTCCTAGACACCGTTTGGTGTCTTGTAGTCTGCTGCTTCCTTGCTTGTATGCCCTTGGTTCCTTAGACCCTTGGTGGTCTTTTGTTGGACATTAATAGATTTATTTTATCTTATCCACTCTTAGGGAAAATTGGCACACCTCTTCAATACTGTTCATTCAAATCAAAATCAATTCCTCCTGAATGCTTGACCTCAATCAATTAAAATAAGGAGTGGCTTTCTCTTTGTCAACTTCCACATAACCTATCCTGATGAGTACTCGACAGAACTCTTATGTATACTCACGAATAAATATTTTTGATTGCTTTAATCCTTTAATTTTCTTTAGCATAAAAAGCTCATAATCAACTAGAATGAATTGTCTCTTCAATTTAGCTATCATCCAATCCCATTTTGTGATTTTATTCTTCCCTCTTCTATTTTACTCTAATTGAATCTCCTACCACCAAATCTTTGCATTACATTGCAGTTTGGCCTTCATAAACTTGACCCTATCAGGATCCTCAATATCTTCATACTCAAAATATTCTTCCAATTCATTGATCAAATTGATCAATTCTTCCGGGTTAAATTTTTCCAAGAATGTGAGAACCTCAAACTTAGGTCTTTGTCTTCTCCTTCCTTCTCAACATTTTATTTTTCTTCTCTTTCATCCTCACTTTCAACTCTTATGACAAGATTCTTCACTTTGCACACTTGTTCTTATATTGCTTGTAGTTGCTTCTAGAGGGCTTTACAACTCTCAAATATCACACCTATGTCTCTTTCACCACATTCCCTTTGTGGAGGCATTTTAACAGTTTTCTTGAAACCTTAGTACAAACCACCTCACAATTGGTGATCTATTTACATACTTAGCCCAAACCACAGTCCTGGTGCAAACTGCCTTACAACTAGTGATATTTCTATGTTCAAGACCTCTTGCTCTAATACCTCTTGATGAAGGTTGCTCCTCTTAATATCACTAACACACAACATAAATGCAGTAACAACAATTTTTTTGCAAGAACATAAATGGGCTTCTTATTATCTCCACAAATATAGAATTACAAATTTTCATAAATACAATATGCAAATCCACATTGGTGTTTTCTTTATATTATTCTTCAAGACAGAGCCACAAACTACCACGCAAAATGATGCAGTGCAAGGTAGGAGAATCCCCAAAGGAGATGTCCTAGCCCTCAACAATTAACCACACAACAAAATATAAACAATAACATAAAGATTTAGATCTACAATAATGTCAATTCTCATAATAGAATCATAAGATTTACATCCAACTTGCCCGACTATAAGGCCTTCCAGGTTACGACAAAATACATTAGCAATTACAATAACAATTCTACAAGACATTGCAAGATCCAACCACTAGCTAGTCTAGACTCACAATCTGATCGGAAACTCCAATAAGATTCTAAACTTGAGCTTGTAAGCCACCAAACAACCTTCTTGTTTCCCCAAGCTTTCACTTAGCTACTAGCTCAGCTAAACTTTGCTCTTCTTAACTGCTACATCTTTTCTGTGTCGAATGAATAATGAATCTAGACTCCACAAGACCCTATACTTATACTAAACCAAGCCACAAGTCATCCTAGCAAGATTACATTAAATAAACACTCACATTAAATACATTATCAGGCCACAAGTCAGCTTGCAGCAAACATTAAATACAAGAAATAATTTAATACTTAGAAACATCCCCCAAGTTTACAAATCATAACTAACTCATATGAAAACATAGAAGTACATGCTCTTAGGCATAGGTCCACGTGTCATCCAACAACTTTCCAAATCAAAGCTTGTAATTACGATCTCCAAAGTTTGTCCAAGAAATCAGGAATATGCTACTAGCAGTCACCAAAATAGCTCTAACTCCAAGACAATAACTTCAAACTTTATGCACTCTTAGGACAAGGACGTTCCCCAATGTGCTTGAACATATCCCTAGCTACACGAACCATAATTCCAAAAATCCAAACTTAAAGCCCTTGCATGCATGATTGTCGACTTCCCTAGGATGCTTTTGCATCACAAAACTGTCCTAAATAACCTACAAGCCTTCCTTCTATAAACAATTTTCCACCACCTGGGGAGGTTCTAGACATTTAGCCCTAAACCATGACCGACCCCCAAATACTTAATATTTTTCATATTTATTACATAAGGTCGACCTAAAACAAATTATGAATTATACTTTTAGGTAACCCAACTTACGAAGGCCATAACTTTTGCATATGAGCTCTAATTTCCAACTATAACTACTTTTTAGAAATTACATCTCCTAAGCTATAGTGGTTAATCTTGCACACATCTATATGTTGATGTTTGACCTCGATTTGAATCCATTTAGGCCTTCAAATTTGAGCTCAAAGGTTTTGTACCCAAAACCTCAATAACTTCTGCAATACATATGATATGACAATACAACTCCACTGACAATATGAAATGACTAAGATGAACCTCTACATGTGAAATTAGAACACTTTAAGATTGTATGACCCTTTTAATAAAAATAGTAAGTTTCTAAAAATAATAATTTTTTATAGAAATAACCTTTATTGAAAAGACAAACCATTTTCTTTTTAGGTGATGCAAGATTTCCCTTACACCCAGGATGCTCCAAAAGAGAACTTATAACACCACAATTTTGTTCTCAAGGAAACCATGGCCAAGGGTAAACCCTAGTGGGGATGGTACCCACAAGATGATACACTAATATGAAAATTCTCTATTAAGAGATATGACCCTATTAGGAGTCATTATATAAGATTTAGTACATTGATCCATGTTAAAAGACAAGACCTTATTAGAGGCATGTATCTCTATTAGGAGTTGAGAACAAAAGGGTGTGTACACTTTCTCAAGAATGAAGGTTAAATCCATCTTTTGGACTCACTATCCAAATAAAAAGAGATTATTACAATACTATGGAACTTTACTTGACATTAAAATGTATGATTAGCTCCGATAAGTTCACATCTGTTTTAATCTAGCATTAAGGTTCACACATCATTCATCACATATATCATATATCACATCTACCTTGCTTGCGTACAAATAATTCCTTCCTTTATACCCTTGAGAATGATTTATCATATCGGCTTACAAAACTTTTACCAAGATTTAAGACCTTGGATATTTTGCTACCATCACCAAGAAATTGAATAATCCCAACAATTCATTTAGCTAGCCCAAAATGTCTGATCACATAAATTATCCTGTAATACTATTATATTGAACCGATTACACTTTGCAACACCAAAACTCATGCTAAGCATGACATAAACATAAGAAACCATACCATAAGTATATATATATTGCATATATCATATTCCCAAAGTTGTATCCATATTTAATAACTTTGGTGTCATCATTGAACAAAAATGTCTGACTGTATCCTAAATTTCTCGTCTCAACTTACATATGTTTTATGTACTAACTTCACTAAAGTTGATTGTCAATCGAAGCCATTATACCGATGAGATATGTTTTCATCAATGAAATAACCTAAACTCTCATTCAAAACTCACTTTCCAACAATCTCCTCCTTTGACATCGATGTCGCCACTTAGTGAAAAATAACTATCAATGCCAAAAACAAAATGCTCTTAACAACCCAACGTGTCATTTTATCCTTAGACTATACTCCTTAAATTATATTGTACGTGCACCATTTTCAATGCCAAAACAAAATGATCTTTAATAGACTTATTTATACTTTTATAAATTATCTACCTCCATTTCTCTTCCTTTACACATCCTTTTCTCTTCTAGCTTGATTCATCAACTTCCTTGTCATCAGGAGTATACATTATCAAAAGGGTATTTATAAAATTACCTCCACAATTTCACACATCCTCAACTTTCTAACTCTATAAATTTTTCTATTTTTGGACTATATTAGCATTGCAAATTTTAATTTCCTCTACTACTGTCTCCATAGTTCTCAGAGACATGCATATCATTTTCTTAATAACTTTTGATTTAATTAACCAAATTTAAAAATGAATTACATGTTATTGTTCTAGTCTTGAATCTATACAGTTTTAAAATATATATATTTTAAATTATTTTAATGCAAGTTATGTCTAACACACAAATAGATACTTGCATTTTAGGATGCACCCAATTAAAAATCCATTAAAAATTACTCAATGAGAAATTATAGAAAAATACCTAACTTCTAGCTTTCAGTCTTTCAAAAGGTTTGTCAAAATACTAAATCTAACTATATAATATTTGGTGCACACAAAAGACACTTCATTTTTTTAAAATTCTAAATATGAAAAATATTGTAGTGTGTGAAATGGATTTGACTCTATTAATCTTATCTATTTTAAAAAAAGTAGTAGCTTATAAACTATATTTAGAGTACCATAATTCTTGTTCTTTTTATCTCTAAATATTGGAGTACATGACTTCAAATTTCTCTTGAATGTTTAAGGGCCTATGTAAAATTAAAATAGCGGTCACTTATATCCCTTTTTGCACACCATCTTGGTGCACTTACCCCCTTAACTCTCCTAGATATGTAAGCCTTATAATCTACAAATCCCACTTACCAAATCTAATACAAAAGTGTGCTTATATATTATTATTTATACTTACAAATATTCAATAGCATAGAAACCCAACATTACATCTTTTTACAAAATTAGGGAGGAAAATATAGAGAAGGTTGACTTCGTCTTTTGTCTTTTACTCTATTATTACTTTATGATTGAAACAAAAATATTCTAATAAAATTTAATTTTATTCCAAGAGAGGGTAAGCCATTACCTCGTGATTAAACATTTCCTTAAGGTCCAATAGTTTCATTTTATTTTGACATTATTTTATTTTAATCAATGTTTGCGGAGAAAATATGATAGATCTTTAATGGTTGCATGTGCAATATGGGTGTTGGCAGTTTTATGTTCTGAGCTAAATCAGAGAAGAACAAATTTCTAGGCAAGAGAATATACATTTACTGAAGGAAGGGCCGAGAATGAATTTCTTTAAGTCTTTGATAGAAAATAGCAACAGTTCGTTGGCATTTTTAAAGAAGGATTTAATAGGTGGCTTTTTCATACAATACATGTTGCATGGAGTATAACAAATAACTTATCAAAATTATAACTGCTTTGATCATACAATTGAGTGAGAAAATAGGTGTTGCAAATTGCGAGTTCCTCTAGTTTTCATGGAATGTGGCTTGTAGATACATGTGGTAACCTGTTTAGATAGCTGGCAATTACACTTTTAAATCCTTTGCATGCATGTGAGAGAAGAATGGTATTGTTGACTTTTGCAACATAGAAATTGATGGCCAAGACTAACCTAATTTTCATTTGGCTAAAAAAATGATAGTAGAGGATCATAGAGTAACGGAGAGTACATGTCGTAGTTTCAAGTTGCAAGAGTCATTGAGATGGAGAACGATGGAAAAACTTGGGTTCAAAATCATAGCCAATATATATTGCCTTGATTATTTAGCCAAGTTAGCATCAAACCATTTCAAAATAGGTCTCTTTATCTTCTATGCTATGTTATGATCAACAATTTTCAATAACATTATAGAGTTGTTTAATTATTAGTTTATACCCAAGATTTTTTTTTATAGTTCTAATTACAATTTTTTTTTAAATTTTTTTTTTTGAACAATTACGAATTCATATTAACAAACTTTAATAGTTGTAGTTTCTCACAATTTCAGATTTCTACTACTGCCAATTTATAGCATTGACAATATATTTTAAATTGTATTTTAAGATTTTGAAATTAGAAGATAACGTTCATTATAATATTAAAACATTTTTAAGAATTTGGATTTATGATCAAATCCTAGATTTTGTAGATGCTTTCATTAACATTTTTTTCCAATTGTTTGGCATATAAAGCCTTTTAGTTTTTCAAATTCTTTAGTAGCTTAATCACAAATATTCAGCTGTGATAATTTGTGTCCACAATTAATTTTTTCTCCTTATCTTTAAATTTTATCATTTTGAGAGTTACACAAAGATAACAATGATCAGGCAAGGTTCAATAGGCTACTTTTCCAGCCATTATAGGGATAAAAAATTGACATGTAAAAGTATCTTCTAAAAAAGGAATCAGTTATAACCCAACTAAGAAAAAATGGAAACACCAATCTAATTTTGGTCTGAATTCTACTGTGGGGGTTTGTGTACGCCAATATGGAAATAAATAAATAAATAAAATGAAGTTGGTTTGTGCATATAAAGCATGAAAATCATGAACTTTACATATACGTAGAAAGAGAGCTGAAACTGCCACATAAAGCACGAGGTACCATATAATTTGCATGAGGTGCCATATAATTTTATTTAACTATACAAGATCATTTTACATAGTTAACTTCAAATTGTATGCTTAAAATGTGAGCACACTTCTTGACCTGCCTCACAATAGGTGTATCATAGTCATGCACTAGGCCTTGCTTAGGAATAATATATTCAAACTAAGGACTATTTCTCCCACTATGAGGTGCATTTAATCTTATCAACCCAGGGATGTATACTTAAAATGGTCGGCACAGTATGTGCACTAGGTCTCTTAATGAGTCACTAAGCTTATGCTATAGGAAAGTAAAAATGCAAGGAAAAGAACTTATACTATTGCTACAGGAAACTAACACATTTAACTCTATGAATACTAGAAATACAATGAAAAGATAACAAATATTCCAACTTGGCTCATCCACTAAAACTGTTCTCACATATGCTACAGGAACATTCACAAAGTGTCATGCTATAGGAAGGAACTCACAACTTCTAACTAAGATACTATGAATGCTTGGAAATAAATCTATTCTATCCTAATCTAATCCACCTTCCAAGTGGGCCCCCTTGGTCAGCTTCTCTAAACTACTAACACAAGATTAAAGCCAAAAACTATTTCATTCAATTTAGAAATTCATTACATAACACAGAACTATAAAAACACAATTGTAAAAGTTAACAATCTGTTCTTAGAAACTATTTCTTCTAACTGGTTCTAAAACTTAACACACTTGGGTCAATTCCTATATATATAGGAAATCACCATTTATTCCATAACAGAAAAGTAAATGACCTAGCTTAAAAATTCGCAAGAGAGAAAATAGGAAGATAACAACTGAAGGTGGGAAGAAGGAATAACGGCTTAAGGTGGGAATAATAAAGTTTGAACATCCGCTCGCCATAGAGTAAATGTAGAGAAGGTAATAAGTCTTCATAGTTCTTCCTTACTCATTGCCGTGTCTTCCGGAAACGTTGCAACTTCCTCCACCATGGTTGCTCCTTGGCATTCTCTTCTCCTTAAATGTTGTTGACGCTTAGCTTTTGAATTCCTCGAATCATCTTTTAGTCTTCATTAATAGGTTAGTTATAACACAAAACATGTTTGTAAATAAACATTTATCAAATTAAATTCAAATATAAGAACACACATTTTGATAACTATATGAAATACTGCATACTATATATAATATTTGCAAAAGATGGCATAGTTTCTACCCCATAGGTTTATCATAGGTTCGGTAAACATAGGTCCACAAATGTTTTAACAAAGATAAAAAAAAGTATCAACAAAGTATCTTAAACATCATAAAATAAAGGCAAATTTTGGTCTCATCATCTGCCCCCTGCCAAACTAATGCTTGTCCTTAAGCATTGCACTTCCTTGTTAGTGACTTGAACTCTCCAATTTCTATTCTTCCCTTTCTGTTGCTCTTAAAAATGTAGTAAAATCCTCTGGTTCTCTCCCACACTTCTCTCTTGTGATCTTCTTGCAACTTGTCAAGTCTATCAACATTAATGTCATATAAGGGCCACAGGAATATTGGAGGTTGCATTGTTAAGGGACACCACAACTCCAATCTGGGCTGCTTCCCTAATTCTAATATTTTGGAACTCTATGAAGTACTACTTCCAAGTTAATAGGGTTGTGTGGTTTTGACTTCTTAAGAGATTCAAGTAGTTTGGCCCACCTACTCCTAGCACCGATCATGGCTCTTTGAAATGCAAAGTAGGGAAAATTTTCATATTCAAGATAAACCTTAGTTCTGGTAGCAAAGATCTTCTCCCTCACTTCTGGATTCCTCTTTCCATACGTCAATGTGAACCAATCCTTAAGCATTTCATCTGGCTTACTAATTTCTGCTCGTAAAGGTAAAGGTTCTATTCTTTCCTCATCCTTGTAGTTATTTAATTGCCTATCATAATTTGCTTCATTGGACATCCATGACATAAGAGCTTTTAGGTGTACATCTCCTATGTAAAGCAAGGGATTCCATTCAGTCTTCGAAGGAATAACAAAATTATGAACATATAATTCAGACAATAAGTTATGTTGCCATGGTGGTAGAGTCTGATACAATCCATAAAATTCTTGTGTTGATGTAAACTCTACATTCACATTCTTGAGGGTTAACATTAATTGAAACAAAAGAAATTGCTCTTTCAAGCAGAGAGCATAAACTCTAGGTGGTGGCCTACAAGTAAGGGCCTGGTCAGCTAGCTTAAGAGCATGGTCCATGTGCTATTTTTGGCTTTCTAGATGTTCCTTTAATTTTGCAATTTCTTTATTTTGAGATACTATAATCTTATTCATCTTTTTCTTTTCTTCTTTCCATAATGCCTCAACAAACAAATACTATCCATACAATTGAAAGAGGAGTTTTTGTAGTGTGATAGCGATGTGATCTTCTTCATGATCCCTTTTCCTCTTTCTTTGTTCCTACCATAGATGTTCTACTAAACCAATGATCCATGTTGATCTATGTGTAACTAGGGCAATGTTTGGATCAACATATTCAGGAACTATCTCATCCCTACAGCTGGAGGTGCCTAGTAAGTCTGCTAGGGTATCATCTAGATTTTCTTTAATTTCTTCCCTACACTCTTCAGTAGGATTATCAGGAGTGCTTGTAATCTCAGGATGAGGGGGAGAATGATCGAAAACAATTTGCACAGGGGATTCCCTGGTGGATGTTTTAGACAGAATAGGATCCTTAGAAACTTTCCCTCTCATTCTAGAGCTTCTCCTTACAGGGGTTTCTTCCTATGTTACAACCTTTAGCCTACTTTTCCCCTTGGGTGTTTCTGCTGCAAGACCCTTCTTTGTTCTCTTTTGTTTTACAATTGTAGGGCTTGGTTCTTGCTAAATAGAAACTTCTTCTGGCAGTTTTCATTTTCTTTTAACTTTGTTGGTAGTAGGTTTAGGAATTTCTTGTACAGGTGGAGGCACATTTTCTTGAACAGGGGTAGTTTCTTGTTCATTTCCTTGAGTCCTTTCAGTTTTAGCTTCTTAAATGTTTTGTTCGGCAGGCTCACTAGTGGGAGCTACTTTTCCCTCACTATGATGTTCACTAGGGCCGGCTTGGGGTTGTAGGGTTTTAAGTTGCACAAATTCATCCCACGTTAAGGGGGATACATCCCTAAGTGACCACTCTATTAACAACTTAATTAAAGCATGATGAGTAACATAATTCTCTTTTCCTTTTTGAGTCTCCTCCGCACTAATGCAAAACATATTATACAAGAAATTTGGAATATTCACAGCAAGATTATGCCTTACACAACTAAGTAGCTTGAAATGATGTGCATGCAAGTATGAAAATCTACCTTCACATGTAAAATACCTGATTATGTGCATGGCTAATTCATTGTATGGTGGTGGTAGTGCCATTCTCTTGCAACCTTGTTTTGTGACGTCCAATTAAGGATCAGGCGGCTTGGTAAATTGGGCTCTCACTGACCTAGGGTCTTGCGTGTTGGGGTAGTGTTCTCTAACCGTAGGTAACCCAGTTACCTCAGTGATGCACTCCTCTGTTGCAACTATTGTTAAGCCCCAAACAGAAGCTTCTCCCTCATTGAATGTCCTTGTAAATTCTATAGCCCCCTCTTCATCATATGTAGTTAAACTCAAGAAATACCCTAGCCATCCACATGCATTAAACCTTCTTACAGCTTCTAGGTCTGAAAGCAACACAGTGTGCTCTACCAACTCTCTCCTTTGCAGCTGCCCACCCATTTCCTTAACACTTCCTTTGTTTTCTCCCTTTTTGGATTCAAGCTTCAAACTGTTGTGTTATTCTTTAGACTCATAACACTTCTTTGTTTTAGGTAGCAATTAATTGTCATAACAAATTGTTATGCATAATAATTAAGTTTTGAATGAAGGTAAATCATAAATTTGTGTGAGAATCGTCCAGAAACAGGGTTTAGATGATGAAAAAATTTAAACATAGGTCACATCATAGCTTGACATAGAAAATCATTCAAAAATAGGGAGTACAACACCTCACTTTGTGTACTTATGGCAATAAATTTTTATTAATGAATGGTAATGTGAAGATTTAGAAAATCATCACGAATAAATAGACATGCCTTTGGATATTATAACCTTCCTTTCCCCTTGCTAAATTTAGACAAGTGTCCTCACTTGTCAGATCCAGTATGGGTAAGGGACTGGCATAACACCGCAATTATATAGATTATGTAGTATTAAATATAATTAAAAAAATCTATGGACTATGAATGAAATATAATTTGAAAATGTTATACCTATCAATTTTATTGTCACACATACCAAAAGGTGGCAGAAACAATATTAGTGGCAGCATCCATTAGCATTTCGTAGAATTTTATTGAAAACATGGAAAATTTAATGACGTGGAAAGTTGGTGGATGGAAGATAAAGAAATTAGATGAGGTGGAAAGGTGGGAGGTAAAGAGATGAGATGGAAAGAAAAAATGAATAGAAAAAAATGAACTTTATGCGAACATAAAGTCATTATTATGAGCATGCACAAAAAAAAAAACTAATGTTGAAGAGAAACAGTCGGAAGCTTGACACCTTCGATTGCAGGAAGAGTTACTTCAGCTGTATTTGAATCCAGTTGTTGGAACTGCTGTAGGAAATCCACTTTTGTTTGTGGCCATTTGTATAACTTGAGTTTGTGACCATTGACTAACAATTTGAAAGGTACCAGATCAATGGTAGTTAGTTGAACAATTCCATTATCAAAGACATGACTAATTTCATATGGTCCTAGCCATCTTGTCTGCAGCTTCCCTGACCTATCCTTGAATCGAGAATCATATAATAATGCCCAATCAACAACTTGAAATTTTTTACTGATAATATGAGAATCATGCCAGTGTTTCCTTTTTTTTAGTATTAGTTCAATATGTTCCAAAACAACTTTGTGCATCTCATCCAAAGAGTTAAGATGCATAAGACGTTCTCTTTATGCTATAGTAAATTCAATATCCAATGTTAATGTTGTCCTTAGAGTTTTATGTTCAAATTCAATTAGAAGCATGGCCACCTTTCCATACAGGAGCTCAAATGGTGTGAATCCTATAGTAGTCTTTTAGGTTGTTCTGTAAGCCCAAACAACTTCTTGTAATCTGCTAGTCCAATCCCGACGGTGCAAATGGACTATTTTTGTTAGAATATTTTCCAGCTCCTGGTTTGTAACCTTTGCTTGTCCATTAGCTTGTGGATGATAAGGACTAGATTTTTGATGCCTAATGTTATACTGTTTCATCAATTTTGAGATTAGATTAGAGGTGAATTTTGCACCTTGATCAATGACTATCTCTTTGGGTACACCATAGCGAGTAAAAATCTCTTCATATAGGAATTCAACAACATTTTCATCACAGGCATGCTTCATAGCCTTAACTTCAACCCATTTTGTCAGGTAGTCAGTGAACACCATAATATAGGACTTCCCATTAGATGGAGGATCAATTGGAGCAATGAAATCCATTCCCCATTTGTCAAATGGTGCTAATGCCATCTAAGGATTAAGAGACATTCATCTATTCTAGTTGGTCGGCCCATCCTTTGACACTGGTCACACTTTCTTGTATAGTTGATTGCATCCTTATGAAGTGTAGGCCAATAATAACCAGTTGTTAGGATTTTGAAAGCTATTTTTTTTGCTGCAAAGTGTCCTCCGCATGGTTCATTATGACATGCATGTAGAATGTCATATGTCTCATCTTCTCTCACACATCTTCTCATAACTTGATCAAGTCCAGTGTAAAACAAGAGATTATCTATCTAGGAGTAACAAAAAATTTTCTCTACAAGCAACTTCTTTTCCTTGTAAGAAAAATGTGCTGGTATTTTATTGGCTACAATGTAGTTAGCAATGTCTGCATACCATGGAGTTTGAACAGCAATATGAAAGAAATGCTCATCCAAAAATGCATCATTGACCAAAGTAGTGTCAACATCATCATGATGGACTCTTGATAAATAATCAGCTACAACATTGGCTTTTCCAGGCTTATCAACAATAGTTATATCAAATTCTTGCAACAATAGTAACCATCTTGCTAACCTACCTATTATAGCAGGTTTGTTCATGAGATATTTAATTGTTGCATGATTAGTATGAAAAAATATGGAATAGCTAGTTATGTAATGCCGAAATTTGTTGAGGGCATAAACTACTACTAGCAATTCCTTTTCAGTCACAGTGTAGTTCAACTCTAGACCATGAAGGCTTTTACTGATATAATAGATGGCATTTTCAAGATTTTGGGATTGCCGTGCTAAGACTGCACCTATGGCATATTTAGAGGCATATGTATATATGTGAAAAGGTAAATTCCAATCTGAGCCTTGTAAAATTGGGGCCGTGGTCAGAAGTTTCTTAAGCTACAGAAAGGCTTCATCACATTCAGATGTCGAATTAAATTCAGCTTCTTTTGTAAGTAACTTATACAAAGGACTAGCTATTTTGCTAAAAAAATTTATGAAACATCTGTAATATCTAGCATGACCTAGAAAGGATCTTACATATTTTGATTTTGTAGGTATGGGCAATGTTTGAATTACCTCTATCTTAGTTGGATCCACTTGTATTCTTGTAGTGGATATGAAATGACCAAGTACGACACCCTCCTGCATGAGCATGAAACACTTTTCACTGTTAAGTGCCAAATTATGTTCTTGACATATTACCAAAACCTTTTCAAGATTCACCATTGCTTCTTCAAAAGTGACTTCAAATGTTGTGAAGTCATCCATGTAGATTTCCATACAATCATGTGATATATCAACAAACATACTAATAACTGCTCTTTGAAATGTTGCAGGAGCATTGCATAGACCAAATGGTAAAATAGAGTATGCTAAAGCACTCCATGGACACATAAATGTAACTTTATCTTGATCTTCAAGAGCAATACTAATTTGGTTATAACCACTATACCCATCTAGAAAAGAGAAATACTTCTTTCCAGCTAGTGTGTCCAAAACTTTGAATGGTAAAGGAAAGTGATCCTTTTTAGTAGCCTTGTTCAATTCTCTGTAATCTACACAGATTCTCCATTTTCCTCCCTTTTTAGGCACTATAACCAAGGGTGACACCCATCTACTATCAGATATAGGATAAATATAACTCGCATCAAGCAATTTCTGCAATTTAGTTTTAACTATTTCTCTAAGGCTTGGATTTATTGTTCTCTGGGGTTGACAAAGTGGTAGACATCCTTTATTGATGTATATCCTATGAGTGCATAATTTAGGACTCAACCCTTTCATATCACTATAATCCCATGCAAAGGCCTTTTCATGCCTTTGAAGCAATCCTTTTAACTGTTCCATCTGTGTGGGTGTTAATTTGGGGTTAACATGAGGTTTATGACCTTTAGTCAATTCAACAGTAGTAGTGGAGTCTATCATAGTAGCTTCAAAAATTGGACTTGCTTCTAATTTAGAAGGTAAAAGTGGATAAAGAATTTCAGGTTCTTTGAGCAAAGTACAATTCTTATCAAATTCCTCATATGTGATCAATTCTAACACAAAACTTTCAGATACATCTTTTTCCAACACACAGGTGTTAGTGAGGATACTTTGAAGTACTGAATCTTCCTCTTGAAATTTTAGAAAAGACTGTCTATGCAACATCATGAGTTGTACTATAGAATTTAACTCTTCTTCATCTCCTAAATTTGGGCAAACAGATGTACTCAAATCTGGTAATGGTTGGGTTGGAAGATATAAATCAAATTGCTTTGTTGCTCGGCCATTTGATATAGTCATATTCCCTAATCTGCAACTTATATTTGCATCAACTATGGCTAACCATGGTCTACCTAAGATGACAAGATAACAAGATTAACTTTAGGGGACAAAATCATGAAGTCTGCAGGATACTCCAAAGAATTTAAGGTTACAACTATGTTTTCTATCATTCCATCAGGGGTGATAGTAGAACTATCTGCAAGTTGTAGAATTGTTGGCGTAGTCCTTAGTCCTTCTATTTTCAAATTCTTCATGGTATCTTTGGTCATAACATTTATAGCAGCTCCAAGGTCTATTAAAGCATTTTTAACAAACTGACCATTTATACTGACATTCACTACTGGACTTCCTAGATCAGAATATTTTGGTGTAATCACTTTCCCTAGCATGATGTCAACCAATTGTCCCACAACATGGACTGTGGTGGGGTCCTTCTTCTTCCTTCTAGGTTTCTTTAAGCAAGCTTCCCTAATAAATTTTCCATAGACTAGAATGTCCTTAATAGCTTGAAATAGTGGTATTTGAACATGCATATTTTTCAATTGATCAACAATGTCAAAAGGTTGTTCCTTAGTTTGTTCAGGTTTCTTTTGTATCAATTTTTTTGGAAAAGGAGGTTCCATTGCTGGTTGAGCTAGGGTTGACATGGTGACATTAGGTGAGTCAACAGGTTCAACAACTAAAGGTTCTGATGCTGCAAGAGAATTTGGTATTTTAGTTATAAGAGGTGGTTTAGGTGTTAGTAAAGTTGTACCAGATCTCAGATGTATATCAGCAACATTTAGGGTGTAAGCAAGATACTGTTGAGCATCAGCACTATACATGGGCTACTATGGTTGTTGGCTATTCAGATTTGGCTGAGGTTGTGCTAGTAATTGTGTTTTCTTTTGAGATCCAGGATTTGTAGGTGGTGGCATTAAAGTAGGTTGTTGAACTGGAGGGGGTAATTGTGGAGCACTAGTATTTTGGTTAGGCCATTATTGAGATCCCTTCCATTGGTTCATAGACTACCAATTCCCTTGGGGTGGTTGCCATTGGTTTTGCTAGTTTTGCCAGTAGTTCTATTGTTTCTGTGGCCATTGGTTACTCTGTTGATTAGGCTAGGGTGGTTGGGAATTCTGAGGCCATTGGGATTGTTGTGGGTTATTTTTCCTAGCATTGTTCCAATTGGATTAATTTTGTAGAGGACCTTAAAAATTATGGTTTTGCTATCGATTACCATATGAATTTGAACTTTACAAGGGGTCTTGAGGCATACCTTGACGTTGGGCCCATGGCCAACGTTGAGCAAAAAAGAATACTTGCTCATCATCTCCATCTATCTTGACGTACTCAATTGGAAGATGTTGGTTCTCCATGCTTGTGACTAGTTTACATTGGCAATCCTTTTTCTTTCGGCAATGAGGACAATACTCAACTAGTTGTAATTCAGCTTCTGCTTGTTTCTTCTTTTTAGTCATTGTATCTAGATGTGTAGCAACATTGTTGATGATATCTTGTTTGAAATCTAACAATAGGTTAGATATCTCAAGCTTCAAAATGCCTTGAGTGATTCCTTTAGTGATTGCAGAACGAGGTCCTCGACCTTTCTTCATGGTTGACCTTGAATAGTTCTGACAAATCTTCTTGAGGTCATCCCAGGAAGCTTGATATACGTCACCAATAGCCATCAGGTCCAATGCTTCTAGATAGTCATCATTCACACCTCTCAGAAAGACTAGCTTTTGCGAATCTTCAGACAATGTATGCTGAGGGTTCTTTTGCAGTGTGTATAAGAAACACGAAACATAGTCTTCCAATGTTTCTTCCTCCTTCTGTGATATCCTGAAGATATCATCCCCTCTTGAACTAGATGCTTTGCAATATTCTTTATATTTATCCAAAAATAGAGCTTGCATTTCATCCTAACTTCCTGATGCATTAGCTGCTAAGCCCATGAACCATCGTAAAGCTGATTCTTTCAATGTTGTTGGAAACAACTTAAGCTTATGGGCATCAATGTTGTAGTCAAAACTACAACAAAGGATATCAAACTCAAATAAGAAAGTATTAGGGTCTTCAGTTGCAAGGCCATAGAACTTTGGAAGAGCAGTGGGAGGTATGTTCTTAAGATTAGCATTGGTTACAAGACTTGGAAGAGGAAATGGAAAAGTAGGTTGTGCCATGATTAGAGGTATCAGATTATGAGGTTATTGCTGAAAAGAGACATTGGGTACTGGATGATTAACAACTGGTGGATTCAGAGCTGTTTTGTCAAGAAAACTAGCCAATACTTCAGTGAAGGGTTAAAGACCAGATATATCTATTGGTTCAGTTCTTGATAATGATACTGTAGGAAAAATAGGTCTTGTGTCTTCAAAAGGTAACTCGACTTCTTCTTCAACTTCTTCATTCAAATTAACAGATCCTTGTGGAAGAAATCTTCCATATTCATCTCGTCGTCTTCCTCTTCGATGCATGCAATTAAACTTTTCACACTAGTGAAAGAAACTTCAAACTAGAGATTTCTAAAAAAACTTTATCTAGGAACTATGACTCAAAAATGCTCCTAGCTTGACACCATCCCCGACAACGGTGCCAAAAATGACCTGCCTCACAATAGGTGTATCATAGTCATGCACTAGGCCTTGCTTAGGAATAATATATTCAAACTAATGACTATTTCTCCCACTATGAGGTGCATTTAATCTTATCAACCTAGGGACGTATACTTGAAATGGTTGGCACAGTATGTGCACTAGGTCTCTTAATGAGTCACTAAGCTTATGCTGTAGGAAAGTAAAAATGCAAGGAAAATAACTTACACTATTGCTGTAGGAAACTAACACACTTAACTCGATGAATACTAGAAATACAATGAAAAGATAACAAATATTCCAACTTGGCTCATCTACTAAAACTGTTCTCACATATGTTGTAGGAACATTCACAAAGTGTGATACTATAGGAAGGAACTCACAACTTCTAACTAAGATACTATGAATGCTTGGAAATAAATCTATTCTATCCTAATCTAATCCACCTTCCAAGTGGGTCCCCTTGGTCAGCTTCTCTAAACTACTAACACAAGATAAAACTTGAAAACTATTTCATTCAATTTAGAAATTCATTACATAACACAGAACTGTAAAAACACAACTGTAAAAGTTAACAGTTTGTTCTCAGAAACTATTTCTTCTAATTGGTTCTAAAACTTAACACACTTGGGTCGATTCCTATATATATAGGAAATTACCATTTATTCCATTACATAAAAGTAAATGACCTAGCATAAAATCCACAAGAGAGAAAATAGGAAGATAACAAATGAAGGCGGCAAGAAGGAATAATGGCTTAAGGCGGGAATAATAAAGTTTGAACATCATCTCACCATAGAGTAAATGCAGAGAAGGTAATAAGTCTTCATAGTTCCTCCTTACTCATTTTCATGTCTTCTGGAGCCATTACAACTTCCTTTACCATGGTTGCTCCTTGGCATTCTCTTCTCCTTAAATGCTGTTGACACTTAGCTTTTGAATTCCTCCAATCATCTTTCAGTCTTCATTAACAGGTTAGTTATAAAACATGTTTGCAAATAAACATTTATCAAATTAAATTCAAATATAAGAACACACATTTTGATAACTATATGAAATACTACATACTATATATAATATTAGCAAAAGATGGCATAGTTTCTACCCCATAGGTTTATCATAGATTCAGAAAACATAGGTCCACAAATGTTTTAACAAAGATAAACAGAGTATCAAAAAAGTATCTTAAACATCATAAAATAAAGAAAAATTTTGGTCTCATCACTTCTATGAGTCATTATATCCAAGATTGCTCAAGAACAAGGTCTTGAATGGCGGCTCATAGCTCTCTATTCATGGAGTGCAAGGGTTTGTAATGGAGGCCCTCAGTTTGACTTAATTTGTTCCCATGCAAGTACACCATGAAACAAGAGATTTTTCATGCCCAAAATATAAGGGCAAAAACACACATTTTTTTTTTTTTTTTTAAGTTAATAATTAAAAGTCACTAAGTTGATACGTTTACTTCATAGCTAAAGTATAGGTTCACTACATTTACTGTAAATTTTATAATCATGAGGATGAATCAATCGTTAAATTTATACTCTCATTATTAAATTAATATCGACAATAGTTATGTTATTACTTTAACTTTACAACGATAAATTAAAATTTATTTGAATAACAATTTACATCAATACGGGTTTAATTAATTTAAAATATCTAAAAAAAAATTAACTTATTTTAAATAACTAATCTACCCTTAAACTAAACTACATCCAATTTCTACTAACTTAAAAATTAAACAAATCTAATTAGAAACATATGAAGATTAACTATTTAAAACATTATTGAGCAAAATATTAATGAACGATATATAGTATTAATTCTAAGATTGATCGGGTGGAGTATAAGTCTAATTGTTTCATAGCATAGAAATCAAGAACTAATTTCTACTATATGATGTAATATAATAATCCCAACTATAATTAAACTTTATTCTAAAACTAAATCATTTAAAGTTTAAGAGTTATTCTAGAATAATAATAACATTAATTATATAACTAAAATTGAATGAATGAAATCTAAACTAAAACATACTAAGACAATTAATATTTAAAACATTTATACTAACCAAACTTATACTAACATTACTTATGAATCTAATATTTATTACAACTAAACTTTAACTAAAAATAAATATTAAAACAATCAACACAAAAACAACTAACTAAATTAGAACTCACTACAAATCTAATTAATACTACAACAAATTCTAATATCTAACCAATACTAATACTACATTATAATACTAAAAACTTAATTCTTATCACAAACTTAACCCTATACTAAACTAAAACTAATCCTAACATTAATACTAACCCTAAAACATCACTAACATCCTACTAACTAAACAACATACTAATCTACAAACTTTATTCAAAATAAACTCTAACTTAAACTAAATTAAGTTTAAAGTTAACATAATACTAATCTAAACTAAATCTAACTAAATCTTACTAAACTAAACCTAATTTAATACTACTCACATTTAAACAAAACTCAAAATAATAATAATAAAACTTTAAATTAAAAAAACAACTAAACACTATGTACTAACAACTTAAAACTTTTAAACATTTAACTAACCAACCTAACTCTCCACTACCCACCCAACATACATGCAAAAAAAAACACCAAGGACTGACACGCTCAACTACCAACTGGTTTCCTTACTCCCCATGATCTCAGTGCTTCCCAATAGCACTCTGCCCAACAACATGCATTGACCAAGATTGTGTGAGGTGGTGCCCAAGATTTGCAAAAGGGAGAAGACTTAAATCATGATAAACTCCTTACATAAAAAATTCACAAAACATGTCGATTCATAGGAATTGATAAAGTTGTGAGTACTTGGGGGGGGGGGGGGGGGTGGGGTACAGGGTGATGCCACCCTAACATGCTTGGAGTATGTTTGAAGGTCTAGACTACCCTAAGTTTCCAAACTGGCGCCTATAAAAAGAGGGGAACAAGATATGTATTAAATTTCTTTGTTTTAAAAGCTTCCACACCCATCTCTCCCAATCACATCCTAGGTGATACGCTTCCCAAGTCAATTTGACTTGCAAGGTATGTTATGTCAGACATGCCAGTCCATAGCAATACACCTAGGATGGAGAAGTAATTAAGTTAGAAAGTTTCTAGGTAATTTAAGTGGGTGCACTTGCATTTTTTGATTTATTAAATAATTAGATAGAAGTCCTAGGCAAGTACTTGCCATTTCATGATGCATGGAGTTTAATACTAAAGTTTTGTTGTTGAGAGAAGGTAATAGGATATTCATTTAAATGTTTTAATTTCAAATGTATCTAATTTATATTCTTTTTAAAAGATTTAATAATGATTTTGGTTGAAATTCAAAAGAATAACTCAGAGAATATTCTTTGTAAACTTGGGGGAATTAAAATTTTCCCCATACATTTTCCAGAGAGGTTTTTACTCTTGGGAATGCACATTTTCTTTGAAGCCAATTTTACTAAGTGTTGATATGTTTTACTATATTCTTTTTTTGTGTTATACTAGGAGTGATTTCTATCTAAGTGTCAACATTAATTCCTTTTAACAAACATACTATTACAAGGATGTGTATAAGGTTATTCTTTTCTTTTCTCCTATAATTATGTTTAATCAATCATCATATAACAAGGTGTATGTTCCATTTAATTCAAAATTCAAGGTGATGCATAACTCTTAACCAAATTTGATTTTGTCCATTATGAAATTTAACAAGGAGAGAGATAACTTCATTGTCCACAATGTAGGGTTTCCATTTCCCCTAAATACATAAACAATGAATTGGAAACTTTAACATATCAAATTACATTTCCTTAACATAATTGAAAACTTGAGAATTGATAATTCAAAGACATTATCTATTGAGCTATTTTCCCACATACATATGCATAAATTGGAAATCACGTAAGAGCAATACAATGAGGTTTTCATAATCTTTTCCTTCTCTATTATTCAACCTAGTTCAAAGCTCCATCAGAAAAGAACCAGTAAGAAAATCTGACGTCTTTGCCAAATTCATCAAAATTAAAATACATTTTTTTAAAAATATTACAATTCAATTGAATTCTCTTCAAGAGCTTTCATAAGAGATCTTTTCCAATGTCTTCAATGCATCAAGGGAACCATGGGAAAGACAAGAACCAACATGGAGGTAAAACAACATAATAAGATGAACAATTCAAGCATGCATTCCCAACCTGGTTTTACACAATAAGTCCAAGCATAGAACCTGACTAGGAGGGAGGTGGATTTTTCTAATGGGAGACGTCAATCACCATACCATAACATAGCCCTTTCAAGGCTAAAACGTCAAGAACTTCTGTTCTTCTACAAGGCCCATTCGAGGCTATTACCACAAGGATTTTCATTCTTTTCCATATCAAGAATTCACAATATCAAACAAGGTATGTGATGACAAGTAGGGGCCCATACACTCTACCCTCTTTCCCTCCTCTCACCATGAGAGGAGACTCTACACCATTGAGGTCCAACTAAGGCCCTTCCCCCATACATGGCCACTTCTTCTCTATCCAAAGGTGAGTAATGCCAAAACAATCCCCATGAAATCCCTTCAAAAAAAAATATCAAGACAAGCATAAAAATAACATCAAGAACAAGTTAAAATCCCTCCAAATCAATCCCAACACACAAGCAAGTAAAACAAAGAACAACACAATGCCTTATGCATGATTCAAGCATAAACAACATGAAGAAAAAATTCAAAAGAGTGAAGAACTCCTACCTTCACAAAAAGTTATGGCAAAATGGTAAGTTGAGAAGAGCTTTTCCTTTTCTTCCTTCAATCTTCAAACTTTCTCCAAAACTAGAGATCCGGTAACAAACCCAAAACTACTCCAAAATGCCTCTAAGTATGATCCTTAACTCAACTAGACTTCAAGTAACTTCAAGATGAAGTTTGAGTCACCAACTCAAGTAGGAGACAATCAATTTTCACAATCAATCAAAAATAGAGTTTTTGAGTGACCCTAAAAGTCAAACAAAGAGGCTAAGGGGGTGGAAAGTACTTCCCACCCATACCCTTACCCCTAGGGCACTTAAATTTAATATTTTTAAGCCTTAACGACTTAATAGGAAACAAACAAAGGCTAGGGGAATAGTAAGACCAATTAACAACCTTCAAATGAAAACAATGCAAGGATAGCACAAATTAACAAGGGGTTTAGTTCCGTCTTTTCATTAGGTTTTTCGGCTAAATATCCTGCACACTCATTGCACACATCAGTAGGTTCAAGAAATCACATGCATTATGAAATTTATGTATTAGAAAAATCATATAAATTAAAACATCCATTTTTCTAATAATCAATTGTTTATCTAATTCTACTCATATTTTCGACTGTTAAAATTGCATAATCAAAGTGCTAGTTGTGCATTCATTTACTTCATCATTGTACATGTTCATAAAGCATTAAATGACGAAAACAAATATCTAAAAGTAAAGCATCACACATCATAAATAACATAATAATGTTCAGTGCATCAAATAATGTTCTGACATATCGAGTCATGAGTATCAAAATAATAATGTATCATCGATGCTAGGATGAGTCGGGGCGAGGCCTCACAAGATTCAAGGATCAAAATATGAATGCAAATGGAGATGAAAACTAATCTATATGATACCAATGCAAAACAATGCAAGATCTAATCTATCAATGCAAGATCTGATCACTGAAAGCAAGATCTAAGCTAATATGTGTTAGAATCTGAAAAGATTAATAACCCAGAAAACTAGTGCAAAGAGTAAATATCTAAACTATGAATGCAAATGATACAAAATCAAAATAGCATCATAGAGTTAGTCTCCAAGAGAGTAATGCAAATGCTTGAAGCAAAATAGCATTAAGAGGATGCAAAAACAAGAGATGCAAATACAAGCCAGGTAGCATGCTTATATAGGCTAGGAAGAGGGAGGAGGTGGCAAAACCAACCAATGAGGAGCAACCATCTATCAGACTAAAGATAGCAAAGTATCTTCCCAAGATAGCTAATGGATGCTCACATGTAGGAAGATGACACCTCACAACCATTCACCTAATAAGACATGCTTTATTAACCTAAGCGAGATTATTAAAAGTGTAGGAAAAACCTAGCAAAATAGGAAAAATAAAAAACTACACTAACACCCCCCCATAAGCGAAGCTTAGGTGGATGTAGAAATGGGTCCCGGCAAGTCAAACCTGATGAGGTACCCATGTACATAAAATTCCCCCAAAAGAGAGAGAAAAGAGACTCCCCAAAGAAAATTAGGACTCCAAGTGAGAGGAAGAGGCCCCCCCAAAAGATGTAGCATCCTGCACCTCCAGCAAAGCTTGCAAATTTTGTCCGGTAGATCCACTTACATCGAACAATTTTTCTTCCCTTAGAAAAATGGACAAGATCCCAAGTGTGGTTCCTCATTAAGGAACTATACTCTTCCTGCATAGCTGTATCCCACTCAAAAATACTAGAAGCCTCATGAAAGGACTGTGGATTTGAGGCAGTAGCAATGAAGATATGTAGAGCATCCTGGAATTGTGAACGAGTCTGCTTGGTGTCTGATGGATCCCCAACCCAATCACCTGCAAACTGCAAGGTTTGTCTAGCCCAAAGTGGACCAGAAGATGGAGAATCTAGAGGAGAATCATCAACCTGTGAATGATGAATAGGAGAGGAAGGAGGTGAGTCCTCTGAATCACTCTCTGCATCAAAAGTGGAGGTAGAAGACTGCTCAAGTGAATCTGACCCATCAGAAGATCTATCATGTATTCCAAGTGACTCCAATGTCAAAGTAGAAGGCAACCCTGTGACCATGCTCTGCTGGTTAAGCTGATGCAAGTAGTGGAAGTTAAGATGGCCAAACTGCTCATGCCATAATCTGCTCACATCATTAGAGTGAGTGAGAAAAATAGTCAAAGGAGGATCAGGAACAAGGTGAGAAAACATATAGAGTCTTGACTGATGATCTGCTCTCCCAACTGCAATTGTAGAATCATTGTGCAACTCACGTATCTCCACTGAATCAGGAGTGAACTCAACCCGCTTGCCTAAACCTGTGTGAGTGATCTGGTGTACCGATAGGAGATTAGTTGACAATGAGGGTACATAAGGAACATCATGGAATGTGCCATCCCCCACATCAACAGACCCTCTCCCACACACCTCAATAGGAGTGTTGTCACCCATCAACATAGAAGGCATAGTACATTGCTCCAAGGATGCAATTTCTTCCTTAGATGAAGCCATGTGGTGTGAAGCACTTGAATCAAGAACCCAAGTGGATGGTGAGGAAGCAACTGCAAAAAGGGCCTTGCCCTTTCCTTTCCCCTTGCTGTTTTCTTTTTCTTTGTTAGACCCTTCATTAGAACTTTGTTTGATAGACTCAGGAACACTAATATTATTCTTCTCAAGAATGTATGTCAAGTGATCAAGTTGTTTCTGCAAACATTTATGTTCATCATGACCAGGTCTTTTACAATAGGCACATTTGACCTTTTCTTTCTTAGGCTTATCACCCTTGGAAGATGGTGTATCAATAGTTTCTTTTGAAGAAACCGACATCTGATCCTTCTTCTCCTCGCTATTCTTTTGTTTCTTGTCCTTACTATTGTTGTTACTACTTTGTCCTTGTTGTTCTTTTGTGCCTTGGTTAGCAGCCAAGGCATGTGACTTAAAGGACTTAAGAATGCCCATCTGGATTAGCTTGTCCTGTTCTCGAGTGAGATGGACACCAAAATCATCTAAAGATGGCATGGTGAATTGAGTACCAAGTGCACCCTTAGTAGCATAGAAGGTAGAAACAAACACAAAATATTCTGAACTTAGCTTAGAGAGAATACTAATAATCAGTTGTTCATCTTTCTTTTCAATTCCACATTGTTTTAACTGCAGCCTTAGTGATTTCAATTTGGTGAAGAAATCTTGGATTGTGTTGAAATTGCCTGGACTCAAACTAATTAATTCATTTTCCAACATATGACCCCTCATTGAATCTTGTGTGCCAAATAGTGTCTCTAGCTTTGTCCATACTTCATTTGGTGTATCCAAAGACTCAATGTGAAATAGCAAGTCAGGAGAAACAGACAAACACAATGTTCCATATGCCTCATCACATTTGTTAAACCACTTAGGCTTGTCTTCATCTTTAGTAGGTTCAGTTTCAAGTCCCATAGTTATCCTATTTAATCCAGCTTTCTTTAAGTGAATTGTCATGCGTGATTTCCACTCAAAGTAATTGTATGGAGTTAGGATGGGCATATTTGTTTGATCCATGATGAAGAAATGCAGAGAAGAAATGCTAAAAAGAAGAGAACCCAGCCACGACAATGCCCCCCCCTCTTTACTCAATCAAAGAACCCCCCCTCAAAGAAATATGATTTGGCACTTTATTTTAGTGCATTTACAACTACCACTAGAAAGAATTACTTAGTGGTCTTGATTTCAATGCATTACAAACCCTCATGAAGAGCATATGCTAGAAGTGAAACTTGGGCACAATAATCAAGGAAACAAATAGCACCAATGTGATCTACTCAAAAAATCATGCACTTTCAAAAAAAGAATCACCTCGATACGAGGTCGTATGAGAAAGTTATGATCCTCTAAAGTTTCCAAAACGAGAACTGTGCACAGTCACAGCTGAGAATCTGCAATTTCTGAAGAATTCATGCATGAAAATCAAAAAAAAACTCCACTAGTGGATAGAGCACAAAAAAATAGCCAAGTTCATAACAAGAATCATCAAAATCGGAGTCCGTATGAGCAAGAACAAGACATTTGAAAACTGTATTCAAATCTGCGACTGCCAACGGAGAGGGGTATGGCTGTAGCTTTGCATGCTCGATCCTGAAAAATATACAGCTTGCATGCAAAATCTAAAAGATACCCAAATGGTTTTTCGGGGCTGCAAACAAAACCCAGAAAGCATTTTTCTTGCTGATGAACAGAAGATGTTGCTGTAGTGTAAATCAGACGCCTTTAACAGAAAAAAATGGCTCCAAAAATCAAAAAACGACCCCAGCAACCAAAATTTGACATGCAAATGCTGGATCAGCTTCTCAAGTCCATCAATGGCATGCTGGAACCTGCAAAACTGATTGAAAACTCCAAATATGCAAGTTGGTTGTCAGATTTGAGATTGAAACCCCAGAGAAAAACTGTTTTTGTTAAAAATTTTCTGATTCTCAAGATCATCCAAAGATGCAAGAGAAGAGCATACTTCGTTTTTCAAAAAACTAGAATAAAGTTTATTTGCCCCCCCCGAATCTCTCAAATAAGGAAACTAAAATCTACTCTTGCACATAGAAAAGCTCTGATACCATGTTAGAATCTGAAAAGATTAATAACCCAGAAAACTAGTGCAAAGAGTAAATATCTAAACTATGAATGCAAATGATACAAAATCAAAATAGCATCATAGAGTTAGTCTCCAAGAGAGTAATGCAAATGCTTGAAGCAAAATAGCATTAAGAGGATGCAAAAACAAGAGATGCAAATACAAGCCAGGTAGCATGCTTATATAGGCTAGGAAGAGGGAGGAGGTGGCAAAACCAACCAATGAGGAGCAACCATCTATCAGACTAAAGATAGCAAAGTATCTTCCCAAGATAGCTAATGGATGCTCACATGTAGGAAGATGACACCTCACAACCATTCACCTAATAAGACATGCTTTATTAACCTAAGCGAGATTATTAAAAGTGTAGGAAAAACCTAGCAAAATAGGAAAAATAAAAAACTACACTAACAATATGAAAATGTAAGGATGGATCATGATGATAGAAGCCATGGATGCATGAGAGAAGAAGACAAGAAGACAAAAGTTCTCCACAACAAGTTTTAGTATTTGAACTCTTTCAAAAATCGCTCTCCAAACCTGCAACATAACAATAGCATAGAGTGTGTGTGTAAAATGAGGAGAGGGCTCTCCCTTATAAAGAAGATTGGACGATCAAGATTAAGAGGTAAAAAGAATTAATCAAGGGTGGAGAAAAAATGATTTGTGTGAAATAAAGATCCACCAATGAGAAAATAGGAAAAAAATTAAATTGAATCCTACTTAAAAATATGTGCATTTAAGTGTAGAGGAATTTTTAATTTTTAATTATTTTATTTCCTCTTTAAGTGGGGATTTATTTAATTAAAAGGGAGCAAGTTCTTTTAATTAAATAGAAAATATTTAATTAAATTAAAAGAGGGGTTTTTCTCTTAATTAATTAAATGTGGGTGAATTATTTAATTAAAAGAGAGGTTTTCTTTTAATTAAATGGGGACTTATTTTATTTAATTAAAGGGAGATTTTCTTTTAATTAAAAAAGACTTAGGATAAAATGATTAACCTTAGAAATGAAATAATCGAATTTGATCAAGGAAATTGATTTAAATTGATTTAATAAAATATTGCAAATCAGTGATTTAGAAAATTGATAAATTGAATAATGGGCGCCCGTAGTCTAGGCGACCATTTTAGGGTGCATACATTTGCCCCCTCTTTGACTAATGTGTGATCGATTTGGGAATAGATGTAGTGAAATAAAGAAATTGAAGTGTGAGGTCGATTTGGGATCACAAAACAACCCAGATGTGTGGTCGATTCGGGAATACATGAGGACAAGGAATTGAAATAAAATTTGACTTGAAAAAAAAGGTCGAGGATAAAATTGATAAAAATGAATCAAGGATTGAAGTTTGATAAGTACCGCCCCCTCGTGATCGAAATCAAAATGAGATAGAGGAGAAACAACAAATTGATAAAATTGATAAAATTGAACTAAAGATAAGGTTCTTGATGTAAGATGAAAGATATAAGAATCACAAAACCAAGGTAGATCATCAAGCGTGAAATATTATGTCCCAAAGGTGAATTAGAAGAAAATAAGTGGGGTGAAGCAAATGGAAGGTAGAAATTTGGAAGATATGGAAAGAAACAGAAAGAAGAAAAGAAAAATTTTCATAAGAAATAAAATGCCCCAAAATCAATCAACTGTTAAAAATAGAAATTTCAATTGAGATCACAAAAGAAGATAAGGAAATGAAGATCAAAACATGACCACAATTGATTAAAAGACCACAATAAAGATGAAGGGAAAACCCTCTCAAACTCATAATGTAGCCTAAAAATGCAAACTAACATGAAGTCTAATAATGTAAGCTACATGAAAATGCAAAGGTATACTTGCAATAGAACAACTGTAACATAGGATTTTATGTTCATCATTCATTAGAGAATGTAAAAGAACTTATTTTCATCATTGGGCAATTATTAACGGACAACAGAAAATCACACAATCATCACTAGTCACAAGTACAACTATGAAGATATGAATGTGATTTATATAAGATTGGAATGTAGAAAGATTCTAACATAAGCATCAAAGACATAAAGCTCAAGATGACTTTGATGCTAGCTTACCCAATTTAATGTAGTAAACAAAACATATGCCTCATGCCCCAAGTCCTCTAGCTATGCATCCTAGAGAGACTTAGGAACAATGACACTCAACAAAAATCAATAATAGTCAACACACAAAGAAAAGATCATGACATAAGTCAAGCATTAAGTATTTTTGTTTAAAAATTTAAGTGTGTTAACTTATACTAAGTTATGAGCATAAGGATCGAATGCTTGCAAATAGGCAAGATTACATGACAAAATTGGGTAAGACCAAACGAATAACAAGAAATTTTCCATTTTTTAGAAATTTCACAATATATCATTTTTTTAGATTTTTGAAATATATCATTTTTTTGGTATTTTTTCAGGATTAATAAATATGTACGATTAATATACAATACCCCCAGACACAACGAGCATCACTTCCAAGAAAGAGAACATCATTTAGTCCCAATGTCTAGCAATGTAGAGGACATGATGGAGCAACAAGCTAGTGGATATGACAGATAAGCAAAGAGTGTATGAAGCAAGTGAAAGTGATCTTCAAGGACTGACTCCTCAAGAGTACCCAAGCTAGAGAAAAATTGTCACGTAAAGCACATTTGAACAAGAAATGAAATGCCAATATAGGATAATTCATGAAAGCATAATGTAAAAGTGAGAAAGATGCAATCCAAAGGAGTAGACATATCAAGAGGCTTCATAGCATCATATTTTACTCTTTTTTTATTAGATCAAGACGAAAGGGGTAAATGGGAAAAAGTTAGCAAAAAGACTATAATGAATGGACGAAAATAGATATGAAGGCTAAACATGAAAAGAATGAAAAAAAGATCATCATAAGATAGCCAAATGTTTGTGTATAGGTCAATGTTGTCAAGATCAAAGAGAGAAGACAAAATAGATGAAAGATGTAGAAGAACTACGCATGATGCCTGATTGTTAGGTTTTCATCATGGTACTTATCCAAGGCACCACAAGAGAGTGGTTTTCACCATAGGATGAATTTATTTTTCTTTACTCTTGCTACGAAGGTGCCTGTTTACCAAGTTTTCACCAAGGTACATTTTCATTTTTTAATTTTTATTTTTTTTTGAATTTTTTGGAAGAATTCAAGCTTTTTTCAATTTAAATAATGCTCCTATAGGAAAGATGAGTCATGATAAGCCAACACAATACATAAGTATACTCAAAGATGCTAATAGGGTGATGGAAAGGATATACTCAAAGATCATTTTTGTCATTCTCATCTCGATCAAAGATAGGCTCATCATGAAATATTGACATATTCTCAAAGGAGTTATTCTCTCTCAAGAGGTCTTTGGATTTATAAGATGAAGACAATTGATGTCTTGGAGTAGAAGATGTAGACCTTGAAAAAGAGAAACTAGTAGGTAAGTCTAGTTATTTTTTAATGGTAGAGGAGAACTCATAATCATCTAAACTTGATTGAGGTTTGGTAGCATAGGGTTTGAAGCCCATAGTGGTTTTGAAAGCACATAAATGAAAGAATCCTTAAGGCTCAATTTGATGGATGTGTCCCCTTTTATTCAAAGTGGGTAAGGTTCTAAACATTTAAGCACATCAAACACACCAACAACCTATTCAGGTTTCTATAAGGATGCACAAGCTCAATTAGGGGATGTCCTTGATATACACAGGGTATATGAGGCCCAAATCCATAAATGAAAGAGAATACTGCCAAACAGCCTGGAGGAAATGGTAACCCAATATCCACCTTCACTTCCCAAAGGTATAAAGTTCTTTGGGGCTTAGCCAAGATTAAAAATATTGCTACTTTCAAGAGACCCGTCTTTAGATTCAAGTCACGTTATTTATACTCCAAAACACGAGAGTTGAGGTTGTCACCTATAGTGATCATTTCTCTAGGTAGGCCCCCCCAAAAAAAGAAGTCAAGATCCCTTATTTAGGTTCCCCTCAAACTCCTTAACAAGGATGCAAGAAGAAAACATCAATAAGAAAATCTTGGGGATTAAAAGACAAAAGGGGTTTCTTATTTTAAGCTCAAATCCAAATGTGAATGATTCATTTTAAGCCCTTTTTTCAATGTTGGAAATACACACCAAAAAATTTGACAAAAGAAAGAAAATTATTTTACAATGAAAAAGAACACAATGATCACTTTTAATAATTCAAAGGAGAAGGTTTGGAATGTGTGCACCTTGATTTAACACTTTCCAATTTTTTCCATTTTTTGCTCTTTAGACCTCCAAGTTACCTTCACAAACTTCAATCAAGTGCATGAAATCATGAAGAAATAGGAAAATTCATATGAAAATACATTGAACTATTTGATTCCATGAAAAATGATAACTCATATCATGCATTGGAATTTGTACAAATAAAGTGCAATTTAATCATGATTTTTAACCTAGTCAACAAGATTGAACCTATATGATATGAATTCGGATCCAAAACGCTAAATGCAGAAAAGTGACCCCTATCAAAAATTAGAGAGCTTTCCAAAAATGTTAGAATTTTGAAAATATCTTTTCATTTGTGCCCTAGAGAGCCATTTTATCAAAATAGACAATTTTTTGCAAATCATAATTGAATCTTAATACGATCTCTAAAATCAAAACACAAAGAACCAACCCTATTTAGAATTCATAGACCTTTCCAAAAATGTAATTTTTTTTTGAAAAATATGATAATTTGTGGCCTAATATGATTTTTCATTAAAAATCAAGAACAAATTATAAAAAATAAAAAATACCTTAGAAAAATCTAAAAATTGGACTAAAGCTTGTCTGATATGTTCCCACCTTGCAAAACAAAATTAAAATCAAAATAACTACCCATTTGAGAGATATGATCAAATCTTTTATATCTAGGGTTTTTTGTCTCCAAACAAATCTGTACAAGGGGGTTAGATCTAAAAATGTCCAAAACCAACAAGTAAAGGTGGGTTTCACCACGATGGGCACCAAAATTGTATGCTTAAAATGATTGTATGCTTAAAATGTGAGCACACTTCTATGAGTTATTATATCCAGGATTGCTCAAGAATGAGGTCTTGAATGGCATAGCTCTCTATTCATGGAGTGCAAAGGTTTGTAATGGAGGCCCTCAGTTTGACGTAGTTTGTGCCCATGCAAGTACACCATGAAATAAGAGATTCAAGGATCAAAATATGAATGCAAATGGAGATGAAAACTAATCTATATGATAACAATGTAAGATCTAATCTATCAATGCAAGATCTAATCTATGAAAGCAAGATCTAAGCTGATATGAAAATGCAAGGATGGATCATGATGATAGAAGCCATGGATGCATGAGAGAAGAAGACAAGAAGATAAAAGTTCTCCACAAAAAGCTTTAGTATTCAAACTCCTTCAAAAATTTCTTTCCAAACCTGCAACATAACAATAGCATAGAGTGTGTGTGTGTAATATGAGGAGAGGGCTCTCCCTTATAAAGAAGATTGGACGATCAAGAGTAAGAGGCAAAAATTTTTAATCAAGGGTGGAGAAAGAATGATCCGTGTGAAATAAAGATCCACCAATGAGAAAATATGAAAAGAATTAAATGGAATCCCACTTAAAAATATGTTCATTTAAGTGTAGAGGAATTTTTAATTATTTTATTTCCTCTTTAAGTGGGGATTTATTTAATTAAAAGGGAGCAAGTTCTTTTCATTAAATAGGAAATATTTAATTAAATTAAAAGAGAGATTTTTCTCTTAATTAATTAAATGTGGACGAATTATTTAATTAAAAGAGAGGTTTTCTTTTAATTAAATGGGGACTTATTTTTATTTAATTAAAAGGGAGATTTTCTTTTAATTAAATAAGACTTAGGATAAAATGATAAACCTTAGAAATGAAATAATCAAATTTGATCAAGGAAATTGATTTAAATTGATTTAATAAAATATTGTAAACTATTGATTCAGGAAATTGATAAATTGAATAATGGGGGCCCATAGTCTAGGCGACCATTTTAGGGTGCATACACAAATATATCATAAAAATAAATCCCTTGGGTTGCTACAACGCTGCTCCTTAAAATTTTGGTACAACATAAAGGCATAAAGAATTTAAATCAGATTTATGGCTTCCTAGGGTCATAGTGGAGTACATAATAGTGGTCATAGAAGCCTAGTTTCTTACTAAGACTACTTCTGATGCAAATATGCTCATTTTGAGGCTAGACAAAAAGGTTCTAATGCTCAACAACATTCATGTACTTGACATCTTTGCCATATTTATAGAAAATATTATATGACAACGACTGAAGTGATAACCCTTCGAGTTCCAAGAAAGCATAATTTGGAAGTTCAATTTTATTTGATGGGGGTACTAAGAAAATCATTAATATGATTGGAATCCAAGGCAACACTTTAGACAATCACTACAACAGCTGCTAACCCATGATCTAGATAGAAATAAATTTTCCACTCCAACATACGTTGATAACCTTGCACAATCACTCCAAAATAAAATATGACACAATCACTCCCATATGTGTTCATACTCCTGTGAGCTAAGTAGATTATGGTGTACCAAATTGGTATCGCTACTTCAAACAGTATACCAGCTCTCAATTTCCTCCTTCAATAGTTGTGATCACCCTTGATACATTAAGTGAAGAAAAAGATGATTTATGATGCTCAGATGGGAATTTTAGTGCTCTTCAATATTTTATTCACAAATTTGCCTACATATCTAAATATTTTATTTTAGTACAATATTTGATTTGTGCAATGCTTTCTAAGAATATTTTCTCACCAATCTTTAATTTTCAAGTCTCCTAAGGCCACGTTGCCTCCTAACAGCGGAGAGTGGCTCTGTGTAGAGGAATTTTGGCTAAGAAGAGCAATTGTTAATACTGTATCTAATAACACCATGCATTTTGCTCCTGTCTTGTTTTGGAGTTAGCATTTTCTTACTGCAAGTTGCATGAAAGCACATTCACCTACTAAATCAGAAGGTTCTACATTTCTACATAGTAATAGTTGATTTTCTCACTTGGGGTCCACAAAATGGCCAAAGGTAGTTAACATTAGCAATTATATTTTTAATAATGTTAGGTAGAAGAGAAAGTGCCAAAGCCATAGGAAAGTTGCAAATGAAGATTCCTTTGAAAATCTTTGGCTAGTTTGATTTTTTTAATTCCTTTATTGCACATTAAACTCTTTAGATCTAGCCAAACTATATCCAACTGTAATTTTCTCATCATCATTAGCAATAGGTGTGAATTTTCATCTTTACAAGGACTTGAAGGCTGAGGTGAGGATATTAAGAATTTGTTTAGATACATGCATGCTAATGATTTTTTTGAAACATAAAGTGAGTTTTATATGTTCTTGTATTGCTCTTATTTGTCATGCTAGTTTATGAACAATTTTTTCCTTTAGATATTTTAATATATTAGAGATTATTTTATAGATTTTTTTGTGTCTATTTTTTTTTCCTAGAAATAAATTTGTCAAGTTGAAATTAATGTACACACTATTTTGTATGCCCTTTCTATTTTCACTTTCTATTTTCAAGATTTGTCTCTCCAAAATGGAGGATGTGGGACACAAGGTATAGTAGTCATATACTAAGAAATGTAGTAAATAGATCAACAAAATCACAACGAGTTCAATGGTTGCAAAAGGGCATTCAAGGATTAAGAATGTGATTGCATTTCAATACTTGATGATCATGGAATTTTTCCTGTGGAACATATTATCCTATCAAAAAATTCAAAGAAAATACATTGGGCTCTTTTATCTGATAAAATATTTCCCATCCACCAACCAGTCTATTAACCAACAAGTTGGGTATAAAAATGCACAGAGAGACTATTTAGTGGTTGTTCAAACCATCAGAAGGGGTTGTCAAAGCTTCCATGGTTCACTCTAATGTTTATAAACAACAAATGCTTAGTGATGTTCCCACTGATACTATCTTACTTCAACAATTGGGCAATATAGAGATCATCTTTGCAAATAAAGTGAAAGCATTTATTGATTGAAAAGGGGAGAGATAGAAGGGTTAGAGTGCCTAGAGAATGTGCATTTGAGCTCTTCCCTTTAACTAGAAATCTTGGTTATATACGGGATGGAAGAGTAACAACATGGTTGTTTCAACAATCCTATCATGCCATAAAACTTAATCTTTTGACTATGTCAGCCCTTGCATCTAGCCTTATCATAACTACGTTATATTTAACTTAATTTTTGGACTATGTCAGCCTCCACATCCAGCTTTATCATAACTACCTTTTAAGAAAAAGCTTTTTGGTTCATGTCTATCATAGGTTCAAGGGAAATAGATCTAGTCATCTATGTTACTTGCCATTGGGGTGCTTTTGGGGAATCATGTGCAATGGATATTTATACCATTGTCAATCAAATATACTTATTAAAGCTCTTGGGGTTTGTACATGATGTATGTCAAAACTGTTATTTACTTGTTATGTTGCTTATGATGGACATCTAAAAACATAGATCTCAAATCTTCCTAGACGAGATCTGATGCTATTATGGAACTTCATAGTGTATGAGAGTTTATTATACTTAGTATGAATTTGCTACAACTATTAGATTAAGATAAGAGTTTAATATAGTTAGTATCAATTTTCTACAACTATTAGATCAAAATGTAAATGAGTTTGATTTCTACTATGTATGTTTTTCTTGCTAGACATTTTAATCACATTTAGTGGTTAAAAATATTAGAAAAAAAATCGGATTTTTTTTTTGGAGGCATTTAGCACATCTATTATCATTTTCTCATTTTTAAAATGGTCTATTATTAAAAAATTATTCTGATATTTTTTTTCCATTTAGCATATCTATTATCATTTTCTCTTTTTTAAAATTCTTGAGAGGGTGACTCCTATACATGAAGATATATGCTCTTGCAATGTCACACATTTCAAAACAAAGTCTAGTTTATCGTATCATTAATTTTTATAACAAAATATCATATTCAATACTAGAAGTATAAAGGAACATTACAATGGTATTTCACACTATTCCACCAGATGTGTTCTCCTTTGAAAAAATCTTTCTTCAAAATCACCTTGCCAACCTTTGGTAGAACTTAGCTGCCCTGCAGCCCTTGTTTTAAATAAAAACAGCCCTTTGTTTTAAATAAAAAACGAGAAGAAATAAGACAAATAAGAAAAGGATAAAGGTTGGAAGAAGAGTTGAGATTTGGAAAATAAATTTAAAAAGGTGGATAATAAAATATAAATTGATTTTTTCTGATGCAATTAATCTTCTATAAATTTAGAGTTGTATTGTCTTTTTAAATATATATATTAAGGACCTGCTATTGAACTAATGTTCCCATCTTACAGTTCGAGCATATTTGAAGGGAAATGGAAAGGTGGAGATGGGTTATTTCAAGCTCTACACCTTGTCTAACATGCAATGGCGGCCCTTCAAATGAAAGATCAGAGTACATTGATTAAGGAAAAGTTTCGCACACTGTAATACTCTGTCCAGCGTATCTAGTTTCCAATGGAAAAGTTTGGCTGGGAATGAGCCATCCAAGCCGCCCCCATGACCAGGCAAAGGCTGAGACCAGTGTGCATACCAGTAGCACTATGATAGTGGCTACGCCCATGGGAAGATCATTGTACGAACTCATCTCTGTTTTCAACAAAATTGCATCACAAAATCGTTATAATTGGAAATGGAAAACATTGATTAACCTAGCAGAAAAACTCATGATGGCTCCTGAACATATACCTGTGAAATAAACATACGTGTTCCCGCTTGGAGTAGAAGCACTCTGCGCCCGACTCTGCCGACGATGACAGAAGAATAGATTGAAACTACAGTGGATACAACATTTACAGCACCAATGATGACCGAAGAATAGAGGGAAGCATTGTTTTTGAAGCCCAGTGTCTGGAAGAGCACAGGAGCATAAATCATAACTGCTGGAAGAATTGGAGGAACATTGTGATGATCAGTTGAGACCTGTTTCTGCGCTTGACAAGATTTCTGAATGGGCGTTTAACTTTTGTGGCTATTCTACTGGCCTCTACCAATTCGTTGAATTCTGGCTCGATATTGCTAGTTCCTCTTATTATTCTGAGCACAACCTTACCCTCTCCAGACGTCCACCTTTCAATCAAGCTTTGGGAGTTCCCAATAAAAATATGGAACCTACTGTAAAAAGATCAGCAGGAATTCCTGCTAAACCAAGTGAAAGCCTCCATTCCCAAGGCTTGATTCTATCTGTTCCATAATTCACCAAGTTCGCAATTAGAATTCCTAAGGTAATATTCAATTGTAAGAAACTACTGAGAGCTCCTCTGATTCTGGTGGGAGCAATCTCTGAGAGGAAAAGAGGAACGGCCTGCAGCATCAAATTTAACGCCCGTCAATCAGGCAAAACAAATAAAATGGGGTAAATCAGGCTCTACACTAAACTGCCCGTCATTTTAATATTAAAGAAAAGAAAATAGAAAACAGAAAAACATTGAAGATGAAGGCTAAAACCGGGTTATCAGGAGTAAAACCAGGTTTTGCAAAAAACTTTGGTGTTTGGTTGGTTAAAATCATAACCTGGTTTTCAATTTCATCGTCCAATTTTGGTCAAAAATTGGAAGAAGTTTCTTCCAACAAAAAGGTGGAATTTGAAATTAAAACCAGGTTTTGAATTTTATGACAGTTTTTTTAATAATATTTTTGGGTCCACGGTATATTCATCTTCCGTGTGAACCAAACGGACCATTAGCTTTCCAAACCACAAAACCAGGTTTTCGAAAACCTGGTTATAAGATAACCTGGTTATGGCACAAATTGATCTTCCCCAACCAAACGGGGCCTAACTGTTTGGTGGGGGAATAGAAATAGGAGAATAGGAATAGCTATTCTGGAATATATATTCTGCAATAGAAAATGGGGGTACATATTCCTATTCTCTGTTTGATTCAACCAGAATTTGATGGGGAATTCGCGAACCCAAAAATTTATGTTTTCTAAAATAAATAAAATTAGAATAGGAATACATATTTCAATTCCACCTATTTGGGTGGAATTGCAAAACCTCATTTTTGGACCAAAATTGGAATACATATTCCTATTTATTTCGTATTCAAATTTCAATTTGGTGCATCTAAACAAAGAATTCAAAATTTTAAGAATTTACATATGCCTATTCCGTTTGTATTCCAGTTACCTAAATTTTCATCAATTCAATATCAATAAAATTAGAGAAGAAAACAGAAAAAATAAAAACACAAAAAATAGGCAAATTCCTTTCTGATTTTCTAAAATTGACAAATTCTAAAACTTTTCATCACAAACAAAAGTGTCCCCTGGTTAGCAAATCCAAACCCACAACCAAACAAAATTCTACCCATGATAAGCATGAAGAGATTTGAAGCAGCCGCGTTCAACACAACTCCAAGCACAAAAAATATTTCGGCAATAGACATCGTCAGCCAACACCCCCATACTGTGGTCAAATAGGATGCAAAGAATGTCACTACAAGACTGGCCAGAAATAAAGATGAAATAAACAGCTGAAGCCCCTGGTTGTCATATTTACAGTAAGGATAGTTGTCGTTGATCTCATTCTTCTTGCGAGACACAAGTGGAAAAATTTCTCCAAGAAATCGTTCATAGACGTCACTTCGCCTACAAATTGAACATTCAATCTCCTTATAAAAAACTACCAATATTTCCATCAGATTTCCACAAAACAAACTCACCCAACCTCTAAACAGCCATACATTACCAGATCTCCTTCCATTCAAATAAAAATACCAAAGCTTTCACTACAAATGTTAAAGATTTGACTGGAAAATTTAAATTTCTCAAAGACGACTCTCCTTTCATTTCAAACAAAAATACCAAATCTTTCACTACAATCTCTAAAGCTTTCACCGAAATATTTAAAATTCTCTCACAAGGTTCTCCTTCCATTTCAAACAACAATACGAAATCTTTCCCCACACATTGCAAAGATTTCAATAGAAATTCTAAAAAAATTTCAAAGTGGCTAAAAGCTTATCTGAAATTTGTTGAATTATTAATTGCATATAGTCGTTTGCCCCTGGAGCCAAAAGCCCACCTACCACCCTGACTACGTCAGAAACTTTAAAACTTGGTAGGTGAGTTTTCAAATCTGAAAATGAGAGGGAAAACGTTTTGCCAGTAAGACAAAATGAATGTTTTAGATTCATTCGACCAGTGAGTGGAGTCAGAGAGAGAATTGAAAAGAGAAATTGCAGAGAAGAGCAGAGAAGGAAGAAGAAAGAAAGTGATCAGTAGATCTAGTCATGCAAAAGATAGAAGGAAGCTTATTTCATGCTTGTAGTTGCACGTGTTTCTTTGCTGGTCATTCTATAAGTTTTTGTTTATTGAATTTGTCATGTGAAGCAGTGATTGCTCCAGGCACTATTGTATGCAGCCATTAGAGTTGCAAGTTTAAAGTTTAAAGTTTGAAGTTTTAGGGTTATTTTAGGATTTTCTGGTTGAAGTCGAATGCTCTCAGATTTTGTAATAGTTTTAATCAAAGTGAATAGCAAGCAAGCAAGCATACTTGAATCCATTGCTCTTCCTCTATTTGTTGCATTTGAGAAGTTTATTATTGTATGCTTTAAGCTTTGGTTCTCTGGTTTTTAATGGTGGAAACATTCATGTTGTAAGACTGTTACTCAGTCTAGTCTTGTCTAGGAAATAACTATGTAGTTATTGCCAAGCTTGCTTGGCATCCTCTTTTACCGAGCTCCACCCTATAGTGGTGACCAAGCTCACTCGCATCCATTTGTGCCGAGTTGCCCTTCATGTGCCGAGCTCACTCGACACCCTCCTGCCACTCAGCTCCTTCAGGTGCTGAGCACAAAACTGGAACTCGACAACAGTTAGTGTTGAGCAAAATTTTAATTTGTGATTTTATTTTTCACATGGTATTAGAGCTTTGAGGCCCCACATCCATAGTGAGTTAGGGCATTTATTTTTTCTGAGATATTTGACATGGCAGGAGATACAGGAAAGATATGACATCAACCACCATCCTTTAATGGACATAACTATGATACATGGGCAAAGAAAATGAAAACCATAATGGTTGAAAATGATTTATGAGAGTTTGTGATTAATGGGTTTAATGATGTGATGAACCCAACTCAGTATACTGCCCTCACAAATCCACAAAAGACTCAGTTGAAAGAGTCAAGGAGAAAGGATGTTAAGGCATTAAGTTTGATTGAGGCAACTATGACAGAGACAGTTTTTCTCAAAATTGCAGCAACAAATTATGCAAAGAAAGCATGGGATATCCTTGAGACGAACTTCGAGGGAACTGATAAGGTTAGAGTAGTAAAGCTACAGATTATCAGAAGAGAGTTTGAGAACCTTCAGACGAGGGACAATGAACCTATTTCAGAGTTTAGCTCACGAGTCTCCACTTTGATAAACTAGCTCAAGTCAAATGGAGAAGAATATGATGAGCAGAGAATAGTAGAGAAAATATTGAGGAGTTTACCTCAGAAATATGACAATCTCATCGTGACCATAGAGGAGGCTAAAGACCTCACCACATTGACCATGGATGAGTTGATGGGAACTCTTCAAACCCATGAGCACTGGATAAACAGGTTAGCTACTACTTCCCAAGAGCAGTCTTTCAAGGCTCAAGAGAATTCAAGAGGCAGGGGGAGAGGTAGAAATGGCTCTGGTACAGGCTCAAGAAATAGAAGTCATGGAAGGAATGGTCAAAGGAATGTTGGTGCAGAAAGCTGAGGAAGAGCAACCAACCAAGAGGGAGCAAGCACTTCTCAAAACAACTCTAGAGGAGGTAAGAAGAATTACAACTCTAATAAGAGTAATGTTGAATGCTACTACTGTCATAAGTATGGGCATTATGCAAGTGAATGCTGGAAGAAATAGGGTGATCAATCAAAGAAAAATGCTAATGTGACTGATGTGAATATGAAAAATGCAAACAATCCCACTACCTTCATCATGTGTAATATTGGTGAAGAAGGAAGCCCTGAGGTATGGTACCTGGACAATGGATGCAGCAACCACATTAGTGGTAATGAAAGTCTATTCTCTTTCATTGATAAGATTTTTAAGTTAGAAACTAAAATGGAAAATAATGCAACTATTCCCATAGTGGGCAAAGGATCTATTATGGTCCGCACCAAGTAAGGTGAGAAGAAGGAGATACAAAATGTGTATTTTTCCCCCGGCATGAAGCACAATTTGATGAGTGTTAGACAACTCATTCAAAATGGATATAAAGTGCTAATGGAAAATGACAAGTGTGTCATTCATAAGAAGGATGGGAGTTATAGATTGTTTAGAGCAGTCCAAATGACAAAGAATAGGATATTTTCATTGAGGATAGAGATATGTTTCTCTTCTCAAGTCAATGTTGCACCTCCCAAGCATGTATGTACATCAATACACTAGCAATCAGCTCTTAGGAGTGTGATTGAAGACCCCTCCAAACTTTGGCATCTCAGGTATGGACATTTTGGCTTTGCTAGTTTAAATTTGTTGTCCAAGAAAAGAATAGTAGATGGTTTGCCAAGCATTATAAATTCATATGACAAGTGTGAGGCTTGCATATTGGGTAAGCAAAATAGGCTTCCCTTTAATTTTGAAAATTTTAGAAGGGCTAGAGCACTATTAGAGTTGGTGCATTCTGATTTGATAGGCCCTATGCAAACTACTTCTATCAAGGGGAGTACTTATTTTAGGACATTCATAGACGATTTCAGTCATAGGACATGGGTGTATTTTTTGGAAAACAAATATGAAGCATTTGGCAAGTTTGTTGAATTTAAAGCCCAAGTTGAAAAAGAATGTGGACACTATATTAAGGTTCTTAGATCAGATAGAGGAGGGGAGTATACCTCCAATATGTTTGTAAATTTTTGCAAGAAAAATGGCATCAAGAAAGAGCTAATAGCCAGCTATACTCCGCAGCAAAATAGAGTGGCTAAGAGGAAAAATAGGATCATTATTGAAATGGCAAGAAGCATGATGAAAACAAAAGGGCTCCCAACTGAATATTGGGGAGAAGTTGTAGCACCAATGGTATACTTGATAAATAGGTGTCCTACAAAATCAGTTTGTGACAAGATACCTCTTGAGGCTTGGTCAAGGGGTAAATGGAGAATTGAACACTTGAGAGTGTTCGAATGTGTAGCATATGCACATGTGCCTAAGGAACAAAGGTAAAAGCTGGATGATAAATGTGTGAAGTGCATCTTCACAAGGTACAACTCAGAATCAAAGGCTTATAAATTGTATGATCCAATTAACAAGAAGATCATCATTTCAAGAGATGTGAAATTTCTTGAAAATCAATCATGGGATGGCTCGGTAGATGAATCCTCAAGCACTTCAAGTAAAGTGCCTACCATTGAAGAGGAAGAAGATGACATTGATGATTAGAAAAAAGATGGAACAACAAACATAAATTGCAAAAAAAGGCAAAAAGGGAAGCGACCCTTAACATGCCGAGCAACAACTCCAAGCACTTCAAGACAGCCCCGAGCTAGTATGCAAAATAGTAGCAGCAACAATACTAAAAATTCAGATCCCACTCTTGCCTCCCTATTACCAAGAAAGTCCAAGAGTCTAAGGGAGATATACTAAGATGAAAGGTATGAGGAAGATTATGATGAGAGTGTAAATTTTGCATTTTTTTTTCATAGTGATCAAATTTATTTTGAAGAAGTTGTGAAAGAGGAGAAATGGTGTAATGCAATGGATGAGGAAATAGATGCTATTGAAAGGAATGGGACATGGGAGTTAACTACTTTGCCTCTCAAGAAACAAGTAATTGGAATGAAATGGGTATACAAGACCAAGTGCAATGCTGAAGGAAAAATAGATAGGCATAAGGCATGTTTAGTAGTCAAGGGGTACAAACAATAGTATGACAGAGATTATGATGAGACATATGCCCCAGTTGCAAGAATGAAAACCATGCATGTTGTCATAGCAATTGCAGCCCAACCACAAATGGAAGGTATATCAAATGGATGTGAAGTCCACCTTCCTAAATGGTGGATTGAAGAAAGAAGTGTATGTGGAGCAGCCACTTGGTTATGAAGTTACAGGTGCAGAACATAAGGTATATAGATTGAAGATAGCTCTATATGGGCTCAAGCAATCTCCACAGGCATGATACAACAAGATTGACTCATATTTGATGAGCAATGACTTTAGCAAAAGCAATGGTGAACCCACACTTTACATCAAGGCAACAAATGGTAATGTGTTGATTGTTGTCTTGTATGTAGATGATTTAATTTTTACTGGAAATGATAATTTCCTAATTGGTGAGTTCAAGGAGGCCATGAAAAATGAATTTGAAATGATAGACCTAGGTCTCTTGAAATACTTTCTAGGCATAGAAGTAAAACAAATGCATGATGACATTTTTATCTCTCAAGAAAAATATGCAAGGCGGATCTTGGAGAGATTTAAAATGCAGAACAATAAGGCAACCCCCACACAAACAACAATAGGTCTGAAGTTGAGCAAGGAAGATTGCAGCAAAAGTGTGAATCCAATACTATACAAGAGTATGGTTGGAAGTTTGATGTATTTGACTACAACTCAACCAGACATAATGCATGCAGTAAGTTTGATTTCTAGATTTATGGAAACACCAAAGGATTCTCATTGGCAAGCGAGAAAGAGGATCCTAAGGTATGTGAATGGTACTAAGGGATTTGAAATTTTGTATACTGTAGAAAATGATTTTAAGTTGATTGGTTACTTGGATAGTGATTGGGCTGGAAGTCTAGATGATAGGAAGAGCACTTTCGGATACACGTTTCATATGGGATCGAGTGCAATTTCATGGGCATCCAAGAAGCAACCTATTGTTTCTCAATCTATAGCAGAGGTTGAATACATAGCAGCCAATGCAATAACATGTCAAGCTATTTGGCTAAGGAGGATCTTGATAGATTTGAATGAAAGGAAAGAGGATGGAACCACAATTTATTGTGACAACATCTCCTCAATTGCATTGCCCAAGAATCTAGTGTTCTATGGGAGAAGAAAACATATAGAGATCAAATATCACTTCATCAAAGAGTTGGTGGAGAATGGGGATATCAAAATGAAATTTTGCAAGTCTGAGCAACAGCTAGTGGATATCTTTACAAAGCCATTAAGCATTGGAACTTTTGTACACCTAAAAGAATGTCTTAGTGTAGTTGATTTGGATCATATGTGATCCTTGTTTGTTTGGCTTGGGACAAAGGGGGAGTGTTAAAATATTAATTGCATATAGTCATTTGCCTTAGGAGCCAAACGCCCACCTACCACCCTAACTGCATCAGAAACTTTAAAGCTTGGTAGGTGAGTTTTCAAATCTGAAAATGAGAGGGAAAATGTTTTGCCAGTAAGACAAAAAGAATGTTTTAGATTCATTCAACTAGTGAGTGGAGTCAAGGAGAGAGTTGAAGAGAGAAATTGCAGAGAAGAGAAGAGAAGGAAGAAGAAAGAAAGTGACCAGCAAATCTAGTCATGTAGAACACAAAAGGAAGCTTATTTCGTGCCTGTAGTTGCACGTGTTTCTTTGATGGTCATTCTATAAGTTTGTGTTTGTTGAATTCTTCTTGTGAAGTAGTGATTACTCCAGGCACTATTGAAGTTTTAGGATTTTCTAGTTGAAGTCGAATGCTCCCAAATTTTGTAATAGTTTTAATCAAAGTGAATAGAAAGCAAGCACGCATACTTGAATTCATTGGTCTTCCTCTATTTGTTGCATTTGAGAAGTTTATTGTTGTATGCTTCAAGCTTTGGCTCTCTAGTTTTTAATGGTGGAAACATTCAAGTTGTAAGACTGTTACTCGATCTGGTCTTGTCTAGGAAATAACTCTGCAGTTATTGCTGAGCTTGCTCGGTATCCTCTTTTACCAAGCTCCACCCTATAGTGGTGACCAAGCTCACTCGGCATCCATTTGTGCCGAGCTTCCCTTCATGTGTCAAGCTCACTCGGCACCCTCCTGCCACTCGGTTCCTTCAGGTGCAAAGCACAAAACTAACACTTGACAATAGTTAGTGTTGAGAAAAATTTTAATTTATGATTTTATTCTTCACAAAATTCCAATATTGCAGCCAAACGTGAGGCCTCTGCTTGCCGCCACAATGCATGTTATGATCACACACGGCGTTATCCACACCTCGACCTCCACTCTAGTAGGAGCGATAGGACCTGCGAACCCTGCCACATGCATCTTTTCTTTGTTGGATCTTTACAACTAAATAAAAAGCTTCAAATGCCAAAAGATTCACAAACTACAAACTTCGCAATCTTTCCTTCGCAATTTTTTTTACAAAAGATCGCAAATTCTCTAGACTGCAACAAATTCTTCACACAAGTCCACGAGAGACTTTGAAATTCTTCAAGAACAATGAGTGTTGAACAATCTGTTCTTTCTCAAATCATTGAAGTATAGGATGTGTGGGTTAATTTAAATAGTTTTGGAGCTCCTTTACATTCGACCATTTAAGTTTTTTTCCTTTTTTTTGTTCAAGTTAAGAAGAACTCCAGATTATAAGAGTTACTTTAACTCACACTTTTATCTTATGTGTACTCTTTAAAAAAATTAAACCTAAAAATAGAAATAAGTTGGTAATATTTGGAAAAATCTCTTCAAAAGTAGCTTTATATGTTTTATTTGAATTTTTTGAAAATAATTTATAACTAGCAGTCGCATGCTTTTGTACATGCAACCAGTGCATTGATAGGAAATGAGATTTAAGAGAAAAATGTAGAATGAACATTAAATAATGTAAATATAAGTTTTTTTTTTAAAATAAAAATACAAAAATAAAAAAGTTGAAAATTAAAACATAGATATAAAATTTACAATATTTAAAAAAATTAAATATTGCTTAAGAAACATGTACAATAATTTTAATATTTTACAATTAAATTAAATTTATCAAAAATGAAAAAAATAATCATTTAAAAAAAAACCATCAAAAATTTTATTATGAAAAATTAATAAGAGAAATACAAAAAAATAAATATGAAAAATAGTGACATCCGTAACAAATATTTATTGACTAAATAAATTATAGAAACTGAAAAAATAATATTTAAAGAAAAAACTAAACCAATATAAATAAAATAAAATTAAACATAATAATAATAATAATAATAATTTAAAAATCAAAACCTAAATCAATTTAAAAAATCAAAAGTTTAATAAATAGAGATCACAACATAATCTAATGTGGAGGTCACAAGTAATTATTTTTTAAATAAATAAGAAAAGAAAAACAATAGTTAAAGTGGATATTTAAATTATAATCTTATGTGAACCAATTAGATTATTAATAATTTTTAATTTAAATAACATAATATTTACTAAAATCTTTTAAATAGATTAATAAATAATTTTATTTAAATTAAATTTATCACATATGAAAAAATAATCGTTTAAAAAAACCCATCAAAAATTCTTATGGAAAATTAATAAGAGAAATACAAAAAAAATTGGAACCTAAAAGATAATATTTAAAGAAAAAATTAAACTAATATAAAAAAATTAATTAAAATAATTTAAAAACTAAAATTTAAATCAATTTTAAAAATCAAAAGTTAACTGAATATATCATAGCTAATGTGGAAATCACAACTAATAAATAGAAAAAAAAAAAAGAATAGTTAAAAGTGGAGATAACAACTATTAAATATCAAAACAAGAGTTAAAAGTGGAGTGAGATAAAAACTTGCTGGTAAATAATTAATGGGAAGGATTTTAACTTTTTGGCCAAACTCTTGCAAATTTTTCGTCAAAAATTTAATTTCCCAGAACAAAGTTCCCACTAATAACCTATCGGCTAAATAACATATTATATAATAAATATAAAACATTAGCTAACAATATATAAAAATCTATAAAATTATTAGTTGCACATTTTACATCTTATACTAACTCCATTCAGTGATAACATGCAACTAAGTGGTGTTTCATTCTGACAAAGTATGGGTTTGTTGTTTTAATAGGGAGTAATGATATTTGACAATAACTCAATGATCTTATACACAAGTTTAACATTAGCAATGATTTCTTGCCATATAAAAAGAACTTAATAATCACCAATACCTTATGCCTCATCTAACTTCATAGAGGGTATTTTCATCATTTGACATCCATTCCAACTGATTACTAGTTGATTTGATTGATTACAAGGTTAATTTCAATATTTTTCAAAAAATTGCTAAAATTGCCAAAAAGTTGTTAGCAACTTTTATTGCAAAATGCAATTTTTGCACTAACTCCTCCTAGAGCCTAACCAAGTTGGTTTTGGTAACACATAGGACCTATATAAGGTGTAATGACTCTCAAAAAACTTCTTGAGTCAACTTATTGACAAAAAATAACGAAAAAGCAAAAATCCTTAAGACTAAGGCAACTTGGGTTTATAGGTGACCTCAAGTTCCTTAACCTCACAAACAAGGATTACCTTATTACCATAAAAAATAACATGTTCAAATGAGGTGTATGATAACATGTAGCTAAAGTAGTGTTTCATTCTAACAAAGTACGAGTTTGCTGTTTTAAATAGGGAGTAATGATATTTGACAGTAACTTAATGATCCTATATACAAGTTTAACATCAGTAGAGATTATGTTTCAAACTCATAAAATAGCTATTAAGAAAATGAAGAAGAAGATCACCTCTTTACCTTTTATCATGAGTCTCCATCATTGGATGACATGACATATCCAATTTCCACCTAGGTGCCCTACACCACAAGTTTTAGCATCACCCGAGATGGGGTCGTTAAATGAAAATGAAATCCAATCTCCAAAAAGTGAGAGAGGTTATTGTAGGTGTTAGAAACAAGATCCTTTATCACCTAGAATTGCATCCATACCTCGCATGAGTTTCGAGATATGTCCCATCAAAGATCATTGCCCTATGGAATTTAATGACTCTTAGGGTCAATTCTATTTGGCAAGCACGAGAACATTCGAGCAGTTAACGAGATGGAAAGATATTGGAAATAAGGTCTACCTAGCCACCTAGAGATAAAAAAATAGACATTTCAATCCCATGACAAACAGTTGGAGAGATTCACTAGTTGGTGACTTTGTACTAGTCAACACTACAAGTTTCAACATCACCTAAGATGGGGCCGCAAAATCAAAACAAAATCTGATCTCCAAAAAGTGAGAGAGGCCATTGTCGATGTTAGCAACATGGTCCTGTATCACCCAAAATTGCATCCATACCTTGCACAAGCTTCAAGATATTCTCCATCAAAGATCACTTCCCTATGGTATTTAGTGACTCTTAGGGTCAATTTGGTTCGGCGTGCCTAAGAATGTTCGAGTAGTCAACAGGATATGACGAGCTTGAGACTAAGGTTTACCCAACCACCTTGAGCTAATAGAATAGATAATTTGATCCCACAATGAACAATGAGAGAGATTTGATAGTTGGCAACTTTGTACTAACCAACACTATAAGTTTCAGCATCACCTGAAATGGGGCTGCAAAATCAAAACAAAATCCAATCTCCAAAAAGAGAGAGCAATTATTGTAGGTGTTGGCAACATAGTCTTGTAGCACCCATAATCACATCCATACCTTGTACAAGCTCTGAGATATACCCTATCAAAGATCGTTTCCTTATGGCATTTAATGACTCTTAGGATCAATTTGGTTCAGCATGCCCGAGAATGTTCAATCGATCAACAGGATGGGATGAACTTGGGACTAGGGTTTACCCAGCCACCCAAAGCTAATGAAATAGACAGTTTGATCCCATGATGAACGATAAGAGAGATTCAACAGTTGGAAACTTTGTACTGACCAACACTACAAGTTTTAGCATCACCTGAGATGGGGCCACAAAATTAAAACATAATCTAATCTCCAAAAAGAGAGAGAGGTTATTGTAGGTGTCAAAAACATAGTCCTGTAGCACCTATAATCACATCCACACCTCACACGAGCTCTGAGATATGCCACATCAAAGATCACTACTCTATGGCATTTAATGACTCTCAGGGTCAATTCGATGTGGTGTGCTCAAGAAAGTTTGAGTGGTCAATAGGATAGGATAAGCTTAGGACTAGGGTTTACCTGGCCACTCAAAGCTAATAGAATAGACAATTTGATCCCATGATGAAAGATGAGAGAGATTCGACGATTGGCAACTTTGTATTGGCCAACACTACAAGTTTTGACATTACCCGAGATGGGGTTGCAAAATCAAAATGGAATTCAATCTAAAAAAAGAGAGAGGTTATTATAGGTGTTGACAACATAGTCTTGTAGCACCCAAAATTGCATCCATACCTCACACGAGCTCTGAGATATGCCCCGTCAAAGATTGCTACCTTATGGCATTTAGTGACTCTTAGGATCAATTTGGTTCAGTGTGCTTGAGAACACTTGGACAATCAAGGAGACTGGATGAGCTTGGGACTATAGTTTACCTAGCCACCTAGAGCTAACAAGATAGATAGTTTGATCTCATGAAAAATGGTGAGAGAGATTTGGCAATTGGCAACTTTGTACTAGTTAACACTACAAGTTTTAGCATCACTCGAGATGGGGCCATAAAATTAAAATGGAATCTGATCTCCAAAAATCAAGAGAGGTTATTGTAGGTGTCAACAACATAGTCTTGTAGCACCTAGAATCACATCCATACCTTGCATAAGCTTCAAGATATGCCCCATCAAAGATCAATGCCCTATGGCATTTAATGACTACTCTTAGGGTCAATTCAGTTTGACACACCCAAGAACATTCGAGCGATCAACAAGATGGGACAAGATTGGGACTAGGGTTTATCCAACCACATGAAGCTAACAAAATAGATAGTTCAATCCCACAATGAATGGTGAGAGAGATTCGATAGTTGGCAACTTTGTACTGGCCAACACTACAAGTTTCAACATCACCTGAGATGGGACCGCAAAATTAAACAGAACTTGATCTCTAAAAAGAAAGAGAGGTTATTATAGGTGCCAAAAACATGGTCCTGTAGCACCCAGAATTGCATCTATACCTCGCATGAGCTCCGAGATATGCCCCATCAAAGATCACTGCCCTATGACATTTAGTGACTCTTAGGGTCAATTCAGTTCAACATGTCAAAAATGTTTAAGTAGTCAATAGGACGAGATGAGCTTTGGAGTAGGGTTTATCTATCCACTTGGAGCTAACAAAATAAATAGTTTAATCCCATGATGAATAGTGAGTAAGATTCGGTAGTTGGCAACTTTGTACTAGCCAACACTACAAGTTTCAGCATCACCCAAGATGGGGCCACAAAATCAAAATAAAATTTAATCTCCAAAAAGTGAGAGAGGTTATTGTAAGTGTCAGAAACATGGTCTTGTAGCACCTAGAATTGCATGTATACTAAGCACAAACTCTAAGATATGCCCCATTAAAGATCACTATCCTATGACATTTAGTGACTCTTAGGGTCAATTCAGTTCAGCGTGCCTTAGAATGTTCAAGAAGTCAATGGGATAGGATGAGCTTGGTACTAGGGTTTACTCAACCACTTGGAGCTAATGGAATAGATAGTTTGATCCTATGAAAAATGGTGAGGGAGATTCGACAATTGGTAACTTTATACTAGCCAAAACTACAAGTTTCAACATCACCTAAGATGGGGCCACAAAATCAAAATGAAATCTAATCTCCAAAAAGTGAGTGAGGTTATTGTAGATGTCAGCAACATGGTCTTTTAGTACCTAGAATCACATCCATACCTTGCGCAAGTTCTGAGATATGCCCCGTCAAAGATCATTACCCTATGGTATTTAGTGACTCTTATGGTCAATTCAGTTTAGCACCCAAAAATGTTCAAGCGGTCAATAGGATGGGATGAGCTTGGGAATAGGGTTTACCTAGCCACCCAGAGCTAAAAAAATAGATAGTTTGATCCCATGAAGAACAACGAGAGAGATTGAATAGTTGGCAACTTTGTACTGGCCAACACTACAAGTTTCAGCATCACCCGAGATGGGGCCACAAAATCAAAATGAAATCCAATCTTGAAAAAAGTGAGAGAGGTTATTGTAGGTGTCAAAAATATGATTTTATAGCACCTAGAATCTCATCCATAGATTGCATGAGCTCCGAGATATGCCTTGCCAAAGATCATTGCCCTATAGCATTTAATGACTCTTAGGGTCAATTCGGTTTGGCATGCTCGAGAATGTTTGAGTGGTCAATGGGATGGGATGAGTTTAGGACTAGTTTTACCCAGCCACCCAGAACTAAAGGAATAGATAGTTTGATCCCATGATGAACGGTGAGAGAGATTCAACAATTGGAAACTTTGTATTGGCCAACATTATAAGTTTCACCATCACCCAAGATGGGGCCACAAAACCAAAATGGAATCTGATCTCCAAAAAGTGAGAGCTTATTGTAGGTCTCATAAACATGGTCCTATAGCACCCAGAATTGCATCCATATCTCACATGAGCTCCAAGATATACCTTGTCAAAGATTGTTGCCCTATGACATTTAGTGACTCTTCGGGTCAATTTGGTTAAGTGTGCCTAAGAACATTTAAGTGATCAACAGAATGAAACAAGCTTGGGAATAGGGTTTACCCGACCACTCAGAGCTAACAAAATAGACAGTTCAATACTATGATGAATGGTGAGAGAGAGTTGACAGTTGACAACTTTGTACTGGCCAACACTACAAGTTTGAACATCACCCAAGATGGGGCTGCAAAATTGAAATGAAATCTAATCTCCAAAAAGAGAGAGAGTTTATTGTAGGTGTCAAAAACATAGTCTTGTAGCACCTAGAATCACATCAATAGCTCACACAAGTTTTGAGATACACCCCATCAAAGATCATTGTCCTATGGCATTTAGTGAGTCTTAGGGTGAATTTAGTTCAGTGCACCCAAGAATGTTCAAGCACTTAATGGGATGGGAAGAGCTTGGGACTAGGGTTTGCCTAGCCATCTAGAGCTAACAAAATAGATAGTTTGATCTCATGATGAATGGTGAGAGAGATTCAATAGTTGGCAATTTTGTACTAGCTAATACTATAAGTTTTAACATCACCCGAGATGGGGCCACAAAATGAAAATGGAATCTGATCTCCAAAAGTTGAGAGAGGTTATTGTAGGTATCGATAACACAGTTCTATAGCACCCAAAATTTCATCCATACCTCACACGAGCTCCAAGATATGCACTGTCAAATATTTTGCCCTATGGCATTCAGTGTCTCTTAGGGTCACTTTGGTTCGACATGATCGAGAATGCTTGAGCAGTGAATGGGATGAGATGATCTTTGGAATAGGGTTTACTCAACCACTTGGAGCTAACAAAATAGACAGTTCAATCTCATGATGAACGATGAGAAATATATGAGCAGGATATGTATGCCTAGGCCACTTTGTGCAAGATATGAGCAAAAGTTGCTAATTAGGAAAAATTGGGTCTTTTTGAGTTTTTGGTCAAGATAGCCTAGTATTAGGTGTTTTTAGTTTTTTTTAATAGTTTGAAAACTTTTCCAAGTCCTAGAAGTGAAATCTAGTGAACTTTGCAAAAGTTACACTTTTTGTGCAAAATTGCAAAAGTTGTAAAAGTTCCTTAAAAATGAAAATTTGACTGGAAACCTTCTAATCTTCCAAAATATGTTTCCCATGCTCATATACCTAAGCATGGATAGTTACAACTTCCCAAACCTTCATTTGCAACTTTTTGCAAAAATTGCAAAAGTTGCTCAAGCAACTTTTTGAGCAACTTTGCAACTTTTCAAAATTTTTTGCTCTTTACATATTTAGGTCAAATGGGTCCATCTAGGACTATTCTAGGACCCTAGTTAAGATTTATAGGACCTATTAGGTAACTAAATACCTTAGTTTCCCATGAATATTCAAAGGCAATGAATAAGCAATTGGTTGCCAGCCACAGATATTTCAAAGACATTGAAAACATTATATTATTCTTTCAAGACAAATGAGGTATCTATTCTAAAAAAAAGATTGAAATGATTCTCACCAGTGGTATGGCCAAGAACTAATTTTTCAATATAGTGACTAACAAGTGGCCTGACTCCCCATGCCTTCTCATTCCTATGGAGGAATTCTTAATATATAGAGGAATATATACAAAGGAATTATAGCTACATCTATTAAATATATAGAGGAAGATATAGAAAACCTGCTTAATAGAGAAATTAATCTGAGAGAAAATGACATTTTAAAAGTAAATGGTTATCTTGGTTCCATGCAAGGTGTGCCAATTACTTGGGATAAAGAGACAAAACCTACAACCATTGGGAAAGAGTGCACATGTACACAGACACAAATTTTTCAAATAGAGAAGTAACAAGTGTTATAAAATTATCCACAGAGCAATGTGAAGTGAAGCCTCAAATTGGCTCATAAGTAGGCAAAGAATTTGGTCACGCACTTCATTCTAGCACCATATTTTTTCAATTAGAAATGCCTATTCATCAATGGCCTTACATTTACAAGACTTGGGAAGCTAGGATACTCAAGCTAGGCATGATCCCTCAAAGTTCTCATCAAAATATATTAATGATCCTAATAGAATAAGAAAAAGCTCATTGCCACCTTTGGTGAGGTAGTCTCACTCCTTTTACAATGAAGGCCAGCCTTTATAATCCAAGGTTTTAATTTAGCTAACAAATGGAGAGCTTCTCAAGGTACTAATTTCTTTCATGTAGTTACTAATAAATCTCAAGGTTCTCATTTAGGTGACCAACAACCAGGAGGTCCATGATCAAAGAGTATCCCAATCAAAGAGAAGTGGAAATCATAATGAATTGCCATCTATTAGTTAGGTGACCAACTACCACCTATAATTGCTTCTAGAGACTTGAGTTTAAATGGAGATTGTCAATTCCCAAACATGTCCCAGTCAAGTAGATGACCAAGATGTTTCTTGAGTAAAGGGGATGCTAGTTTATTAAGGTAAATTTATGGTCCCACTTGCATTTAGAAACTATTTTTTGACTGGCTAGCCAACTACTTCGGTGTGGGATTTTTTTAATATATAATGTCCTCATACAAGTACATGCCATTTTGTGTAAACATTTTCTGTTGTAAAAGATTAGTGTGCAATATCTAGAGTGTTCATTTTGGGACTAAAGAATATAACTATTAAAATCACAAAGCTTACATGATGTTTTAGTGGAGATTATGTGCAACATCATTTTTCTAATTCTAATTTGGTCAATAATATTGTATACATGTGTAAGAATAATCTGGTTCATATATATCTGGTTCTTAATTGTCTGACTATTATGAATGACTTATTGCCTTTAGTTTGGAAATTTTTTTGTTGTATACAATATTCAATATTGGTATTCCTTTATATATTTTATTGGTTAATGTTCATATATATATATATATATATATATATATATATATATATATATATATATATATATATATATATATATATATATATATATATCCTTCAATGATGTTCTTTTTCTTTATTAGATGCACTTGCTTCAGATTCTCAGAATGACTATTTATTACCTACTAGAGTGTTGTGTCTCTTTGGCATCTCGTCAAGAGTAGCATCTCTTCCATACATCCCCTGATCGCTCTCTCTCTCTCTCTCTCTCTCTCTCTCTCTCTCTCTCTCTCTCTCTCCCTATTCAATCTAATGAACCAATTGGATCTGCTCTACATTTTAATGTCTTAAGTATTGCCTTGTGATCTAACTCGTGAACCTTCCAAAGAGTCTTATTATGTGGTTTTACACCATATTCTACCAAGTGTATATTTGATGCAACAACAAGGTTTGAATAATGAAAAATTTTCCTCTCTATTTTCCAAACCTTGAATAAGCACAAGTTAGGGTTCTTCATTGAATATTGTCTAAGCCATGTGTTGGTTACAACCATCACATTAATATGGTACTCTAAACCTTCACCATCTATAACTGAGTGATCTAATTTTTTTTGGCCTAGACACAGTGACAAAAATAATAATCTATCCCTTCTTGATTGTCTTCAAGTGCAATAACAACAAAAACATGGCCTACAGTGAGAAATGTACAAAATGCGATCATTAATTCATAAAATACTTAGGTAAAAGTTATAAAGTTACATATTGAAATTACAAATATATATATATATATATATATATATATATATATATATATATATATATATATATATATATATATATATATATATATATATATATATATATATATATATATATATATATATAGATATATAACCAGGTTGCACTAGATCAAACAAGCGATCAGAGTCAATGGATGAATCAATCTCTACCATTTCTAGTGCTTGTGGGGGACGATAAGTATCAATTGGTTCCAAAACCCATATATTCCATTTGTCCACCCATTTTGTTGACTTACACTCATCTCAATTTTTCTCTACACACAATGGACAATAGCATGTCATTTTTTGTGTGTGGATACTCCATAAACATGCATTAGAGCTTCTAAAAGAGTGCAACTCACTTGATCATGTTAGTGTGCAACAATTCTTATATGGTGCAATGTTAGTATTATCTATTAACCAAAAAAATCTACAAACCGTAGACTCACCTTTCTTTCTTGTACTCATTATAGCGTTACACCACTGGATGATGAAATTTGCATATGTCAATATTGCTTCATCTTTGTACTTTAGTTCTTCATGAGCTAAAGCTCTTTTGATGCATGTACCTACACCATCATGCTCTCCTTTTCCATGACTAGCCTCTATGAAATTCCACGTATATTAAATTCCAGACAACCTGTGCATCCTACTCAGCCAATAAAACATCTATTTATTATTGAATTGAGATGTGCAATTGTCTAACCAAATAATGTGCTGACAATATGGCATGCCCCTATTAGCCAAATATCCATAAGATAGTTGAAAATAACCATGTACAAACTCCATGGAATGTGATTGATCATCATTGATGTAAAAATGGTACTTCCTCAAAATCTTCCTGTCATCCTCTGTACTTGTAGGTGAATGTATGAATGTGATGTGAACAAATATGGAAACCTGTTGAGATGTATAATTCTTTTCTCGCACCTCATTTTGTGGTTGTAGTGTATAGTTCTCTGTGAAGTCTACAACCAAAACAATGGTATCCAGCAGAAATGTATCCTTGCACAACTTGAATTGAAAATTTAGCCATCAAGCTCTATGTGTATGCCTTGTATACTCTTTCATGAAAACTATTCATGAACTCATACACCTTGTTTCTCATGTTTTAGAGCATATGTCACTATCTTATATTTTCTATAATCTACTATTTAATTTCCAGTTGCATGTGTACTATGTTCACAAGTTAATAAAAGTTGCAAAGAACCACAAAATAAGCATGTACCATCCAAGCATGATATTTTGTAAAAATTTTGGGTGTCCCCTATTTCACATAAAATGTTGGATATGAATTTTCTTGAAGATCTAGGTGGCTCATTCATGTCACAATCCTGCAAAACAAACTTAGAATGTAAAAACACATGTATGCCTAAAAACATCAAAATGGTTAGAAAATTCAATATGTATCTTACAACAAAAAGTGATTTATCTTCACAAAAAAAGTTTACCCATCTCAAAAAATCTTTGACTTATTCAAATTTGAGGATACATACCAATAAATTTTGCAAAAAATTGTGCCTGAGTTGAGTCCAAAAAATGTTTCGCATGTGGGTCGCAATTTGGCTACCAATCCTCCTTCTTACAACATCTCTTTGATTAGAGGAAACACATGTGTTATTTGTCCAAAAATCTTCAATCAATGATTTTAAATCTTCACTAATTTCTTTATCTTTTCGTGGTAGTCTATTGCTAAATGTCCATAACTCATTTTTTGTGGAATTTTCCAATCTCTCACACCTTAGCATGACTCTCCTTAGAGCACCTCTATCGATTTTTAATGTTTTGATTGTCTTTCTCATGAGTCAAGCTTTCTTCATTTGGGTACTTAGTATTGTCAATGTAAGTACTTTTCTTGTGACATTACTATCTTTGGTGCATGATGTAGAACCCACTTTGTTATATGCACTCATTAGATTCTTTACAATGCTTTTTTTCATTTGAATTGTCCATTTTTCTTAGCCCAAGAATCTTCATGATAGGCCTAAATTTCAAATTCTTCATCATTTCAATAAATAATTGGCATTCACATGTAATATTTAATTCTTCAAAGAATAATCTCCACATATGATTAACTTTTCTTTGACAAGTATGCTTGCTAATCTTGTCAGGCATTGAACTGAAAATATTAGTATCAATATCAATCAAATATTTTGGTCTTCTAAAACAAATTTTAGAAGGTGTTATAATCTCTTCGATTCCCTCAACATTTTAAACATCAACATAAGATTGAGTGTTTTGTGTACCTTGAACCGAAGATGGTGTGCCTTGGTAATAAGATGCAAAAGATGGAATATCACCTACTTGATATGTTGATATTGTGCCTTCAACATGACATGATAGATTGATATACAAATTAGCATTTCTTCAACATGAGATGATGATATGACTCCAACATTGGAAGGTGGTGTAGCTTCACAATTCAATTGTCTTCTTAAGTGCACCAGTCTCATTTATTCTTTTGTCTTTCCAATGATTCCTCTTTGTTTCTTTGTATCGGTGGTTCTTGTTCCTCTTGGAAAGAAAATTTTTCATTATTGCTTTGCAATTTTCTATGTTCATATATCTCTTTTAATTTCCAAATCTCTCTCCCTCGCTTCTATTGTTTGAGTTTTTTGGTTTCTTCCTTGGCATGATGATGATTTCTATATGTCAAATTATTCAAATACATATACAAATTATAATTATTTCAATAAATACACAAAATATACTAAACAACTTGTCAAATTTCTAACCATTTTCAAATAACAATTCATTTTAACATATAAATTTCAATGAATTCACTATATATTAAATAAATTGTCAAATTATAATTAAATTTGTCTCTATATAGTAACAAAGAATATTTAAAAAGGATTGCACTAACGTTTTCTATAGAAAGAATATTGAAAAAGCCTTCAAATAGTGTATCCAATGATTGAGTATGGTGTTTGCTAACTTCCAACACCACGAAACCCATATTTTCTGTCATAACAACAAAACACACAATAGAGAAAAAAAAATATGGATTAGTAGGGACCCAAACTTTCATTATGACAATTTTTTGGTATTTTCATATAGTGTGTATGCACTATAGTGTGCACACCCTCTAAAGCACATACACATTATAGTGCGTATGCACTATGTGAAAAATCTATCTCTTCCTATCTCACCCTTGCACATCCCCTACTCTCTCTCTCTCTCTCACTCCCATCCCATTCTCTCTCTCTCTACTCTCTCTCACTCTCTCTCCCTCCTCTCCCAGCCCCTACTCTCTCTCTCACACACACATACTCCCATCCTCCCCTCTCTCTTGCTCTCCCTCTCCCACCCCCTACTCTCTCTCTCTCCCATCCCATACTCTCTCTCTTTCTCGCACCCCCTACTCTCTCTCTCTTACACTCTCTCTCTCTCTCTCTCTCTCTATCTATCTCTCTCTCTCTCTCTCCCCCATCCCCTTCTCTCTCTCACTCTCTCTCCCATCCCCTACTCTTTCTCCCACCCCCTACTCTCTGTAAGGCCCACACTAGTACCTTATTATAGATTTTGATGAAATAAATATGACTAGGGGTTAATAAAGCTATGATTGAAATTTTGTTACTAATTATGATTATGAGATCCTATTAGAGACTTAAGAAGATTTTGGTTATTATAAGTGTAATACCCATTCAATAACATTAGGTTTAATAGATAAGATTACGTGACAATGAAACTCTATATGTCAAGTTGGGGACTCGATCAAGGGATTCATAGAATGATTCACTAGCCAAATTAGGAAAGATGAATTAACACTTTCTCTCGTAAGAAATAACAATAGATGTAGATTATAACAACAACAAAACATAAATGGTTGTATTTGTAGATTGTTTTAAATCATGATGACATAATTTAGAAACATTCAATGGCATGAGAAATTGACCCTAGGGGCACACACACCTTATAACAAGATAAAAAGGATATTGTTAGAAATATTACTTTGGTTAGTTGATTTGAAAAGGAAACTAGTTAACAAGTCTGCGCAATAATGATTTTCACTTATGACATATATACTAAGATCCATTTTACATATTTTAATAATTTAATAGATATGACTTCAGTGTTTCATTGTCATGATAGACAAGGATTGTAATGGTATTTAGAACGGTAAATTTGTTATGATTAGAAAGATTAGTGTTATACATATCTTGATATTTCAATATTTTGAATATTTTATGGAAATGATTAGATGGAAGTTAATCGAATATGTTAATGCAATTAAGTGATATTGGATTACTCTACACTTATCTGCATGTATTTTTATACTATATCATTGGGCTATTGACATTAAGTTGAGTGTGCAAGAAAGTTGAACCATGGAGATTATTCAAGAAAACAAGGTTCAAACCTATGTGAACACGATAAAGTCAAGGTGAATCTTTAGAAGATTCAAAACCTCATTATAATGTGTTTATTTCATGATGTGATTGTGCATGGGTGTTATAAGTTTAAAAATCATGATTAATTAACGACATGTCAACGTGATGTGTAAAGTATTTAATGTGTGTATGTCATTTGACACTTGTGTTGTTTATTTGAAAATGACATGTCATGTAGGATTTTGGGCATGAAGTCACTTAACCTGTAGTGCCTACCCCTAGTTCACATTTTTGCTAACATTGTTGAACTCTTTTAGAGTTGGTTTTATGTTGATGGTTAGCAGCATTTTTTTGAGACTATCAGATATTGTGCTATGGATTCAGTTGATATGTGATGAGATTTCTTAGGCTTTACATTTCATGTATGCATGATGATTATTTTCAGTGTTTTCAGTTATTAATGATGATTTATTATCATGTGTTTTCTTATGGATACTTACCCCATACTTGCATGTGTATGGTGTGTGTGTGTTTGTTGTTATGTATGGCATTTTTTATGTGGTTAAGGAAGGGAGTCGTAGTCACCTGCTAGTCAGAATCTACATGATGCACCACTTCCTGCCATTGCCTGTTTAGTATATATTGTGCTTGTAGATGCATGATTTTTATGCAAGTTGCAGGTACCAGGTATTGACTTCTTTGAATTGCCAGGATGAACGTACCCTATCACATTATCTCAATGATAAGAGAGGGGAGATAATTCTCAAGTCCAAATCCCAACCCTTTAAGCCATTTGTTCTAATTAGAAATTAGGACAAGTATCTGAGTTGAGTACCTTTCGAATACGTCGAATGACATAATTCGTGATATTAACCCTTGGCTTGATTTTGTATGTATTTTGGCTATGATGGGTTTTCATATTTTTACCTTGTGAGTCTTTGGAGTATTTTCTATTAATTAAGCCTAATTAAAAGATTTAATTAATGGTTTAATTAAATAAAAAATTAATATGATATTTTAATATTTATTTTATTTAATTAATTGAGAAATTAATTAAATAAACTAATTAAATTTGAAAATAAAAGTTAAAAGTTTAAATTTGGAATGTGACAATATTTATTTTAATAATAATATATTTAGTGTTCATTTTTAAATAAATGACTAAATAATATTATTATTAAGCTAATAAATATCTTAGCAAATTAAGTTCTGGAAAATGAAATTTAAAAGTAGAAAATATATTAAAATTATTAAAAGATTCTAAATCTCATGTGATTAAAATATAAATATATTAAGATTGATAAGTGGAATTATTAAAGTTAGTGCATGAGATTTAAAAATAAATAAATTAAATTGGAAAGAGTAAAGTAAATATTATATTAATTAATGTACATTATTTTAATGTTTGCTCGCATAGGAGTTTGCAAATTCTCGAGAGTTGTTATATAGACAACACAGGAGTTTGCACTCTAAGTATGCACTAGTTGTCTACACTTAGGAGTTAGCATTTTATTTGAGCACATGGTGTCTACAACCTTATGACTTATCTAGAAAGTTGGAGAAGACTCATGTTTAGTTGTCATGCTTATTTTTTAGTTGTTTCTAGAGACACTCTAGATGCATCTTAGAGGCCTTTAAATAGAGGCTCTCCTAGTGTGTTTGGACAAGCTACAAGCTTCAAGCTAAAGTGGAAGCTTCAAGGCTTACATGCATTTGAGAAGCTCATATGCTTCTACATGCTCATATGTTTTCTACTTGCTTCTATGCTTCTACATGCTCATATGTTTTCTACTTACTTCTATGCTTCTTCTAGCACTTCTAGTCACTTGGAGGATTCGGTTGGCTTGGATCTTGGAGGAATTGCGAATGATGGAGAAGGAAGAGATTTTCTATGGACTTCTGAGGCATGGCAGATTAGCATCAGTGTCCAAGTGCACTCGTGATATTCACATATTCTCTTTGCACTATTTCTCTTCTTGTCTTCATCATGTCTGTTATATGTGTCTAAATACTCTTTGTGATTGAATCTACAATTAAATTGGAATCTAGATATTTTATTGGTTGAGAAGAAAACAATAGAAAAATCCTAGATCCAATCAAGGAAGAAATTAGATCTAAACGGGTTTGGGTTCGAATTAGAATCAAATTGAAATAGATTTGAAAATGGTTTCAAGATTTATGGCCAAATCCATTAGTGAAATTATTGGTTAAATTTAGAGAACAATTACCTTTTAGGAGAAATTCTTAATTCATCACAAACTGTCCTGTCGCTACCCCTTGGATAGACCCGAACTCAGTCATTCATAACTTTTTATCGTGATCAAATTTATTCAATCGCTCCAGTAAGAATTGGCGCAACTTGGCTCTCTCCAACATATTTCAATTTCAGCCCGATCCAACGGTTCATTAGGGAGATATGGCCCTTGTGGTAGGACTATTTTATTCAAGGACATATATTTCTCCATTTACCATAACCAAGAGTTCTTTATGTTTAAACTTAACAAAAAAATAATATATCAAAGCATGGAATGAATTAAAGATATTATTGCAATCTTCCCTTAGTAAAATCTTATTAATATGCATTAGTTTTATATGATTTATTATCTAATCTAATTAAATCAAATTTAATTAAGATTAGTTAATAGTAGAAGAAGTGTAATTAATTATTAGTCAATTTAAGTAAATAGATTTTTAAATGAGAGAAAATTAAAAGAACAGAGATATTAATAAGTGGAATTAAATAATTGAATTATTAATGAGATCATTATTTAATGGATAAGATTATTAATGAGTGATGGTATAAATAGTTTTAACGAGACTAATTGGTCAAGATAGAGGAAAGATAATTCATTATACTACGATTAAATAAAAACCATCTCTTGAGAGAACATTAAATTATAACGATTCAAACATTTACCCTTAGTTGAGTTTAGAAAGGTTGTTTTCAAAATATTACGAAGATTATACTATTTAAACAGGATAACTATAGGGTTAAAGGAAGTCTTCTTGCTTGATAATAATCATCGAGTTATCAATTAAGTTATGCAATAGATTGATTAATTGAAAATTGATAAGCATTATTTTGATAGTTTAAAATAATCAATTACTACGAGTAATTGCACCTATCATTTAAATATAAAAATGGGTGGAATCAGGAATCTCTTCTACTTAGAAAATACTTTAAATTTGAAAATAATAGTTGACTTATAACTTACAAATTATAGTTAGTTATTAATCAACTGATATTCATTGGGTCGTTGATATGGTTATGTAATTATTAGTTAAATCAATTAATTAGAGTTAATTAGATTTAATTAATAATTAAGTTATATAATAAAGTTTTTAATTGATATGATTCTTTTACCAAAATTGCAAAGTAACTACATCGAACTTGATAAGTCTTATTCTAATGACTTAGATATTTTAACGGTTATTAGTGACGATTTAATCATTATAATGATTATAATTAAGAGGCTTAAGTGTTAGAGATATTTAATTGAGTTTTAACTATTAGAATGTTAAAGAGTCATGGATTGTGTACCTATGTTAATTGATTGATTTAATTGATCATTTTATTAAAGTTATAATCTTCTTATTCGAAAATTGATAATTGGCTCTCTTATAATTTAACGAATAATGATCCTCTGATTATGTTGAAAAGTTGAAGTAACATTAAAGAAGAGTTAATCAATAAGAATATGGATCTTAGTTAAATAAAGAGAACAATTTAATTAAGGGTTAATGATGATTAGTTTAATGAGTAAATATTTACCCTTAAGTTATTTTTAGAATGTAATTTTAAATAATGGAAGGATAATGTTATCGAAGAAACAAACGGGTTGACGTGTAGGTCAAATGAAGAACCTTACACATTTATATTTGAAACGAAAACTGAAGCTCTACACATTATTCAGCTATGTGATTTTAGTAAACCAAAACATATGTTTGCATTGTGTATTCTATATGCTTTTTGTTTTGGGTTTTGGGTTGACTAGTGTTGACTAGTTATAGGACGTCTACCAGAGGCTTGGGGGTTATGATTGTGATGTCATGATGATGTCTTAATTCTGATCTTTATAAACCCAACCATGGTTATGTGATGGTATGCTCTATGAGATGATTGTATTACTGATTGTTATTGCTTATCAATCTTTTTGAGTGAAGTTGAGTTATTTGTATCTGAGACACTTGATTTAACCATTTTTGAGTCATCGATCAGTTATCCTCAGATTGCTTCTAGTCGCCATGATGGGACTGAAATGTTGATTTATTTCTTGATGATGTCATGTTGTGACATGTTTGACTCAACCATTTTGGAGTCTTTGATCAATATTATTTTGAGATATTCTTGGTTTCTTGTTAAGAACCAATGGATGTTGTGATTCATATTGGAGATTATATTTATGAGGTTTATTTTGTGAAGCTTTTATGTGTTCTTGGATGGGAGAATCATCTTATTATCACATTGCTTGTTAAGGAACCGAGTTTGATCTTTATGAGTGTTGTGGTATGGGACACAACTGTGGATTTATGTGCTTAAGAGAGGTTGTCTAGGTACATGACTATGGGAGTGGCTTGCATAGGGGTCTAGGGCCCAAAGTGGTCAGTACCAGGGTAACCTAATGCAAGCTATGTAATAAGTGATAATCTAGTAATTAAAATTTATGGAGGGAAAACACACTAAAAAGATAAGTTAAAGATATTTAAACCACCCATGCCTTGAGTGCTTGTATAGACTAAGGATGGGAGAAGTGCCTCGTCTTCTTGAGAGGGCTTCTTGGTTTCCACATGTGCCACGTTGAGGGTCCGGGGTTCAGAGTAACCAGTCTAGGGTAACTCAACACTTGAGGGTCCGAGGTCTAATGAGAGACCAGTCTAGGGTAACTCATGTAGCCATGTGATGACACTCCCTAATATGTAGCTTGAGTCTCCTCTATAGATTTTTGTGTACCTCTGATAGTGTACTTATTGTTGTGCCTCTAAGGTTAGATGTTAGTTTTGTGATTGGAACCTTTCAGTTAGTATACTTTTAGGATTCCTAAGCTTATAGAGTTTTGTGCTATGTGATTTTGATAGCCTGTTTGGGACTTGAGATTATCTCCTCAGCACGGTGGGAGTGGACCATTTAGGTTCCACGTAGTCGGGTGGTAGTGTTTTTTCACTCTTATCATTTGAGATTTATTGAGACATCGTGGTTGATGCATCCTTCATGATGATGGATATGTATCCTTTCAGTGATGATTAGCATATGTTAGATGATGGTATCTTATGATTTACTTTGCATGTTAGATATCTTATATGTATTTGATGTAGTATGTTTAGGTGTGACATTCCTACTATGTTAATACTGATGATCTCTTCGGTGCTTTGGGATGTTACGCACGGAGAGATGGCTAGGATCCATGATGGTCTAATGATGCTATTTACGGTTGGGAGGAATCGTGCACTTAGTTATTTATGTTTGTGATATATGGTTATCTTTTATGATGGATGTTTATATCTTTTGTGATGATGTATCATGTATGACATGTGGTTTCATTTACTTTAATTGCATCATGGATTAATATTGGATGTTGATGTACTTTATCTACACAAATGTTTATTCTTTTAAGCCTTTCATACCCTGTAACATCTACAGTGGATAATTGAGCAATCTGAAATGTAATTACTTAAAGGACATTGTATATTGTTTAAGAACATTGGATGTATCATTGCTAAGGATGTGGTGTTAGATGAATAGTTAGTCTAGATGTAATTCAATGTTAAGGGATCTTTAAAGAATGTAATCTGTTATGTTAGGTTTACTTTCAGTTGTTACTATTGCTTTCGCAAATGTTATGAATGATTTTACTTTCATGTTTAAAAAAAAAAATTGTTTCGCAAACTTTAGGTTAATTCTTTGGATCCCTTGGTGGGGCATTACATAACCTAAATTTAATCCCTATTGTGAAATTAAGTTAACCCACCTTGGAGAGTGTTAGGATGAGTCACCTTCATGATGGAATTCAAATTATAATTTGATAGGAACTTTAGAGAGCCTAAAAGTGATTTCCAAGTGTTATTTTTGTAAAAATAAGTCTTTCACATGGTAGTAGTAAAGGTTGGGGGTCTAAATATACCCATAAGTTGGTCTAGGGGACTTAGGAGACCCTCTAAAATAATCATTTTCAAGCCAATTCAAAAATCAAATTGTCACATGACTTCTTTCCTCATCCCACCACTTGGTTAAGTTCCTATTGGTAGAAAGGTACAAGGGTGTAAGAGGGGTAGGTGGGGATGGAAGTGGAGTTCCTTTTAGGGAGGTTGTTCCAAACTTAGTGGTTGTTCACCCACTCTCTAATTGTAGAGACACTTAGGGTTTGTAGGAGGAAACTTGGAAGAAAAGAAGGAAGCTCTTCATCACCACTTCAAAGCCATTAGCTTGGAAAGAGGTTAGTGCTTCATGCCATGAATTTTCTTATCTCTTGAGAGTTGAATAAAGGAGACTTGCAAAAGTGTTCTTGTAAGGTTTTATGTGTTGCATGTAGTGTATGTAAATGAGCATGTTGGGTTTACTTGCATTTGATCTTGTTTCTTGAATTTGTTGTGGTGGATTGAATGTTATGTTGGGTGTGAAGGCTTCACTCACCCTTGGGAGGGAAGAGAAGCCTTAGGGTGAAGGGGTTAGTTGAGCTTGACATTGGAGTTGAGAAATCATTCTCTTGGAGAGGGGATAGATTTCATGGAGTATGGGCTCCATTGAAGCCATATGCCTTTCTATTGTTCTATGGGAGGTATAAGGGAAGATATGTGAAGAGGAGTAAGTGTTGATAGCCTTTTTGAGGCATGTGTTATTGATAGCCTTGTTTTGGCATGTTTCTTGGAAGCCTTATTGAAATATTGCAATTGCAAGAATTGTTGTTTCACAAGGATATGGCAATTCTCCCCCTTGAAGAGCCCAACTTCACCCAATGTTTATGATTCCATCTATGAATCATTGTGCAAGCCTTGGTTGGGGATTGTAAATGTGTTGTTAAACTATGGTAATCATGTTGGTTCTTGTTATTGTGATGTTGTGTATATGTATCCCAGTTGAGCCTTGTTTCCCCTAGCACAGGGGTGGCCTCCTTGAGGCCCAAGTTGGGAGGTGAGCCTCCATGGTTCTACATTTTTCTCTTATTTGCAAGTTTTTTGCTTGAGGCATTGGACATTGGAGATTGTGAAGTTTTAACTTGCATAAAAGAAGAGAATACTATTGTTTTGGTATTGGAATGGAGGACAACTTCATCTTATTATGTGAATTTCATTGTATTGTAGGAGTGTTGTTATTGATCTCATGCATATGCCAAATAGAGAGATTGTGAAACATCTTGTTGTGAGGTCCTTCCATTGTGTATCTTTCTATGATGATTCCACCACCCCATTGGTTGCTTGATATTGTGTTGATGATGCCTTATCATTACATAAATTAGAATGTGAGAAGAAAAGAATTTGAATTAAGACATACCTTGGAAGAATGAGTAGGACATTATCATTGTGATATTCTTACCTTCTCAAATTTCATAAGAATAATTTGATTGTTTTGGTGTTCATTAATGATTTCCAAATTAATATGTATTTGATAGATAATGGATTTGTAGATAGATTTGAAATTGAAGGTCAATTATGTATATTGAATCTATGATGATCATGAAAATATAATCAATGGATTCCATTAAAGTTCTGTATTAATGCATCTTGCAAGTAGATTATGTTGGTAAAATGATAGTTACACTAGATTTGTTTAAATGATAATGTATACGTAGTCCTGATGAAACATCAATAATACAAATAGAAGATTGAAGTTCATAAAATTACTTGTAAATGAATGCATTGTGTCACATATGGAAGAATATTCAAATTAAGCTGATAAGTGCATAAAAGTTGACATGTATCGATTTAGATTTCTCCATTTGATTAAGCAAAAAAAAAAAAACATAATGAAACACTCCAAAATATAACCATTTAGTTATAAGTAACCATAGAGAGAGTAAAAAAAAAAAAGAACCTGGAGATGTCTAGTTATTCTCTGGAAAATGTATGAGCAATTCAAACAATACATCTTGCTATTATAGTCAAATAAAATAATAGATCTTAGATAAAATAATAATATCTTGAAATGGTAAGTTAGAAAATAAATCATCTCCAAAACTATTCCATTTAATAAGGTGACAATCTTAAATTCTAATGTCTTCGAGCCATGACAAGACCTTGTACAAAAGAAAATTTAATACTAAAACAACACATATAAAATATAATAGTCAAGGTCATAAAGAAATTAAAAATATATAAAATTAAGAAGCACATTGAATGCATTCACTCAACAACTAAATGCTCAAAACCATTAAAAGTAGATAAAATATATAAGTTTACCTACCAAGCATTTGTCAGGTCCTGGTGAACCTAGGCACATGAGCAACTTAAGGGGGTAAATAATGTTTACATATGTCAGCCCAAATATCCACCCTCCCACACTTTACTAAGAGCCAAGCGCAATCAGCGCTGAGCAACTCTGACTTAAGTCAGAAAATTAATTAATACTTTCCCTTCATGTTGCCCACCTTGGAAAAAAGAAGCTTTGGGTTGGCTAATTAAAGTGGGGCCTCCCTTTTGAGTGGGGCACATACATTAAGGTAAGGCAAGCACATTAGGAGGGTAGATATATGATTTGAGCGTTGAGTGAGGAGAGATTTTTCAGTTCAGTAAAGTTGGGATAAAGCAAGGCTAAGAGAGTTTAGGGGTATGGTTAATGATTGCTGATTGGGAAATGTGCATGCATGGTCGCCTCACCCTTCATTAGGAATGCTAGGCGCTTGAGAAAAGAAGACCGTGGGGTAGCATGTAAAGTAGTAGAGGGAAAAATGTGTTTTTTTAAAAAATTTAGCATGTTATTTATATTTATTTAAATGTTTAGAGTAAGATTAGCATATAGGTTTGGCTTAGAGTAAGTAGTAGTGGTTAGTGATTGGGAGTTAGTGGTATGGTTTGAATGGTGAGTTGAGAAATAAAGTAAAATATATAGAATAGTTCATAGTATAGCTAGGCATAGATTAATAGAAAAGGTTACAGTTAAGGTGGTTGGAACATTATATAAATTCATTAGTTAAGAGTGTTGGAATTAGGATGTTAGTAACTTATATTTAAATTATATTAGCAAAAGTAGATTAGTTAATGCTAATATTTTTAGAGAGGATGTTGTTTGGTGTTGGAATAGTTGGAAATTTTTAGATGCAAAGTTAGTTAAATAAGTTACTTTTTCTTTTAGGGATAATTAGTATGATAAGTAGGTTTTAAATTTCTAGTTAGTAGTCAGGTATTTAGTTTGTTATTGAAGTAAGCATTATTAACAAAACATTTATGATTGTATAATTATTGCACAATGTAACTACAATCTTGTTAATTCATATACAATAACTTGGGAATTTATTCACTTAATAGTGGATAGTCATTATGGGTCTTTTGACATATGTATGATTGATTGATATGTAGGCCTCATTAGAGATTGGATAATCTTTTGGAATCATCCATAAGTCATTAGTAGGTTATCAATATTGATGACACCAAAGAAGAAAAATAAATAAAATTGTGTGTGTGTGTGTGTGTAGGTGTTTCCAATAATCAAAATGATGGTATATGGTTAGGTTAATTAATTAGGGTTAATGAAATGATAATGTAAAAGCACTCATCAAAATCGGTATACCTATTAACACAATATAACTAATGATAATCAAATTAATGGAATGGGATTGGCCTGAAAATGTAAAGAATTAAGAACACCTTGTGAGAGCAAACATATATAAGCATGATTGAAAATATTATAACTCAAGTTGGCTAGATAACATAATATGATGAGCCAATTTATAATAGTAAATGAGTTGGATGTTATAAACAAATTAATGATAAATGTTTAATATGCTAATTAGTTCAAAATGAGTCATGATAATATCAAGATTATGTATTAATATGTTATGATCATTTGACCCTTAAGTGCAGTATTAGACTCATCAAAAATATTGATCTAGTATATTGTAATAATGGATAGCTTCATAGTTGACTTAAGATCTTGGAAACCCTAAAAGGTAACTTGAACTAGATGTCGTACCCTTGAAATATGAATCCTAATGTTCAATTGGTTGACTCATTCAATAGAAACTAAGGGTTTTCATAGCATAAAGACTTAGGGGTTTGAACTTGTACAATATGTAGAGATGTCAACCCTGCATCTTAATGACATGTATTTGAAACTCACTCTAATCTTATGTCTTCTTTTCATAACCTAATTAGTGTAGCATATGTTAACTTAGTAGATCAAAAAAAAATTTGGTTGTGTTTCCCTTTCTTCTTCTTTGTAAATTTAGGGCATGACACTCTCTCTCTCACTCTCTCTCCCACCCCCTACTCTCTCTCTCATCCCCTAATCTCTCTCTCTCTCCCTCTCCCCCACTCTCCCACCCCATACTCTCTCTCTCCCCCATCCCCTACTCTCTCTCTCACACACACACACTCCCATCCCCTACTCTTTCTCTCTCACACACACTCCCATCCCCTACTCTCTCTCTCTCTCTCTCTCCCAACCCCTACTCACACACACACACACACACACACACACACACACACACACACACACACACACACACACACACACACACACACACACACACACACACACACACTACCATCTCTCCCACTCTCCCACCCCCTAATCCCTCTCTCTCCCATCCCCTACTCTCTCTCTCTCTTTCACACACACTCTTCCATCCCCTTCTCTCTCTCTCTCCCACCCCCTACTCTCTCTCCTATCCCCTACTCTCTCTCACACACACACACACACTCTGATCCCCTACTCTCTCTCTCTCTCACTCACACACACACTCTGATCCCCTACTCTCTCTCCCTCCCATCCCCTATTCTCTCTTTATCACACATACACTCTCATCCCATACTCTCTCTCTCTCTCTCTCTCTCTCTCTCTCTCTCTCCACCCCCCCTCCCCCTTCCTCCCTCCCTCCCACCCATCCCCTACTCTCTCTCTCCCCTACTATGCAAAAAATCTACCTCTCCCTATTCCCACCCTCTCCCATCCCCTACTCTCTCTCTCCCACTCTCACACCCCCTACTGTCTCTCTCTCATCCCCTACTCTCTCTCTCTCTCTCACACACACACACACTCCCATCCCCTACTTTCTCTCTCTCCCCCTCTCTCCCACCCCTTCTCTCTCTCTCTTTCTCTCTCTCTCTCTCTCTCTCACACACACACACACACACACACACACCCTTCTCTCTCTTTGTCACCCCCTACTCTCTCTCTCTCTCTCACTCTCACTTTGTCTCTCCCATCCCCTACTCTCTCTCTCTCTTTCACTCTCACTTTGTCTCTCCCATCCCCTACTCTCTCTCTCTCTCACACTCACACTCCCATCCCCTACTCTCTCTCTCTCTCTCTCTCTCTCACACACACACACACACACACACACACACACACACACACACACACACCCTCTCCCATCCCATCCCGTACTCTCCCTATCTCTCACTTTCTCCCTCTCCCATCCCTTACTCTTCCTCTCTCCCACTCTCTCCCTCTCCCATACTCTACTCTCTCTCTGTCCCTCTCTCCCTATCCCACCTTCTCCAATCCTCTACTCTCTCACTCTATTTCTCTATCCCTCTCTCCCTATCCCATCTCCTACTCTCTCCCCATCCTCTACTCTCTCTCATTATCTACCCTATCTCCCTCTCTCCTTCCCTCTCTATTGAAATTCAAGCTTTAAGAGTGTGTATGCACTAAAGCATGTACGTGCTATGCAAGCCTGAATGTAAAAAATTCTTTAAATAATGTGCACACATTATTTAAAGCTTTGGATTCTACCAAGCCTAAGGCTTGGTTTTTCCTTGGGTTTGGAATCATTAAACTAGTCTAAGATGTTTTTTTTCAGACATACAAAAAATCATTGATTTTTCTTGTGTGCTCTCCTTCAAGTTTCCTTGTGGTTGAGCATCGATAAGATTAGGTTACATGACATTGTAGATCTCTGTGTTATCTTATATAACCATATAATTTATTTTTAATTTGAACTATTTCAAGCCTCTCAACTATAATTTCTTTTGAATGTATGTCCATTTTTTGTCAAAAACCAATCTGTACTAATTGGGTTGTAGATTTTAGCTCACTCATCAAATTTTAAAACAACTTAGTTTTTTAGAAACTAGACTCCATTTTACACATTTTGAAAAAAATTAATTAGATTTTAGATTGATTTTCAATCATTTTTAGGGGGACCACACAGATATTTCATATTTTTGGGATGTGTCCAATTAAAAAAATCATTAAAAAAATACACACTATAAAATTGCCCAAAAAATCTAGGATAAACTACACAGTGTTAGGTAACTTTTGACTAGAGCGATTAAAGAATTTCAAAAAAAAAGTTAAAATTTTTGGGGGGCCACACTTTGCACTGTATTATATTTTTTCCTAAAAAAATGGTACCACTTTTTGTGGTCCCCTTTTTTGAGGACCTAAAACTAAACCATTTTGAAAAAAATAAGTAGTTTAGAAACTAGATTCAAAGGACTACTACTTTTGTTTTTGTCATATCTTAAAATTTTGAGTGTAACTATCTTCAAATTCTTGTCAAAGTTTAGAAATAGTTGATTTCAAAAAAAAAATGTGGCCACTTATACCCCCCTTTTGGCACCACAACTTGGTGCTCTTACCCTTGTAAAAATTAATGATGACTATTGCCAAAAACATTAGTACCCTGCCTTAAGGAATGGACTAATAATATACGACAACTAAATTAAAGAGGTTGGGTTTTAAATTTTATATAGAATAAACACATAAAATAAGCTTCACTAAAATTTCAAATGTATAATTATCTTAGCAGATGGTTTAAATATCACACATTAAGTTTCATTCTAACACTAAAAGTGTTATATAATCAAAGTTGACTTATTTTTTCCAAACTTAATTTTATCTTTATTAAGGGTGGCCGACAAGGTCTACATAAGATATTTTTTAGATAATTGTCCATTGATATTCAATTGTAGTAATATTTTGAGAAAAATTGAAATATACAAAGAGGATATAACAAAGAGACACAATGATATAATTGGAAAGGAGAAGCATTGAACCACATCCCTTAAAAATTCATTAAAGTGGCTTATTTGACCAAGTAGACAAAGAAATAACAACCAATTAGCACACAATCATCACAATTGACAATTGGAAATGAGACGACACAATCATAAAAGAGATTGAGCATGTAGTACAATCAACTACTACAAGTCAACATCATATATTATTGACTAACTATTAGTAAAAGTGAAACACAATATAGAATCTACATCTTCCAATTAATTTTCTATCAGTAGCAATAATAACAAACAACCCTATACCTCTATACACTGGCTATCTTGATATCTATCAACATCAATTGAAGAATGCAAACAAATTCCACCTTAGACCATTTACACATTAATTATAGGAACAAAAAATAGATCATGAGAAAATAATATTATTGAAGAGAAGCTACAAGATATTGAAACTATAGAGAATAAAGGAGATTGTAATTCCTATAAGCAATCTTGATTCATATAAAGGACAACACAATTTGTAATAAAGATCACAGTTGATATATATGATCACAATATTTATATAGTTAAATATAAGATGAGATACATATAATAAGAATACCAAGAAGATTAAAACTTGGTGAGGAAGAAAGAATAACCAAAAAATAGAAATGATGTTGCTTAAAGAAAACACAAACTTCCAGGCAAAATGAACAAACAATGCATATTACATGAAAATAAAATATGTGATTATCAATCCTTTACCTAAATTCAATCGATTTGACACCTTACAAGATGAAACACAACCTCCTTCAATAGACATGGCTAATATCAAGGAATATAAATCTCTTGACAATCATAAAACAAAAATCCTGAAAAAATAAGGGATTTTGATGGTAGAAAAGAAGAAAGTATTCTTTGCAAAAACTAGCTATACAATTCACAATAAAACAACTAGGAATCAAATATCATAGAAGCCACATAAATTGATCAAACAAAGCAACTAGCAATTTACCCATCTCAACAAGAAGGTAAATTGTCAAGTGCAAAACCCTAGAAGCACAAATCATAGTGTAAAGAAAAAAGAAGGTGAATGGACTACAATCAATAGTAAAAGGAACTTTAAAAAATAAAATTCCACTAACCCTAGATTATTAGCTCCCTAGAGCCTTAGGTCGAGAAAAAAATTGGATTCTAATAGGATTCAAGGCAGGGATATCACGACAGATAAGAATGAATCATTCTAACAGGCAATCCATCCCAAACCTACCAACAAGATTCCACTTGGAAATGTGTACATTCCCCAACATAGACTAGCTTGAAAATCATATCCAATTAATAGAGAAAACAACCATTCCCATGCTAGTAGAAACCCTACCCTAGTACAGCCAAGCAACATTATCAACAAAAATTCAAGGGCAATATCAATAACTAATAGGAAACTAGAAGAAGGGCAAAAAACATAGGTAGAGACAAGGTATCACCCAAACAAAGACAACAAAGATTCAAAAGGCATTCCAATCATAAGCAATACACATAGTGAGAGAAGATGGTTCGAGTACCAAGACCTAGGCATCTTTGCCTTCTGGAATGAACTAAGAACCCCCACTTGAGAAAATGATTGAATGGCTTCTACCATGACCAAGTAAGTATATCTTCTATCTCTAATCATTAGTTTTATTTACATTGCAATAGTATAGTTATACGAGATTATCTACTATTTGGACAATTATGCTTTTACAAAGGTTCCTAATTTTAGTGAGAAGTTTGTCAGTAAGTTAAATTTACCAACATGAGCAGTCATTAAATTCTTGCCAATTGAACAAATTCAATTTTAAATCATTAAAAAATAAGATAATTCTTAGTGATCAAAGATTATAGCTATAAAAAATCTAACAACATCAAAGATCTTAGTAAATATATAAACATATTGGAAATAATTTAAATATAGGGAAATTATAACAAACATATTTTTATATGATATATAATATTCCAAGTATGAGGGGTAGATACAAGAAATTATATTTCTAGAACCACATGAAGATTCATAGAAAGAGAGCTTTAAATATATTGGTGGTAACTAAATTTTTTTTCCAAAGGCTTCAAAACAAACTAAAAACAAGAGGAAGAACCAATCATCAAAGATTACAAAAAATTAGAAAGATTTATCAACTGATCAACCTAAACAAATTAGTAGTAACATATAAAGAACTCAAATTTCTAGTATAATCTACTATCCAAAGGGGGGGGTAGAGGAAAGGGAGATAATAGAGAAAGATAAGGATATTAGAACAAGCTTCATTGAGCAAAAAGTTCAAGAAAAAAGACAACATATGAGAAGATATTAAGAAAGGGATATAAATAACCAACAAGATAAGGATGACACAAATGAGTTAGAAAATAACAACATTTAGGATAATTTAAATGAAATCCAACAATGTGAACATTGCATGCAACATAATCTGTATTTGGAAGATATTAGAGAAAATCTAATCAGACATGGACAATTGGCCTAGGAGTTCATATTGATCTACAATGACTTAAGAGATCAATTAATCTCATGGGAGAAAACACATGAAGGTGACTTAAATAAGGATAATAAAATTTCAATATCAGATCACAACAAAGGGTTAGAGTACATGAGCATACCCAAAATTATTAATCATCAAGAGATAGAGGATGATCATTGTCAAATAGGAAATATGGAGGAAAAACCTCCTCACAACAAGGATGAAGTAAATCCACCATTGAATATAAGATTGGTAAATAGAACGAATCCAAAAGATATAAATGATTCACATGCAGACCCTCAGAATAAAAAAGTAAGCAACAACAATCCATATTTAGATAAAGAAATAAAATGGAGCAGTCCACAAGAAAATGATATCACACAAGATACATAAACAAAACAAGTAAACAAGGTAACTAGAAGCAACATGGCAAGGATAGTGAAAAAGAAAAACAACAAAAATTAGATATACACCAACTACAACATCAAAAACACAGTAGGAAATCAAAACGAAAATGAAAAAAGAAAGAGAGAGAAAGAGTTAAAGTAAAAATCCTATAAGTTTTGGAAAACTCCACAAAATGGAAAGAGCATTTTTTAAGATGACGACAGATCTCAAGAAATGGGAGAGCTAGAGAAACAAAAAAAATTTTAAAAATTCTTTAGAGACTATCATGAGGAAAGAAGGCTCAGTCAATTAAACAAAAATAGACACTTCTAGGGATAAAGATAATCAAAAGGAAAATGAGAAAGACCCAAACTATAACTAGGAATAATATGGAGTATAAATATTAGCAGAAGGGTTACAAGTTGAAAATAATGGTAAAAGTAAAATGATCAGGTAGAAACAATGGATCCCATAACTAATGAGGATGAAATTGAACCCCCCATTCTTTTCGAAGAAATTAACTTAGCTAAAAGAGACTTACTTGAGGATCTTGTTGTTGATGAAGAGGATGAAGGAGAGATGAAGGGAAAAAGATAGTTAGTAGAAAGAATCATGGAAATGGATAAGGAAGAATATGAAGATGAGGACTAAGAGGATAATATAGAAAAAATTATTTTAATAAATATCAAGGAAAATAGTAAATCAGTATCAAATAAAAATATAGTCTTAGGCACTTCAATAGGAGTAGGAGAAGATAAGCAATCAAATACAATAACAACAAAAGAGTATACTAATGTAAAACAAAAGGAAATGAAATCTTATTCAACTTCCCGAGAAAAAGTAGAGAAAATAGAAAGTGATTGTAGATATATTCCTATTAAGGTGGATACATTTTTAAGGGAATCTAAATTTTAAATCAAGAAGATATTCTAGATAAATAGGGTTTTGATAATCTAGATGGGAACAAAGTAGGATAATTCCAAAATTATAAAAGAATTAGAAAAGGAACATTCAAATAAAATGGAAGATGAATCTATTGTTGCAAGTGTGTAGAACACTAGTAAAGAATCTAGACAATATTGGTATTTTGGAAAAATTACAAGATTTAAAATATCAAATATGTAGAAAACAAAGAAAAAAGAGAGGAAGCAAATCCTTAGCTAAACTTAGATCAGCTACAAGGTTGGCTAGAAACTAGAGAAAGATTAACATTCTTATGAATGGAGGGAAGGGGAAGTTCCTTCCCACAGAGCCATGAAGCTAACAATGTGGAATGTTAGGAGCTTAAATTCCCCTAACAAAAACTACTTACTCAAGCACAATTTAGCATTATTTGACTCAGATATAGTATTAATACAAGAACCAAAACCTAATAAAGTAGGAGATAAATTTAGAAGAAAACTAGGTTTTTGGAAAATGGAACTAGTTAATTCAGTATGGGCCTCAGGTGGAATATAGAATCCAAGGAGGGTAGATTTTACTCCACTTGTATCCAATAATATTTGGGTGGGGAAGAGTCAAAAGATTCAAAAGAGAAAATCAGTTCCTACTTATTAACATGTATGGGTCAACATCAACAACATGTAAGAAAGAAATTTAGAATGAAATTAGTAATTATTTAGAGTTAAATCCACAAGAAATATTTTTATTAGGGGAGATTTTAGTGAAATTCTAGATTTACTAGAAAAAGAAGGTTGATCCATGACCATTAAGCAAGTTATTTTAGATTTTAAAGCATAGTTCAAAAAAGATAACCTTATTGACTTTCCAATATCTAATGGGGTCTTCACATGCAATAATAGATGAGCTAGATTTTGTTATATAGCCAAAAGATTGGACATATTTATATTTAAAGGAATTTTAATATCTTTTGATCATCCTTTAAATACAGTCATTCTACCTAATGCAATATCTAACCATTATCCAATTAGACTAGATATAGGTGAATCACGAAATCCATCAAGAAATACATCTAAGTGTGAAAACATGTGGTTTCTAGATAAAGATTTTTTTTGATAATATATATCAATGATAACATGAAGAGAAATTTGAAGGATTAAGGATGTTTTGTTTCATAGCCAAATAGAAATTATTAAATGGAAAAAAATACATAGAATAAAGAACATTTTAATAACATATTTAAAGAAAAAATAGAGAATGAAGAAGAATTTAAAAACTTAAATGAAGAACTATTAGTATAGGAATGGACAATGAAAAATATATCAAAGAAAAATAACTTCTTTCTAAACAAGAAAATATCCTACCAAAAGAAGAAACATTTTGTAAAGAAAAATCAAGAGAAACCTAGTTGTTAGAAGGTGATAGAAATACCTTTTTTTCATTATAGTACTATTAATAAGAATATTTTTAATAGAACAACAAAAATCAAGGATAATTTAGGAAGGATAATTGAAAATCCAAATGAGATAGTAGAAACCATTGTAAATTATTATGCATATATCCTTAATAATTTTGAATCATAAAATTTAATAGCTCTAAATAAAATATTATAATCTATTTTGAAAATAATTATTGCAGAAAATTATAAACAAATTAAATAAGAAATTTACCAAAGAAGAAACTAAAGATGCCCTTTATCAACTTAATCGTGATAAATCTCCAAGCCTTGGTGATTTTCAAGCCATTTTCTTTAAAAAATGTTGGGATATTACAAGAGACAACCTTTGGAAGGCTATTAAGGAAACTAGGAATTATGTATCTCTTTTAATTAAAATGAACAATACATTCCTAGCTTTAATTCCACGAAAAACTGAACATATGGATCTAGGAGATTTTAGGCTCATAGCCTTATGTTTTACAATCTACAAAATTCTCTCAAAAGCACTAGCCAATAGACTTAAAAAATTACTATGAAAGCTCATTTTAGAGGAAAAAATAAGTTTTGTTCTTAATAGGTTAATTCCTAATGCTATTTTCATAATACAAGAATTAATTCATTTTGTACAAATTAATAAAGAATATTGTATGCTAATGAAGTTAGTTACCTAAAAACCCCATAATAAAATGGATTGGAGATTCATATGTAGAACAATCGAAGCTTTTGGATTTTCTTGTCAATGGATCAACTTAATGTATAACTGCATAAGAACTCCCTTATGATAAATGACACCCCTAAAGGTTTTTTAGCATATCTAGAGGAATAAGACAAGGGGATCCTATATCACATTTTCTCTTCATTATTATGGCATAAACTTTTAACAAAGCTATAATAGAGGATCAAACTGAAAGGAAAATTAGAGGAATCATTGTAACTAAGGAGGTCCCTAAAATAACACATCAAAAATTTGTAGATGGTACAATTCTACGAGGAGAAAGCAATTTGGAAGAAATTCAAAATTTTAAACAAATAAAAAATAATTATAAGGAAGTTTCAATTCAAAAAGTAAATGCTTAAAAATCAAAGATTTTATTTATTAATACCAAAGAGGAAGTGGAAAGATAAATTGCTAGAATAATGAGATTCAAAAAAAGAACCTTTCCATGCAAATACCTTGGTATCCAACTTGAAAAGGATATTAGAGAAGGTAAAGCTTGGGATATGACTTTAGAAGAATTGGATTAAAAAACAGGAAGTTGGAAAGGGAAATGGTTAATAAAGCTAATAGAATGACTGATTCAAGAAATACTTTTGTCCATTTCCACATATCATATTTCATGTTTTTCCTTACCCAAATGTGTAAAAAGGAAATTAGACTCTAAATTTAAAAACTTCTTCTGGCAAGTTACTAGAGATAAGAAAAAAAAGCTTCGATAAAATGAGAAAAAATATGTAGACCTAGGCATAAAAACATTAAGTTGGCAAAATGAGGCACTAGAGGAAAAACTTATTTGGAGAATTCTTGAAGAAGACAATAGTAAATGGGAAAAAAATTATATCATAAATATTAAACTATAATAATCCTTTGTCTTTGTTCAAAACAAAAATCCTCCAAAAGGTTCAAGAAGATGGAACTTTATGTTGAACTTCCACCCATTAATGGCTAACAACTTTACTTGGAATATCATCTTAGGGAAGGATGCTTTAGTTTTGGGAAGATTCATGGGATGGGATCCCTTCTCCAAATAGTGTAAATCTACCTATAAACATCAAGAACACTCTTTTGGCTTTGTGGGTTAAGAATGTGAATAATTATTAAATTAAAATTAATGAAAATCAATATGGAGGATGGAAATGAAAAACCCTAGATGAAACTCTACTTTTATTACAAGAAAAGCACATTTTCAATAAATTTTCAAAAAGTAGATTGGAAAATCATAAAGATAAGAAAGGTAAATTAATTTAGGGAGCCTTAAAAGACAAAAATTATAAAGTCAAAGTTATAGGGTATGAAAAGATATTAAATTCTCAACAATGTGATAAGTGTGATATCCCTCCAAATCTTTGTTGGGATTCAACATGTCTTCCAAAAATAGGTATCTTCCTTTGGGCCACTTTTCAAAAGAGAATCTAACAACAGATAGGTTTACCAAGATGAGTTTTAAAGGACCATCTAGATGCCCACTTTGAAAAAAAGAATCTAAAGCATTTGAACACTTGCTTTATGGTTGTCCCTTTGATAAGAATTGTTGGAATCGGTTATGTAAGAAATTGAATTAGCAAACCACATTCTTCAATAGGCTTTTTTTTATAAAAAGTTGGATGAAACATGGTTGTTCTAAGATTTATAGTAATTTATGGAAGATATCCCCTTGCATACTCCTATGAGAATTATGGAAAGAAAGGAATAGATTTTTTTTTGTAATGTAATGTTGGATCTTACATCTTATTTTAATAAACTAGAGGCTTGTATTATTGAGGTAGCTAACAATATTTTTAGTAACTCATATAAGGAGGAAGGTTCATTTTTAGAATGGGATGCAAAGATGCGTAAAAATTGGTTTAAACTAATTAATCCACCAATGATATACAAAAAATCCAATAAGATCAGTAGGGAATAATATAAATGGGAACCTCCTCATACATGATGGTCAAAGTTGAATTTTGATGGGGTCTCTAGAGGTAATCTAGGACTAATAGGCTCAAGATGTATTATATGTTTAGATAATGATTCATGCCTAATTAAACACACCAAACCTTTAGGAATAATGTCTAATAGCTTAGTCAAATCAGAGACCCTGATAGAAGAATTAACTCTAATTAGAGTAATAGGTATTAATAAATCAATTATTGAAGAAGATTCACAAATTATTGATTATTCCTTAAGAAAAAGAGAGACCCCAAACTTGATCCTTAATTCTAAACTTGAATATGACCTAGCCATCACTGATCAATTCAAAGAAAGAATCATAAAACATATTTATAGGGAAGCTAGTAGAGAAGTAGAATAATCTTGCTAACAAAGGAGCAAATGAAGAAGACATACTAATAGAACAAGCTAATATAATAAGTATAAGTTAGAAAATCATTTTTTAAGCGAGATTGGTTTAGAACTTCTACTGTCAAAATAAAAATGTTAAATTTAGCTAATTTCATGGAGGTTTAATGTTAATAAGTGACATATTTTTGGTTATTCCAAACTTTTCCTTATATACTATTTTATTTTAAAATTGAAGTTAATAGGAGATAAGTTTCATTTTTTATTATGAAGCATACTTATTTTTCATTCTAAGAACTTGATCATAGCCAAGTTTAATTTTTAGGCTATCTTCGCAAGAAAGCACCAAGAGAAAAGTTACAAATTCAAAAATCACAATAAAGCACTAAAAATTGTTAAATTAATCTAAGATATTTATGTAAGGGCTATAAAAAGAATGTCTATCCATCTTTGATCATTGGTGCCCAATTGAGATAGTTTTTAAAAACACAATCTTGGCCCTCATGATCGTTTACCTATCAAAAAAAAAAATTGACAGTTTATTAATAAATTTAATTGTCTAATATCTTGAGAGAAACTTTAGACTCTTACACTTTAGCGTCTGGCCAAGAAGTTAACAAAGAAAACTCTAATATTTTTTCTCTAACACAACCCCCAAGTTGGAGTCTGCAATATGCAAAATTATGGGTTTTAACAAAGGATCCCTTCCCTGTAGATATTTAGGCCTCCCTTTGAATTCTCGTAACAAGAATTCTAGGCTCTAGGAACCAGTAGAAGATAAAATAAAGTAAAAATTGTCTAGCTGGAAAGGAAAATGGTTGTCTTCTACAATGGTATCTTTAGTGTTGTTAGCCTAGCTTGTATATCAACTAGCTTGTATGAACTTGGCCTTTTCTTTGATATGACAATAATTATCACTGACTTTGAGTTTCCTCCCCTTCCATAGTTCTTTGGGAACTATAGAACAAGAGGAATAGGAGAATCTTTCAAGAGAAATAGATGTCCCCTTCTCAAATAATAAACAAGATAGAATTTTCAAGCATTGAATTTACCAATAATAGGTTTCTTAAATCTCAAATAAACTTAGCCAGAATGACAAGTTGGGATGAAAAACTGTAAGGAATATGGATCGGTTTAAAACTTCCAGACTTTATAGGGATGGGAGAACTACTTAGTACTCAAAAAAGAAGAGAATGTGTCTGGATGCCTCCAAAGGTAGGATGGCTCAAGCTTAACCCCAGACCCTCAAGTTTGATGCCTCAAAATGCGAATTAGGATTCAATTCAAGTATTAAACTAATTAACACAAAGGGTAGGTCCTTTTATGCAACATATTGATTATAGTTTAGATATACTAACAATGTTGCAAAATATGAAGCCTTGATTTATGGACTTCTCTTCACATTAGAGAAGGGACTCAAAGATCTCATAATTGAAGGAGACTCCCAATTAGTGACTAGTTAGGTGAAATCAATCTACTCTTGCAACGATAGAAGACTACTCACTTACCAGAAAAGAGTATGGGATTTGATGGAAGACTTTGAGGCTTTGAACATAAAGTCCATCCCGAGGAGGAGAAACATGGTAGCAGATGCCCTTGCAATTTTAGCTAGTGCATTAAAACCCGTGGAAAGAACAAAACTAAAAATATTTTCAGTAGAATTGGTTGTTGTCCCATCTATCCTAGAAAATATTACAAAGTTTCAAGTTTTCCAAGATGACCAGCATATTCTTGAATTTATTATGTGTAATGGTCTTTTCAAATTCAAAGGACAAGAGATTGATGATATTCTCGATGATAAACCTAAGCATGATGAAATTGAAGATGAGGACTAGATTATCAATTTGAAAACCAACACTATTCCTAAGGGGATGGTTGAGTTGGAACACATATTTGACCAAGATGAATCAAACATAGCACAAGAACTATCAAAGTAAAGAGAATTGAAGAATGTGATTCATATAATTTGGGTACAAAAGAAGATCCTAAGATGGTAAGAATTGGGAAGGCATGTAACCCTCAAGAATGAGAAAGTGTGCTTCACTTACTTATATAATACAAAGATGTCATAGCTTGAAGAACTCAAGATGTATGACCCAAAAATCATCACTCATGACATTCCTTTGAAACCAAATACCAAGCCTTTTCGTCAAAGGAAGAGACTGGTCAATTCCATTATTGAACCATTAATAATGAAAGAAGTCAAAAAGTTGCTCGATGCTAAAATTATCTTCCTAATTTAACATTCTACATGGGTTTAAACTTGGTTTTAGTAAGGAAAAAGACTAGAGGAATTCATCTTTGTGTGGATTTTCATAATCTAAACCAACTGTCTTAGAAAGATCATTATCCTTTTCCCTCACTTGATGAAGTATTGTAAATTATGATTGGATCCAAAATGATGTCTTTTCTAGATGGATATTCAGGATACAATCAGGTGATGGTAGATGACGAAGATAGGTTAAAGAATATTTTCACAACAAAATGGGGGACCTTTGCATAAGAAGAGTTCCTTTTGGATTGATCAATGTAGGAGCTACATTCCAAAGAGAAATGGATGAAGCATTCAAGGGGCTATCAACAAATATATAATTATCTACATGGATGACTTAACTATCTTTTCAAAAGATTAGAGCACTCTTGTTGATTTAAGACAAGTGTTCATATCACTAAATCCAAAAAAGTGTTCATTTGGGGTCACAAAAGGAAAGCTTCTAGGTCACATTATTTCTCAAATAGGAATCTCCATTGATCATGGGAGAATTGAAGTCATTCTAAAGTTGTCACCTCCACATAGCCGCAATGAACTAAAGTCTTTCTTTGGGAAGATCAATTTTGTGTGCAAGTTTATTTGCGGGTTTGCTAAGATAATATGCCCCTTTAATGACTTGCAAAAAAAGGGAGTGAAAACTGAATGGGTTTCAGAAATTACGAAATCCTTTGAGGACATCAAAGTGGATATCTTTGTGGCTCTAGTACTTGTGAGTCCAAATTATGATCTACCATTCAAAATCTACTCTTTTTTTTTAGAGCACTCATGTGCCAAAATTCTCACTCAAAAGAAATACAAAGAAGATGAGGGGCCTATCACGTTCATGAGTTTTCCACTAAAGAATGTTGAGTTGAATTATTCTAATCTTGACAAATAGTCTTTCACTTTGATAAAGGCAATCAAGAAATTTCACCATTATATACTTAGGAGCAAGGTATATGCAATTGTGCCCGATCTTGCAGTCAAAACATTACTGATGTAGAATGAATTAGGCCAAAGAAAAGGGAAATGGATGGCTATATTATAAGAATTCAATTTCAAATTGAATCCATGAAGCTGGTGAGAGTAAAAGGATTGACCAAGATGATAGCTCATAATGAGATCAGTAATGATAATAAATTCATATTTGATGATAAAATCAACATGGAGAATTAACAAAGGATTATAGTGTCTCAAGTAGATATTGATTAAGGAATAACCACAGATGTATGGTATCAAGATATTGTCTGCTATCTTTTATAGAATCAATACCTTGATTGGATGAATAGTTCCCAACATAGAGGTCTCAAGATGAAATGTGAATCATATATGCTTCAAGATGGGAAACTTTATAAAAGAAACTACGAGGCAATTTACCTAAAGTTTTTAGGATGTGAAGAAGTAAAAGAGGTTTTGGAACAATTTCATGATAAGTATTGCAGGACATGGATCAACAGAGATTGTGATTCATATGATTTTGAGACCAGGTTACTTTTGACCTACAATCTTTAAAGATACATTTGAACATGTGCCTTCTTGCCATGTTTTTCAGACAAGTGCCAATAGAGAGAGAGATTTGGCTATGCCTCTACAACTAGTATTTGAGATATGTCCTTTTGCTAAGTAGGGACTGGACTTTATAGGCCCAATAAAACCACCATCATTCATAGGACATATGTTCATTCTTATAGCTACCCACTATCGTACATGCTAGACAAAGGCTAAAAATTTCAAAAACTACACTGCTAAAGTAGTTATTGATTTCTTAGAAGAAGATATTGTTACTAGGTTTGGGAGGCCATTTTTCCTCGTTTGCAATAATGGATCAGCTTTTGCATCAATATTCCTTACCCAATGGGCATTCAAAAATTAGGTTATAATCAAGTTCTCTTCATATTACTATCCCTAGGAAAATGGTGTGGTTGAGTCCACAAATAAGAACTTGATCATAGTGATAAAGTACTTGCTAAAGGAAAATCCAAAAGATTGGCACACTCAACTAAAATATGCATTTTGGATAGACTAAGAAAGGATAAAAAATTCTTTAGGGACATCCCCATATCTTCTCGTCTATGGATAGGAGCCAGTATTCCCACTTAATCTTAAGATTCCCATTTTGAAATTCATGAGTGAGTATGTTGAAGATGCTAATAGGGTTCATATTAGATTAATGAATCTCTTAGAATTAGATGAGAGAAGGATAGAAGCTTTAGAGCATGTCTCAAAACATTAGGCATTAATCAAATGGTGGTTCAACAAGCAAGCCAAAAAAAATCTTTCAAAATATCCAACCTTGTTCTCCTATGGGACAAGGTGAAAGAGAAGCCAAGCAATCACACTAAGTTTCAATGCTTGTGGATTGGCCCTTATAAAATTGTGGAGATTTTGGGATAACATACTTTTAGGCTAAGTTCCTTACAATGGGAATTGGTACCATTGCTAGTCAATGGCCAGTTCCTAAAACATTACTTTGAGGCCTAAAAGGAAAAAAAATTCAAAAAATAAAAATAAAAATTTACTTTCTACAAGTGTGTTTTACTTTTTGCAAGCATGTTTATTTTTAGTTGTGTGTTCTCTTTCGAAGTTGTGTCTATCTTTTCTTGTTAGTCTAGGGTTAAGTGAAATCAGGACTCTTTCTTGATGCATTTCATAGATCACTCCTTTTGGTTTTGACTTTTGGGAAGAGGTATTTCTTTTTCAAAGCATTTGGATGATTTTGTTTCTTGTACCAACTGAGAATGGATGTTACTTGTAGTTGAAAGGAAATCAGAATTGTAGATCAATAGTTCTCAACACTTTACAAATTTAAAGATTGACTATCTTGGTTTTTTCAAATTGAGGTTGACAGTAGAAAAGGATAGTCCAAACCTGTCGGCTCAAACTAAATTTTTTTTGAAAGAACCGCTAAGATCATTATTTGGTGTGATAGTTTCCAAATTTTCATAAAAGAGGAATGCAACAGTTATCAAACTAACAATTTTCCCCATGTTGATATAAAATATATAACCAATATTTGTAAATTTTACCCTATTTTCTAAATTCAATCTTTTGTTACCATGGTCTTCATAGTAGTCAAAATTTCAAAAATTTCTTATATCAAGGTCATCTTTGGAGTCATTATACCAATGTGACTCATAATTTTCATGGTCTGTGGGTCAAACTTTATAAATTTTATTTTATTTTAGTAAAAAATGAGCAATACATTATCAAACTTTTCGCTTTAAAATATATGGAAGATAATATATAAATTTTTCTTTACACATCACACTTAGTTTCCTTCAAATAATTTGGACATGTGTTTTGATTCTTGCATGTGTTATTAGTCTCTTTATCAAGAACTAAGCAATACCCAACATGAATTCAATGGTTCCATTGAAAGCTATCTATACGCTACATAAACTTTTTTACTTATCTTTGTTCAAATATATGGAATCAATTTTTTTTTTACGTCACTTCTTACCAAAATTATAACATAACATATTTATCTTCGGTGTCCTTATTGCAACCTTAGGTGCAATTGCTAGTATTTAGACTGCCCAAAAATTTTGATTAATCACCACAGCCAATTGCCAATTCATTCCCTCCACTTCCATCTTATTTAGATGAAAGTTGGATTCTTTATTTTTTAATTTTTCAAATCAATTTATATATGGAGGATTCAGAAATTTAAATATTAAAATTTATCAAAATAGTTAGATCAACATTCAACTAAATATAGTTAAATCAAAGTAGTGAGCTATATTTTCCTTAAAGTTATAGCAGTTTAATTTGATAAAGTAGTAAAGATAAAAATTTAATGGTTATATTTGCCAATGAAATAAGCTTAAAATAATTTTGATGATTTCGAAATTAAAAATCTCATATATAAACATTAGCAAAATTAGAACTTTAAAATAAAAAATACTTGGTTGAAATAAAGAAAAAAGTTGAAGTGATTACAATGGTATAAGAGTCTTTCATGAAATGAAAATTCTAACTAATCAGATCCACGAATTAAGGTTTATTTAAACTTTCCAATTCACCTTGCCTTTATTTAAAATTCTAACTTTCCAATTCACCTTTCCTTTGTTCAACTTCCCTCTCCTTGGGAACACTCCTAATTCACCCTTCATCCAACCAACTCTTGATTTCTATATTCAAGGATTCCCTTGAACCTTATAATGCCTCAATAACCTTCAAAAAACATAACTAAGGAGTTCCAACCCCTACCAAGAATCAGTTCTATCTCAATCTTCAAAACTGCCTTCAATAGGCATGCCCAATTAGCCCTGTCCTGCAAGTAATCTGTACTTTACTCTCAAACTTCCCAAACAAACTACTAACCTCTTCACCTTTTCAAATACCCTTTACTTCTTTCTTGAAACCCTATGAATCTCAATCCTTCAACCCTTAACTGGTGTATGTTTCTATGGCTGACCCTACATGCTTTCAGGCCTAATTACAACCTAGCACACCATTCTTCTCCAATTCAAGCTTTTAACTAGGGCTTTCTCACAAATAACCCTACACTCACTTTTGGGATGCAAACTTTGATCCTACATCTTGTACTTAACATATCTTGACATGTTCAAAAGGAAAAGTATATCCTCATTCGGCCCAAACACTCACTGCTATACCCATGGCCCATGTTCTATGCACCCTTCAACCTGTCAACTTGCAAATTTAGTCAGACACCTTTCTTATTCTTCAAAATCCTACATTATTAGAACCAATTACATATTGTACAAGGGTTGGATCCATCCCACAACCATAGTAACCACAGAAAGTGGATGGATCCACCCAATTACATGTTTTTTTCAATACAAAACAGTGCACTGTTTTAGGATAGTCACCTTAAAGAAAGCAAAAACTGTTAAGAAATGATTGAAAAGGGTTCTAAGAAAATTCTTATGTGTTCCTAAATACTTCCAAAACAGTAGAATATAAGAAACATAAGAAATAACCTTATTTGATACCAAACTGAATCTTTAAAAACTAGAAAAATTGTCACTGTGATAGTGAATAGCAAAATTCCTTTATTTATTTCTTTTCTTGATACATTCACTACTCCCTCGACTACTAATCTTGTGTCTTATAAAGACCTTACTTTTCTAGACTTTTTCCCATCTAACTGACTCATAAAACTGAACCAAAGACCCCTTGGTTGCCAACTATCCCTCATAACTGTCACATGACAGTAACAAACACTTTTTTAACAGCACTCATTATTTGTTTTATTATCCTTCATGACAAGGACTTATAAAACCTTTTTTTTCATTCCTAGGGACTTCTAAAAGACTTTTAAAACAACCTTCACACCCCTATAATCTCAACTAAACCATTCAAGCCTTATTTGGCTTATGTTGCCAACATTGGCAATTTACAAGATCTTGCACTTTTAGTGCATTTTATACCAGTTAGAGCCTTATTACATTATGTAAACAATATTATTCATTACCATCAAACTATAACTCTTCCTAGGACACTCTAGGACTTCAAATGACTTCACAATAACCCCTTACATCACATTGCCTGTTCTTGGCAATACATTACAATTTGACAACTTTATGAAATTCCTTACATTTTGATGGCTTCAATAGCCATAATCCATCATCAAATGACTTAACATGTCTTCATTAGGCATTTATTTCCCTTGGTACCTTCATGGTCTCCTTCATGACTCCTGGTGTACCCTGTAGGTTCATGTGTCCCTTGGGTGCCCCTGCACCATTGTACCACTTCACTAGATGTGCTTCCTACATCAGCCTTGTTTTTATCTTCAACAATTACATCTCAAGCAGGAGTTGTTAATGTCTACTATGAATCATTATCCAGTTGAGCATCAGTGATGTTAACTCCCCGAGCCTGCTGAGAACTTTTTTCTGGCATTGGTGCATCAAAAATATTAACTACCGATCCCTGCTGAGAATTTTGATCCAAGTTTGTGGACGTTTGATTTAAATTTTTTATCATTTCTTCAGAGGGCAAGACAAATTCCAGCTGTCCCTATCTAACTATTTCATTTCTTCAATATGCCCTATGGATGATCATTTCATTTCTTCATTATGCCCTATGGATGTCCCTATCTAACTATATATCTTTTAATTGCATATAATAACTAATTTATGTGCTTTTTCATGGCTATGTTTGACTCATATAATTATGATCTCTCTAACACTATGATGTCGTTTAATATGTCTTGCTAAAGCTTGTAAATTTTGTTCCTTTTGCCATGTCATGTAATATGTCTTGCCTTGTAGCTTATATGTTTTGAAATTGTTGTTAGGCCTTGTAGCTTGTATAATTTGATTGTTGGAGAGCTTCTATAGCTAAGCAAGAAGGTCATTGCACGAGTTATAGCCACACACTTGATATGAAAATTGTATATTTTTTAATCTAATGTATATTTTAACTAGAATTTTAGCTTATATGTTTTTAAATTGCTTTTAGTGGCTTAATGTTGTAAGGTCTCTTGAAATAAGACCTTAAGGCGGTTGGTCAAAGTTTTACAAATAATCTTATCCACAAATTTGCCTAGAGCAATTGATTGAATGTTATAAAAGGTGATTGAGTTAAATGTCTTAGGAATAAAGTCAAAGAAAATATTTTTAAAATATTAAAGTATTTAGCTAGCTCTAAGAAGATTTGTATACTTTCGACAGTTTTTCTTAGTTTGTGAAAGTTGTAGACCGAAGTTTTCATAGCCCGATTTTTGTTTCCTGCGAAGAACGATCATGTCAGATAATATAAGTTAAGAACAAAATAGGGAGACAATCACTAGATTGTGGTCTTACTTGAAAAGAAAAGGTGATGGAAAATTTTATTGTCCTTGCAAAATTTGTAAGGGCTTAAACCATAGAAGACTGCTAATCAAAACAGTTAAGAGACATTGTAGGGAGAATGGTCACATTGAAGGGGGGCATGACTATCATCCACTGGTAAGTTGTTCATTATATCATTTTAACAATTTATATACATATGAAATCACTTGATGATGAGTTGATGATCATGGTTTATTTATGTTAATCAATTTTATATAGGTTGATCTCCCCAGGGAAGTACATGATATGAACCAAAACAATCTGAAGAATATGGTTTTCGAAGTGGAGGAACATGGAGGTGCGAATATCCAAGGTGAAGATAATGATCCCATGGAAGATGACGATCATGCACTAAAAAACACAATTGAAGATGATGGTATAAATACATTGATCCATGAAACATTTAGTCCAAGCGTATTTGATCATGATGATGATGATAGCCTCGATGTACCTCTACTTGAGAAGGCATACGAGCCCCTATACAAAGACTCTCAAGCAACTCTTCTCTCTGGTGTATTTTTGTTGTTGAACTTGAAGGTTATGAATGGTTTATCCAACATACAAATGTCTATTTTAGGGTATGTCATATATGTCTTTATAGTTAACAAAGGGTGAATAATGTACCACTAATATTGTTTATATTAACAACTTATTTTTTTTGTTGTAGATTGATAGGCGAGTTTCTATTACCACCATCAAATATTCTACCTTGCTCATATCGAGAATTATCTATTGTTATGAAAGATATTGGAATGGAGTATGAAACAATACATGCTTGTCCCAATGATCATATTATATATTATAAAGAACATGAATTTTCAACACAATGCCCTGTATGTCATATGAGTAGATATCGAATAGATCGACTAACAAAAAGGTGCCTCAAAAGGTTCTTTGTTACATCCCCATTATTCCACGGATGCAACAATTATTCAGGTGTAGTAGCTTGGCTCAATTTATGGATTATCATGCACGCAATAGAAGTCGAGATGACATTATTCAAATCCCTGTGGATGGTTTGGCATTTATGCACATAGAGGAAAAGTGGAAACACTTCAAAGAAGAACCTCGTAATCTCAGGCTTTCATTGGCAGTGGACAGTGTCAATCCATTTGGAGAGATGAGATCTATTTACTCGGTGTGGCCTATTTTTTTTATTAACAATAATATTCCTTCGTGGATGTCAATAAAGAGGGAGCACATTATGTTGGCAATGATTGTTCCAGGTATCTTATCATTTGATAGTTATTAATTTACATGTACTTACAAATCTTGCAATAAAATGGTCACAATAATTATGTAATGTTACTGTTCATTCAAGTAGGTAAATATCAAGTTAAAGATATGAATGTATATATTGAGCCTTTTATTGATGAGTTGGTGGAGTTATGGAACGGTGTAACTATGTATGACATGTCTAGACCAATAGGACAAAGACAATTTCAATTCCATGCAATACTTGCATGGACAATACATGATGCCCCAGGGCTAACACATTTTTGTGGTATGTTATAGTGAATTCAAGTTGCACACGATAATTCTAATTATAAAAATCAACATATTTAATAATCCAATTATATCATTATCTTGTAGGTCTTCAAACAAAGGGAAAATTTGCATGTCCAGTTTGTGGTCCAAAGATGAAATCTCATCATTCAAAAAGTTTAGGAAAGCAAGTGTTTGATGAGTGTAGACACTTCCTCCACAGGAATCATAAGTATCGAAGTACAAAAAAACATCTTTTCAATGGGAAAGAAGAGACTACATCAAAGCCACGAAGAATGACACCTCGCCTATGGAAGTTGGAATATAATAGAATTAATCATCAAGGTAATGTCGTTCCACCTAATGATTTATGTTTGTAATTTGTATATTTCTATTGTGATTTTTGTTTACTAATTGTGTAATTGATGATCATGAAGGTTGTCAAGGCAGTACTAACAACCTTCCAAAGGCACTAAAAAGCTATCCCAAACAATTTAGTAGGTTGCCCTACTATGAGCACTTACAAATTGTGCATTTGTTTGATACTATGCATATTGGAAAGAATATAATAGAGACATTGTGGAAAATATTGGATGGAAGGCTTGACAAAGAAAAAATTGTCAAAATTTGTAATGACATTCATGAATCCAATCATGCATTGAATAATTTCATTCACTCAAATAGAAACAGAGATCAGATTAATATAAGTGCCCTTTCTTGGTTATTAACGGAGTAGCAAAGTGATGCCATAAAAGAAGTCATACGAAAAATTCAATTTTCCACAAGATTTGCTACAAACATAAACAATCTCATATAAACAAAAGTGAATTTGGGCTAGGGCTCAAAACGCATGATTGGAATACTTTCGTCAAGGTAAGTTATGTTCTTATGTATTTACAATATATTCATAAACTACATGTACTGTTTGTTATGTTATGTTAGAAAACAATGAAATGATTGGTTTATAATTACTGCAGTACGTGCTTCCTCTATCTCTCCCAGAGCACTTCAACAATAACATCAAACAATTGATATACGATCTTGGAAAATACATGAGGTAAGCAGTAATATCTGTTCAAATTTTTGTATATATTTATTATATTTGTGATTTGTTTTTCTTGCTATGTAATCTATTGTATATTATTTTGTAAAGTCTCGTATCTATATATTTTTTGTGACTTGAATCTCTTAATGTAGGTGGTTGTCATCTAAAGAAATTCATAAAGAAGATATAAACTATTGGAAGAGAAGAATTCCTCATTTACTGTGTGAAATGAAAAAGTGTCTACCTCCAACTTTTTTCAATGCACAGGAACACTACCTCATACACCTAGTTGAGGAGATTGAATTGTGTGGACTTGTACACACTAGGTCAATGTGGATGGTTGAGAGGCACTTGAAATCTTTGAAGGCTTTGGTTGGACAAAGAGCACATCTTGAGGGTTCTATGGTAGAGGGATATATGGTATACCAAACTATGGTGTACATTACTGAATATCTTCCTATGTTTGCATCAAATATCCATGTAGATCCATTTGGGATCTCGAGCCTTTTAAAAAATTAGAAGGGGAGTACTTGATGCAGAAAGGTACATTGAGGAAAGTGAGAGGTAATAAATTATAAGATGTTATTGTAATAAATTATTTCTTAATCTTCAAAATAAATTAGTTGTAAGTTGTCTTTTTTTTTTTTTGTATAGGTGCTCGAGAGTGAGATGCACTACATTTGTATATTGCAAACAATCTTTGATTGGATGACAGTATGGATTGAATGATGTCAACATTCTGATCGCACATTAACATGGGAAGGTGTATCTTCATTGGTTAAAGAAGCTCATCGTAATGGAGATCCCAATGTTACGCAAAGGGAAATAGATTTAGCACGTGGTTTAAGAGATTTCTAGGTACGTACAAATTTATTAATCACCCGTATGTTTATCAACTCACGATACAATAATTTTGACATGTTTCACATATTATTGCAGGTTAAACACCACAAGGCTATGTTCTATAATGGTTAGAAATTTCATGTCAAAGTGTTGGATGACACGAAGAAAACTTGTGATTCAAGAATAACTGTAGTCTTTCAAGTGACTAATATTTCATCTAAAAATGACTTACATCCTCGAGAGTCTAAAAATTGATACTATGGCATTTTGGATGATATACTTGAGTGTGACTTTAGTTCCTTCAAATTAATACTCTTCGTTGTCAAATGGTACAGGTTACAACTTAATCTAAATGATCCTAATAGAACTTTTATTGTACATGATAATGGATTTACAATGGTTAATACAAGGTCGTTTGAGCCACTTGGGGATGAGCCCTATGTTCTTCCAAGACAATGTGAGTAGGTATTTTACTTAGATGTTCCACATAAACTGGGTTGGTCATTTGTTGTTAGACATGAACCGAGAGGAAGGCTAATAAAGTATAATACGATGGAAGAAGAAGATACCGAAGAAGTAGAAGATGATGTAGATGGTGATCATGATTGACAGTTATTGGATGATGTTCCTAAAACAAATTTTCATGAATAATAAGAAGAAGATGATGACAATGATGTTGCTACTGATGATGATGAAGAAGATGATGTTGATGTTGTTGATGATAATGTTGATGATGACGACAACGACGACGAAGATGGTGAGGATGATGATGATGATGATGACAATGATGATGAGGATGATGATGATGATGATGATGATGATGATGATAATGATGATGATGATGACGAGGATGATGATGATGAAATTTAGAGGTATGCCATCAATCCTTAATCTATTTAATATTCATTTCTTGATAGAAATATATTTGTCTTGTATGGTTACATAGTTTATTCATTATCTATTTAAAAGCTACAAGTTTCAACTACAAATAGAATACTGCTAATCTAAATTAACTATTAATCTAAATTAATTAAATAAAATTATTTAAAACACATATTGATGCGTGAATGTATTGAGCCTTATTTTCTTTCAGGTCAAAAGAATTTTTAAGTGTTTAGTTTAGAAAAGGGAATTCATTAAATATCTATAAAAGGGAGTTGTACCTAAAATAAAATTCATAGGGAATACATAATATAAGTGCTTACCCAATTTTTTGGTTAATAATTCTGCCTCTATAGGTGATGCAGAGACCCTAGGTGGACTTGCAATCATTCATAACAAGAGGGACTTCCATAGTGTTCTCACAACACCAACCAAGCATCTTCATAAGATCCCTCTCCTTGATCCAAGCCAACTCCATAACCTATCAGAGTGCACACCAAATCCTTATGCCACCTTAGGTTCTACATCTTTTGAATAATCCCATTAATATCCCTCAATCCATCCAATGGATTCATCCAAGCAATCTAATCAACAAACTATCAAATGCTCATAATGCCTCAATAGGCGCCAAACTTGACTTCACCTTAACTAGGTGTTTCCTCCACCTCCACACACATCAAAAAACTTCAAATAGCATGTCCCCAAGGTGACTAAGCCCTCAACTCATTAGTTGATACAAAAACCCAATTTTAGCCCTTCACTAGGCCTACTTCCCTAGTAGGCTTATAATGTGAGCCTGATTTAAGTGTTATATTGTGTACCTTTTGATGTTTTAAATTTTTATGTGATGCTTATGATGGATGTGACTATGATTATGATGTGATTATGCTCATGATAATTGAATTACATTTGCAGGAAATTGGACCCCTTTCAGGAGCATCCTGCACAGTCTCATGGATCGACAGGTATAAGTCAATACTCCTTATAGACAGTCTATTTAATACACTTATCAATAGTAAGATTTATGTCTTCTAAGATCTCTCCCATTTGTAGGTACTAGCAAATAGGTATTTGTTAGAAGTGTCTTCCTTGAGTGAGGGAAATATAGGAATAGAAGAGGAAAGTGAGACATGCAGTTTATCTAGAATAGGGAGATTAACTAGAGGTCAAAGAACTAGAAGGAAATTCAATAAATGCATGAAATTTTTCCTTGCTCAAGGGGGGTCATGTTCTTATGATGATGAGATGGAAGGTGACATCAAGGTGCCCTTGAGGTAACAACATCTACAAAAACATTGGGTACCCAAGGAACTTCTTCCAATAAACACTAAGTTTTGTGTTAACGAGAGGATATATCGCATAGCACCATCATCATTACATGGTTTGGGCCTATTTTCTATGGACGGCATAAAGGTGTCTTACAAAAAAATTTCTAAATTGATGGAGTATGTTGGACCATGCTACGATTACAAAAGTTGGATGCATATTGTTCAATATAAAAAAAGTATGCGTAGGTATGCCCTCTCGGCAAATTATATACAACAGCAAGACAATAATCAAAGTAAAAGTGTGGCTATATACATTGATGGAAGGCCAAAAGTAACACTGAATTTTGCAGGTTTTATAAATAGTACATGACCTGGGTCAACTATAAAGAAACCAAATTGCATATTTGAGGCACGCGAGGGAAATCGTGTATTCATCTGTGCAATAAAATCAATACATGCAGGGAAGAGATTCTTATTGATTACAATTTGAACCGCATAGATACAAACGAGGCTACTATCATCGGGGTGGTACATACTATTAAACCAACTTCTAATCAATGACTCCAACATACCATTTAGTCAATAAATTTTTGGCTAACATTTTTATACTTGATCTTTGACACAGGGGCACAATATGGAGCAACCACCCAAAGGGGATGCTGGCGATGTTCCCAGCTCATCTACATATGAGTAGGTAAAACTCATTGTAATTGTGCAAACTAGATAGAAGCAAAATGTTATTTTTTTATGTTATTTTCTTCATTGTTTTGGAGTAATTTTGATAATACTAATACTATTGTTATCACAGAGGGCTAGTGGTCAGAGGAAGGGAAAGGAACCTGTAGTCCCTGATCAATAGCCCCCCCTCCCCCCCTTAGGAGGACCCTTTTTATATTGATTTAGTAGAGACTGATGACCTGATTGGTTCAATTAAAAAGTTGCTAAAGAAATTTGGCAGAGAAATTATACGTTTGGCAACCATAAATCCTACTACTCAGGAAATAAAAGATAGGGGATCTGAATTGTTGCACACCTCTGAAACCTTAAAAGTAAATATTAATGAAATTTTTAATTATAACAAGAGTTCAATAATGGTTTTTATGTTATGCTCTTTTATGGCATTATTAAAATATGGATGCGTTGTCTTTACAAAGTTTTTTGCATGATTTTGAGCCTTGTTCCCATTATGAGGGTGCTCTAGGTGGTTTAGGTAGATCGCATGTTTCATTCCCCACTTGTGTTTTCCACTGAATATATATAGTAATGATCATAATCATTGATAATACATGCTCGAACAATCCTTTTTTTTAATGCTCTAACAATCTTGTCCATGCTAGTCCACGCATTCTATATTTATGCATGCTCTAACAATTTTATTCTTCAGCTTCAAATCAATTGAATCCTATGACAATGTCGCCTCCATCCAGAAAAACCACAAATCTCTTTCTGACTATTGAGTCAACAACACACAGCTTACAGGCATCGACTGTTGCACCATCTACTGGTACATAAATCCTCTTTTTCTCTCTTATGACAGCAACAAATATTTTTTTTTCAACAACTTTTTAACATCAATTATCATTTATTCTTTTATACTTTTTGACAAAGACTTATGAAACTTATGAAAATTTTCGCAATAGGAGCTGCAACATCATTTCCTGGATGTTCCTATGTTTCTAGTATGGGAACAGTGAAGGATGTCATATTGATCATCAGCGATGATGAAGGCATTCCATTAAAAGTAGCCAAAGTTCCAGGTACTTTAAAGTTATTATTATTCTATAGTGATATAATAGTAATTTATTTTTTGATCACTCTTCATCCACTAATGATCCCATGATTTTTTTGTAGGGAATGATGTTTTTTGGAGAAAACTTGGTGATGAGTGTTTGTGAATATTCGGGCCCACCCTGCGTACCTGGTGGAACATCATATCCTAGCTAAAACCCCAAACCACTATTTTGATTTCATATCATTGCTAGAATAGTTTTCTTTTTCATCCATTTCTTAAACTATATTAAAGGTAGCTTCACTTCACTAGTACATCTGAGACCATTTTTCGACCATTATTGGTTGAAATTTTGACCCACTTTTCGACCAAAATTTGACCAAAGTCGACCAACCCATTGGTCGGAATTTTTTCAGTCAAAATTTTGACCAATACTTTGGTCGAAAAATGTCCATAGCCATTGTGCAAGTTTTGTCAGGAATTGGTCGAAATTTTGACCAAACAAGGTAGAAATTTTGACCAAAGAAGGTAGAAAATCTTGACCGAGAAAGGTAGAAATTTTGACCAATGAAGGTCACAAGTTTTGACCATTGAAGGTGGAAATTTTGACCAATGAAGGTCAAAAATTTTGACCATTGAAGGTAGAAATTATGACCAATGAAGGTCAAAAATTTTGACCATTGAAGGTAGAAATTTCGACCAATGAAGGTAGAAATTTCTACCAACGCATGTGTGTAAATTTTTTTTTGGCATTCTATAAAATAGTTCACATGCCTTGCGTATGATATGAGATTTTGCATGCATCCTGCACTCTCTCATCCGTCTGATGATGGATTACGGAGAGTGATCTGAAACGATGACGCTAAAACACACACAATCAAATCCAAAATGAACTTGCATTACAAATGGATTGTGGAAATCTGATATTGTTGATTTTGCATGCATGTCTACCAGGACAATCACAACTTAAACATATATATGTTTAAGTTGTGATTGTCTTGGTAGACATGCATGCAAAATCAACAATATCAGATTTCCACAATCCATTTGTAATGCAAGTTCATTTTGGATTTGATTGTGTGTGTTTTAGCGTCATCGTTTCAGATCACTCTCCGTAATCCATCATCAGACGGATGAGAGAGTGCAGGATGCATGCAAAATCTCATATCATACGCAAGGCATGTGAACTATTTTATAGAATGCCTAAAAAAATATCGACAGTAACTAATATGCTTCTTCATTAATATGCCCGATACAATAAGAAAACTTGGCAATTGTGCACAACAAGTTATACGCTAAAAGGAAATCATTTAGGAGATACAAAATTTGAACAACCATATGTTAAGATTCTACAATTTGTATCATTGCCTGAGTCTGACAGTTGAGAATAAGTTCATCATCCTCCCTACAGTATGTTCCAATGGCCTGCACATCCACAAAAGTTCCAACGTCTCAAATTTGTAGAATATGAATTGTCACTCTCTAGGTCAGCTCGCCAAGTCACTCCCACCCAGTCACCTCAGTGAGTTGACTCTTTCATTCAGCTCACCAAGTCTACTGTTCAAGTACGCATGCCAGGTTAGCTTGCTAAGCCAGCCCACCAAGTCATGTCACCAAGTTGACTATTCGAGTATGCTCACAAAGTTGACTCTTTAAGTTCACTCATCAAGTCACCCCACCAAAGTGCCTCATCAAGGTCAGTCTTTAAGTCCACTCACCAAGTCAGCTCGCCAAGTCGTCGCACCAAGTCGACTCACCATCTCGCCTCACCAAGTGGACTTGCTAAGTCAGCTCGCCAACTTGCCCCACCAAGTCAACTGTTCAAGTATACTCACCAAGTTGACTCTTTGAGTTCGATCATCAAGTCACCCCACCAAAGTGCCTCATCAAGGTCAATCTTTAGGTCCACTCATCGAGCTTTCTCACCAAGTTAGCTCACGTCTCTAAGTGGCCTCGCTAAGTCGGCTTGCCAACTTGCCCCACCAAGTTGCCACTTTAAGCCCACTCACCATGTTAGATCGTCAGGCCGGCTCCCCAAGTCAGCTCGCCAAGCTGACAATTGAAGTACGCTTACCAAGTTGACTCTCTAAGTTCACTCACCAAGTCTGCCCCCTAGGCCAACTCTCCAGGTCAGCTCACCAAGTCACCCCCACTTGCCCCACCAACTTTCCACTTTAAGTCGACTCGCCATGTTAGCTCGCCAGGCTGACTCCCCTAGTTAGCTCGCCAAGCTGACAATTCAAGTACACTCACCAAGTCGAATCTTTATGTTCGCTCACCAAGTCTGCCCCCTAGGTCAACTCACCAAGTCACAAATTTATCTTATCTTGTGTAAACATGGTTGTAAAAAAAATTTTTGCCAAGTCTTGTACTTGTGCTTATCTAGCATTGTAGGAGATGTTCATACTCTTGACTAACTTATTTGGGCCTAGAATGACCAAAAAAAACAATTCCAAACTCCTTTTTCCAATCGCTTTCCAAACTAGCTGTATATTTCTTTGCAGCCCTTTTTGTAATTAGCCCTCCTATGTAGGTTTTTGATCATTATCTTGAAAACTTTCTTAACAACCTACAAGACAAACAACAATTTAGGATACCCATTTGGACTATGTAAAGGGTTTTGCTGGTTTAGACCTTTGATATTGCCTGTACAACACATTTCCCAAAAATAAGGGTTTTGTGGCTTTACAAAGATCTTTGCAGTATCCTGCAATGCTTTTGACCACTAATGTCAATAAGTCATAATATTAGTAACAATTATGAAGCTATCTGTTACTGATACTAACTCAAATAAAAACCAATGCACCAGAGAAGACCTATGAAGTATACTTAAGAGTGCCCTCAGTTATTTTTAATACATTTGAGGACATAGAGGAACAGAAAAGAAGCATAAAATAGATATCTTCACTGCTACTCATAATAAACAGAAGACATACTCAACCATGGTTGCATGATATAATCACAATGTTACACCCATTAATAAATAGTATGAAATGCTTGCTATAACAATAATCAATATAGTCTTAATCAAAAACAATAATTAATGTTGCCTCAAAATAACCAATATTTAAGAGAATTATATGAGAGCTTCTAAAAGAAGAATGATTTTTCACCACCCACACCACCCAATTAGCAAAAAGAAATTCAATGTAATAATGTGATCAAATGTATATAGAATGGAAATCTCTCCAGAGTAAAGGCAAGCTTACGGGTTACAACAAAAAGAACCTAATGCCCACACTTATTCTCAATATGGTAGAATGAGTTGCAATCAACTTTGTTGCTCTAATAATAATACTTCCTGGAATAGACTAAATTACTCAGAAGTTTCACAAACATCAGATTCGGTAGCTATATAACTATTAATTGAAAGGAAAAGCTTATAATGCTCCAACAACAAAATTTACAATATCTTCGTATTGATTGGTATCCATGTACATATAAATGAAGCACAAAAAATGAAATTGGTACATATAAGAACTTCTAAAGCTGAAATATATACATCGAGCACCAATATAATTTAAACAACCAATTCCAATGGCACACCCCCAACATCACTTGAGGAAAGGCAACAAACAATTAAGTACGCATACATCACAGACTTAGGAATTAAATTGCAATACAATAGTCCCATAGGAGAACAACCATGCACTGAGTCATGTCAACGAACCTAGAAATTCCTTGTGGCAGTGGCAACGCAGCAGATACAACATTCAGTTGATTTGAGAATCCATTTGCTGAAGGGTTCACTGGCTGGCCTTGACTTTGATTTGTCTGATACTGTGGTACACGTTGTCACCTTTTTTGCTCCTGATTCTTGGGCTTGTCACCTGAAGGTGAACTTCCTAGCAGTCTTTGAGAAGCACTAGGTGAAGGTTGAGCCTTTTTTGCTTGATAATAATAATTTTTTTGCCTGTGCTGAGGATATATGTTTGGGTAGGAACCATTTGTCACTGTCACCCACTGCTGAAGTTTCTGGAAAACTTCTTCTACAGGAGGAGTGGAGGAGGCATCTTTTGGTGCCTATATCGACAATCAGCTCCATAGAACTAAATTACACCATGCTTGTTGTAGAGAAGATAAATCAACATTCAAATCACAATGGAAATATTCATACCTTTAGCGACTTAAAAAAGTGAATACAGCAATTCCAGACCTATGCTCTTGTCAACTAAATCATAGTTTGCAAAGCTATATATATATATATATGAAAATTTGGTATAGTCGCAGATGCATGTACTGAACAAACTTTTAAAACATGGCAAACTGAACATAATTAAAAATGAGAAAGTTGGCAAATGCCTCCAAAGCAATAAAAAATGATATGTCCAAAATCGATAGAATTCAGAAATTTTCAACTGCAATGCTCATATTTAACCAAATCCAGGACCTGAAGCCAGTGGATATCATAATGCATGAGTGTCCAACAACACAGTTCACAGCTCATCACTTGAATAGATACTAAACATAATCCTAAGTAAAACTCACCAGTGAGCTAGAAGATGGGGGTGTCATAGATGCTGTAGGAGGCCTTTGTGCAGGAAGAGGCATCCCCATATTGTTCATCTGTTATAAGAAAATGACCTAGCAGTGAGAATGAAATAGGAAAAATAGTCACATGGATAACAAACATGCACAAACAGTGAAAACAATAGATCAACATGCAATAATCAATGAGTCTCAAACATAATAGGGTCTTGAGAAATGTGATTGCTACAACAAAACACCCAGCATCGCAACAAAACTTGTTTCAAAGTGAAAAAATTGCTCAAATACAAATTACATAATTAAAATTTCAAAATTAACTTACTCCAACTACTGTCACAAGATGATAGAGTGCACGTTTTATAGAAGGTGCTCCAAATGGATACATAAGTGTTGTGCAACAATTCTCGCAGTTCACATGTGCAACCTGATTTGTTGTTTCAAATTCACATTGTCCACTGCCAAATTATTATAAAAATCAATAGGACATTTCAGAATAACATAGTGAATTACTTCTACTAGCTGGAAATATTCTGGCAGAATTACTGAATTTTTTAAGTGACTAATACAAGGGGTAAACATAGAGATATAAGATGTGAAAGCTGCAACATACCAACCTGCACCTACTTATTTATCATTCAGTGAAAACGAAAAGAACCAATCACCCTTCCCATCATTAACACCCAACACATTGATGTTGCTCCTCAACCCTAATGCTTGTTAGAACTTTTCCTGCTAGCCCAACAATCTCATCCTCATAGCCTAACAATCGCATGAGAAATCCCCCTTCAAGCCCCTTGATATCATGTTCACATTCATCATCAAGAGGGAGAGATCCTATGGATGACCCTCTTGACCCTCAGGCCTTACTGTCATTGAATCAATTCAATGCTCTCCTCATAGATGAGGGGATTCTTGACTCTTAATGATCTACCATATACAGTGATGGAATGTGAGGGGATTAACAATCTCATCTCGCAAGTATTAGTTCAAACAGTTCATCTTGAATATCCAAAAAAATGTCTTAATGCTTCAAGAAGTGAAAAAGTCAATCTCATCTTGATGCCTTGCTTGCTATAATTTGGAAAGAGGCCCATTTTTTCCATACTAACCACTCGGAAGGTAGTGGAGGGGTTGTTTTGTGTCTTGCTCCTTAGTTAGCCAAATCAATTGTGGCCTTGGATTAGACCCTAATAAATTGTTGCGTGTGTGCAACATGTTGGTTGAAGGTACTATTTTGGGCTTTTGTTCCATTTATGCTCCCAACTCCTCATCCAAAAGAGCTACATTGTGGGATTGGTTACGTACCCATTAACCTACAATTGAGTGGGTTATTGGGGGTGACTTTAACATGGTGGAGCATCTCGCTAATCGTAGTTGGCATAGCCATCCCAAATTGCTTCCACTTGAGTTTGAAGCTTGGACACTTTCTCGAAATTCTTTGGGCATGCTTGATTCCATCTCAGGCAAAATGTATTCTCACAGACCCCATTGGTTCACATGGAAAAACTGTCGTAAAGGGTCTTTTCATAAAATGTGTCACTTGGATAGATTTTATATTTCACCCAATTTGGTTGTTCTTCATTCTCTTTTAGGGCACCTCATTTAACTAGACTTATCTGCTACTCTTTTAGATCACCTCCTATATTCACCACCATTTCTCTTAATGGTGCTAATGCTCTATCCCATGACCTCCCATACAAATTGAACACATCTCATCTTCAAAACCAAGACTGTATTGATGGATTGCTTGTTGTTTGGAGAGTTGAGCCTAAACCCCAACATGATAGATGGATCTATTGGTGGGAAAGAAGTCTTGCTTGTTGTACCATTTTCCTTCAAGACTATGGTAGAAGAGCTTTTGTGAAGCATCATAGACTTGAAAAATCTCTTAAAGGCAAGCTTGTTCAAGGTAGAAAATGTTTGGACAACAATCCCTACAGTATACCCTTACAACAATCAATTGCTCACACTAAAAATTGTCTACACAAATTGAATGCCTATAAAGGGAAAGGTGCACAATTGTGATCTCAACTTCAGTAGTTGAAGGATGGTGATAAGACCACAAAGTTACTGTTTCAATTTTTGCAGTAGAAACATAAAAAGCAACACATCTCTATGGTTAAATCTATTAGTGGCAAGGTCAAGACCAGCTAAAAAGGAATCGTGGAAACCTTTTTTAATCATTATAAACAATTATTCATGGATGATTTGAGCATTGATCCTCTAATTATCATTTTAGAAGACAGTCTAACTCCTTGTATTCAAAATCCCGCAGGGCTATAAGAAGTACCTTGACCAGTATTTGTCCTTGGAAGAAATTGATGAAGCTATGTATAATTTGGCACTAGAGAAAAGCCCCAGCATGGACATACTCCCTATTGAATTCTATTGTGCACTTTGGCCACATATTAGGGAGGATTTCTATACTGTCTACTTGGAAGGCATTGAAATTGTGACTCTTGGTCCTTTCATTAAGCAATAGCTTATTTAACTTGTCTTGAAAAGAAAACACCAAGATTTAGTAAATTTTTGGCACCCATCACTTTTCTCAACACCTCATATAAGATCATAGCTAAAGCTTTGGCAAAAAGAATTAAACCCATTACTCAAGAGATTTTTTAGGCTAGAGCAAACTGGCTCCATGGGGGGAATTTTATTTTAGACAACCTAATTCTTGCTTGGGAAACTATTGAATGAGCTCAAGTACCATCTCAAGATGCTTTGATTCTCAAGCTTGACTTTGATAAGGCCATTGATCATATCAGGAGGACATTCAAGATGCTTCAATGGCTAGGATTTGGGCACAATTTTTATGCTCATGTTCAAATGTTGTTCATGGATGTGAATGCAAGACTAGTTATCAATGGAGCCCTTTCCCCACAATTATCTCTCCAAAAGTCTATTCGTCAAGGCTTCCCTCTTGCTCCTTTCGTCCATGTTCTCACAACCAATGCTCTTAGCTATCTTCTTTAGCATGCTCAATCTAACTCCCCCATTCATGGCATCTCTCTCCCCAATAATATTGTGGTGCTTAACTCCCATTTTGGTGATGACAGTATGATATTTGTTCATAATTATGTTGAAGACATTAGTAACCTACTAGATGTTCTTGAATTTTATTGTACTGTATTAGGCTCCAAATTCACCATGCGTAAAACTAAGTTTTGGATGACAAATCCTTGTCCTCCTCAGCCATGGATTCCAAAAGAATGGAAAGAGATCAAACATGACACCATTTGTAAGTATCTCAATATACAATGAAATAAACTATGAAACTTCTGCAATGGAGTCATTGTGCTAACCAATCCATCCAAAATAGACCCTAATCATCTAATCAACTTTGTAGACTCATGTGCAAGGATTTTCCACTATCATTGCAAATATTTACTAAAAAACTACAAAATTACATCATTATATTAAGAGCCCAATGAAGTGTGTTCATTGGATCCTTAACACTTAAAAACACCAATAAGAGTAAACACACAAATTCTTACCAATCACACTTTTGTCAAATAAACTCAAAACCATCAAGCTTCTCTACAACCTTGTCAAAATTGGTGAAATTGGAACATGTGCATCAATAACATTCTAAAAAGCCAACATCCCTGAGTTAAGGAATCCAAGAAGCTTGCAATATAAACATTGACAACCAACCTACGTCTCTAGGAATTCACAAAAGTTTACCTTTTAGACTAAGGGCCTAAGAGTAAAGGATTGAAAAGTACCCATTCTGCCAAAGTTGCCTAGGGCATGATCCCAGCCTCATCGCTTATTGCATTGAGGGCCTCATATGTGATATTTGACCTCTACTGAGCCCATTCCCAACCATTCGACTACAGGGTGGACTAGAATATTTATAATCATTTAGCAATATCGGCTTAGGCACATAGAAGTTAAAATCCATGGCATTAAAACAAAAAGTAGAAGTATCCTTAAATGGAAGATTAGAGTTGTAAAGGCGCCTTTTAGTGTCTTAGCCTTTTGGCTTTAGTTTTTTAATTTTTTTCCTGTCTCCTGCTCATTTTTCCTATCTGAATCTTACTATCAAGACTCAGAAAGTCTGCTCATAACCTAAACTCCAATATAATTGCATCAGAGTTATGATTACCATAATACCTGCTTGGTGTGCCACCAGCAATATTTACTCTTCCCTTCAACATGGAAACCTGGATATATTTTAGAAGATTGATGTCAATTGATAACTAAAAGCAATAATATAAGACATTTAGGCAAATTGACAATCAATTGCAACATCTTGTAAAAGTTCAACCCACAGATAAAACTAAGTAGATCAGATATTTATATCTGATCCAAAACACAATTTGCAAAAGGAAATGTTATCACCAATAAAAGGAAACACACATGCATATGCATGTGCTTGAACTTTGTATATACACTCAAAGACTTAGGTCTACATTTAAACAAGAAATTCAAAAGCCTTCTGAACAAATCAATCTTATCTCAATTTAGATTATGAAAATGAAAGCACAACTTTTACTTCTTTATAATGACTGATACATATCAGATCTATCCATTCAGAATGGAAGGAAAATAAGCCTTTTCAACGAGGTAATATCAAATAATTTCTAAGTATTCAAACAAGAAAATGAACTACCTTATTCTATGATTTGAAACAATGAATATCAAATGAGCCATATAGAACAGTCAATGAAAATGTTCTAAGTGGTCAAGCAAACTGTCAAAACTACATAAAGATCAATGGTATGTAATAACCCCAACTGGGTATGGCTTCAGTAAGCACAAATTTCCTTTCCAATTCAGTTGTTTGACATTTCATCAAACACTTTGGCAATGACTAACCCTCACTGTTATGCAGTTTCTTGTGGGATTTTTAAGTGATTCTTCTAGTTTGAATTTTAGATAATATGTTGGAAAGAAATGACAGTACTAAAACTTCATCAAACTAAGCCAATTCTAAATATGAGAATCAAATTTTTAATGCTGAATGTGCCAATGAAACTCATAAAATTGAAATGCGAATAACTGATATCAGGAACAGTGTAATAATCCCTGCTTGCTCTGATCAAGGAGATCAAGTTTGGGCTAGAAGTATTTTGTCAAATAGTTAGCATGTAACCCAGGTCTTAAGCTTGGATACTACTGTACGAAACCACTCATGGGAACATAGTAACAAGACCAAAGGAATGTGCAAACAATATGAAAACTCAAGAGATAATAGTTCTAAATTTTTATTATTCTCCACTACAACAGAGCTCGTACAACATTTAATCTATCTGAAACCATGAAGGAGCAATCATTGACTGTATCCCAAGAAACTAATCTATGTTTACATTACTAACACAAGTTACCAACACAAAAAAATGATAAAGAGAACCTGGTATAAATCGCAGATAACAAAGGAACTATGTTGTTGTTTACAGCATGTCTTTAATGATCTCAGTTTGGGGCTCCTAACTCCCAGTTACTCCAACATGCACCAACTACTGTTAATCTGTCATAGCATGGTGTCTTTGACCTGTGAACTCTTTGCAACTGAAGCTATCTGTGCAGTGTGTCTCTTGGAGAAGCTTGGAGTGTCGGCCAACTAGTACTCTCTCTTTCTCCTTCACACGCCACCCTTTTAATGCTACAAGGTTCTGATGCTGCACATGACTAATGAAAAGTTTCTTTGTGGAAAATTCTTCTTGTCCTTGGAATGATTTGGAAGAAAGTTTCTTTACTGCCACTATAGTTCCATCATGAAGTACCCCCTACATTGAGCAAATATATGAAGAAAATAATTAAAACATCAAACAATACTAATATAAGGCAGGGATAAAAGATAGTGGAACCACATTGAGGTTGAGGATTGGGGAGAAGGATTCAAGATACAAATAAACAATAGAGAACATAACTTGTAGTGAGTCACCATAAACATGGTAGTGAAATTAGACAAATGTAGCACTCGGCTTGGTAACAATCAAAGACTACTGACAAAGAGGCAACTAAATTGGTCCAAGGTCAACTTTGCCGCTTGGTCGTAGGAGATGATTTCATAAAATTTATCTATGAACCAAAACTGTGATAACATGACAAAATAATTAGCTCCTCCAACTGGTTTGGAAAATTTAATTTAAACTCCTTATACAAAAATAAATTTTATAATCAAAATCTACAAATCACGTGTATTTGTTCATTGAGATTTTCCAATTAGAATATGCTCAAGAATGAGCATTTACAACTATTAAAAATATCACTAGCCCATGTTAAGCATAATGATCATAGTATTCAGAAAATTGTCAAAGGTGGGGCTATGTAATAGACTACTTGGGTTGGGAATTCATTAAAGATGATAAATTTGCAATAATGCATTAAACATTGGAACCTCTAATTATTTTCTTCTTTGGAAGGTGAAAAGATCTAGCAAGTGACCTTAACATAAACTTGCAACAAGATTATCCATCAGCACATTTTATCAACATTGGTTAGGATAAAACATAAAATAGGGTTTGAGTTACTTTATTGGGTTTTGCTTTGACTTACATGAAAGTGCGTCTATTTGAATCACATCTTCATCTGCAAGCTTGAAATACCCAAAACTCCCAATGTATCTGTGCTTTCTAAAATTATTATAAACTTTGGTATATATAGAAGTGGTGATGTGACCAGGCTGATAAGGATTCAATGGCCATAACTCTGCTCTTCTTCCTATTTTTCTCACAGTCTTGAGCACCATCTTCTGATCCACAGACCCAACAACTATTATCTTGTGCATGCTCATCTCTATGTCCACAGTTTGCACACCTGCAAAGTTTTATGACAAAATTATCAGCTAAAGTTTGAATGATTTAACATATCTTATTTAATACCCTCCTTCCTTAGTTTCTCCATATTGATATTTTCTTTGGCAACAGTTCAAACAACAACAATTTTCATTCCACACATTGTAGCACTTGTAGGATTCATTCCATGAGCTGAGATAGTAATGATAGAATTTTTGATGCCCATCTCCCATTGCTTAACGATAAGCATATAACCTTTACAATATAAAGGAATGGAGCATCCTCAACATTAACAGTGCCCAATTTCTTTAATCCACTAATAAATGCTCCCGCCAAACCATGTACACATTCTACATTTTTTTTCAATCCTTCCAGACCATGATAGATTGCATACATAGAAGATATATTGTAATTAATGCCTATATCATGTAGATATTTCTAGTGGCATTATCTTGCCTGATGTGTTGCTCCCTTGTCTACATTTCCATCCTTAGCATAGGATTCCTATGGGAATCCACATTAACTCCAATAATCCTCCCAGACATCATTCATTTTTACTCTTAAGATGTAACCAAGCAATATAAATGAGGGGCCCCCATAGTCCAGGGGGACACCAAATCTTTGAGAAGACCCAAAGATGATATCCACCCCAAATTGTTTTGTGCTGGTCTTATTTTTAGCTTGTCGCATATTTCCCCAATAAGACTCTGTGTTGCCTCCCATTATGACTCTAGTGCCCATTGGATAATGCATTGGTTTCTGGGAGATCCTAGGTTCATTCTTTACTTCCTTCGCAGTCCTTGACCCCAGTTAGAATCAGTTGTTTCCTTGTTTTTTGAAGACACCAAAAATTAAAAAATTTCAAGTCATTTTCCCTCTGTATGGGGAAGTTTATAAAAAATCTTAACTTTCACACTTATCCAACCTCAAACCTTAACTTTCACATGTTTGGAGCATTGATCAAATTGGTACACTTGAGATCGTTGCTTGGCAATCCTTGGTGAAGGAAGGCTCATTCCTTTAATTGTGAAGTTATTGGTTGGTTGCAGACCAGCCACACCACTCTGTAGTTTGCCATAATAGTAGAGAATTGGCAAGTTCTTCTTGGCCAAGGAAGGGAGAGTTCATAGTCTCAGACTCGTGCAAGCTTCTTCCAACCACTTCTGAGGCAATCTAGACTAAGGCATATATAACATCTTAATCATATAGCATATATAACTTATTATGTGTTTAACCACAATGAGGCTTGGATACAGAGACATGATAGGGTGCTTGAAATGTTCGTCTACCCTAGACCCAAGAGCAGATATAATATCCCTCTTGAACCTCAAGAGACCTTCTATCCATCCTTCATGAGATGGGGTAGCTACTGAACCCTGTGTTAGTTTACCCCCTTGTATTTCCTCCCACCTTGCTATGATTGATTGTTACCATTTAGTGAATAAGCTAGAAATTCAACATCTTTTCTTATATCTAACTATATATGATGTTATGCATCAAATATATATCTTTTGTACACATATTATTGCTTATATTAATAGTTGAGGAATTGTGCAATTGTTTCACCATACTAAGTATTGGTTCTATCTTATATCTCCTCTTAAACTATTGTAAAAGACTTAGCAGAACAGTAGTTGAAGTCATCGTCTAGTGATCCATTATGTACAATGTGAGTCATATGGGTACAAAGTGGAGAGTTTCACCACTCTATACATTTATGGGTGTCTCATACACTATGAAGTGGCAAGTACGTGCAGGTTGAGGTGAGTCCTACGAGGCATTGTTGTATACTATGAAGTAGTCATACAAGAAATTTCACCCACCAGTACATCACATATTGCATTGGACTACCAGGTTCAATTATTCTTATGTGCACAATACATCAAGAAAATTTAAAAAGAAAAAGACCCTTCACCCTTTTTTCTAGTAAAAAACTGGCATAATTGTTCATGATTTTCTTGATATTGGATTTGTCTAAAAATGAAAAATACTTCTTGGGCTTTGAGGTCAGGCTGAAGTTTTATGTAGTTTCAAACAAGAAAAAGTCTCTCAAAAGAAGAAATCCCAGTTCGTGGCCAAGGAAGAAATTAGAGGATGGAACCTGGTTTCATGCGCATGGATTTTATTCGTAGCCATGGACTCGCAGATCTACAACAGAGTAAGTTCTCCCTAACTGTGCTTTCTTAATCATCATTGAGATTTTGAGTAGAAGATTCTGACAAGGAAAAAGTGGATCCAAGGTATAGAACTATATATTCATTGTGTATTAAGCAGCTTCAGACAATGAGTAACCTTCAGTTCCTTAGCTGTGGGAGAATGCATGCAAAATGGGGAGCCCGAATGCTTCAAATTAATATGATATGCTTCAAAAAAACTTTGAAAAATATAATGTTACATTCTTCCTTACTTAAATTTAAAGGCATCTATCGGTTCATTGGAAGAAACAGAAGTTTCAAGCTTTAAAAATGACAAACTAGGGCATGCCCACGGCTTCCACTGTTACAGCAAGTCATTCTTCCTAAATACTCCACCAATCAATCTTATCTCAAAACAAAAATGGATGAATGAAGACAAGAGAAACTTACAAAGAGCATCTACTAGCGTTTCACAGTGAGGATAGATCTTTGGCGTTCAAAGGGAAAAAACCATTTTTGCAAGAAGCTCCCGTGCGCGAGCAATTTCATGACAATGAAATGTGAAAGCCCTTTTTGAGTTTTGCATTATAAGCCCGTGTTGGTCGAAATTTCGACCAACACGGGAATGGATTTTTAAAAAAACATGTTTTCCTTTCAGATTTCGACTAATCTAAAACATTTTAATGGATGGTCGAAATTCTTGGTCGAAAAATAGGGTCAAATGTACTAGTGCTTCATTTATGAGTCTAACATGCTTTTTTTTACTTAAAAGGTGGAATAACCAAGACAAACCATTGAAGGATGATCTTATAAAGAGCATGACCCAACTCTTTGGACCTCGTGCATTCGAGAGAAACAAGATCCTTGAAAAAGCTAGTTTGTGTTTGAAGTTTATTAGGGACCAGTACAGAAAAAAATTATGGGATAACCCCAAGTACGAGCGTCTGCCCTATGTTCCTGAGGCTGAGTGGCAGGCTCTGATTTTGGATGGAAAGTATAAAGCTAACAAGAAAAATAATATTACACCAGTGGAGAGTATAGCAAGGTATGTGATACTATTGAGAATCTAATTATGTACTAATTAACCTCTATATTTATACTATCTAACACATTTCAAACTTTTCATAGATTGCTTGACACAACAAAGGCAACAAAGGCAAGACTAGAAAAGCACGGGACACACAAGCTCGGCTCTGGTGGTTTTTTGAAACTTAAAGCAAGAGTTGTAAGTATTAGTAAATGAAAAATTGTATCAAATTTTTTATATAATGTGATGGGAAATGCTAGGGTAGACTAGCTTTTCTATGCTCCTGATCCTCAACTTGGATCTTAGTGTTCCTCCACACCAATATATGATGCAGAGTAACATGCTTTGGAAGCACCAACAAACTCCTAGCACCTTGGAACAACTAAGCAATTCAAGTTATCACCCCAATCCTCTATTCTCCACAAGAACATTCAAGGCTTGATTCACCTTCAAACAAGGAACTAATCTATTGTTACAACTGCTCCTTTAATTCATGGACCCAACTCATCACATAAGGTTGTATACTAGTCACTTCTCCCTTGTACCATTCAAGGTCTCATACACCCAACCTTGACACCAAGTTTTTTGGACAACTCCAACCCTCTAACATAAATGGAAACCAAAAAAAACATCAACACAACCCAAAACAAGTCAGGTCTAAGGAAAACTTGTTGTTACCAGTCATAGGGCAGATTGCAGCACTTGACCTTTATTCTACGCACCCAACCAAGAGTGCAATTGGATCCTCTAGGACTCCCAAACACCAAATATAGTTTAGAACAACTCCAACATGACCAAAATAAGGTGTAACAAGGGTTGGAAACCTTGCTAACTATTTACCATTTCCTTTTGATATTTTAACTACCCTCCATTAGTTGATGAAACAATGCAAGTAAAATTCACCATACCACACAAAAATGTAAGACTCAGAGTTCAAGAGATGCCTCATAGAAGAGGATAAGAGAATTGGCTTCCAACAAGGCTATAGAGCCATGGTTGAATGGCTATGAGCTGAAATCAGTGTGGAAGGTTCTAATAATGATGCATCTGAGCCATAGGTAAATAAGCTAAATGAAATTTATTTCAAATTGAATACTTTACCAATTAGTCTATTTGATGTTAAGTTCCAATATAAAGTGAGTATATATGTTTTAAGCAAGCAATGATAACAATGCGTAGGATGTTGTAATGTAGCTTGACATTCCTTCTACACAATATGTGGATGCTAAAGGTTTGCATGATGTGCATCCCAATGGTGGAGGTATATATTTGCTATTAAAATTTGTATATGTAATTGCAATTGGTGTTTGGATTAACGTAACATTTTGTATAGCAGTTATAGAGGATCAAGGGGTCAATGTTCATGAGCATGTTGACATTGAGTCCAGACAAAATGATGTGGTCAGATCAGGTAAAGAGCTCCACAATTATGTTATTTAAAATAATTAAATACTTGTAACAATTATAATAAATTATTTTTAATTTAACTCTTTTATTTGTTATTGCAAAGGAACCCCCTTTGCAACATCATAGGAATTTGAGATCATCAAGAACAGAGAACAGAACAACCGATGAGGGGGGAATTGATGATGACATTGATGCTCCTCTTAGAGCTTACATAGAAAAAAGAAATAGAAAGAAAAAAAAGAAATGATTGTCATCTACATACCTTAATTGATAATGATTGAATTTTATGTCTTAATGAATTTAATTATGTGCTAATGAATGTTCATGAATTATGTGTTAATGCAAAATATTGATGAATGTTGCATGTTAATGAATCTAATGTGTTAATGAATGTTATCATGTGATATTGATTAAATGTTATCATGTGATATTGATTGAATGTTACATTTTATTAATGGTTGAAAGAATGAATGAATGTTAGATGTTAACAGGGAATGTAGAGTGATGTTAGGGGGAGGGGGGTGGGGCCAAATGAGCTTCCACCTTCACGTGGTTGGCCCTATTTAGTAGAGAATATTAAACTATTCTCAAAACAAGGTGAAGCTCAATAAGATACTAAATATTTCTCTATTTTGTCCTATGTTTAGACTGTTGTCCTATGCATCTAAGGCTTCATGCTTTAAACTGTCATGAAGTTCTAAACTTGTAGCTTTTTTATTGCATCCTTGGATCTCAGCACTGTCTTGGGACTGTGTTATCACCAATGATACAGTTATCATAATTAACTAGGGAAACCCTTGATCAGTACTGTCTTGGGACTGTGTTATTTGAAAATGCCGCTGCTTGGAAGAGGTTATTTTAAGCAAAGGGAATTAGGATTTGATCATATTAGATAGCTTTCCTGACAAATATATCTAACTCTTGGGCTTCAAATCAATTGTATCCATGAGTTCATGGTCAGATACAACGCTTACTTCCAAGTTCCAAATCTTCCCACCCATACTCTCTGAATTTTATATCGAATGGGCCCTTTGTCAGTTCACTAAGCATAGCTACTGCTTATGCCAAGAGAGTCTGAGATATTGCAATATGGAATTGTTTCCCATAATCTATGCTAAGTTGAAACATTGTAAACTCCAGCTAGGTTCATGGAGAACATTATAATGTTACTGCACACTTATTTTTAGTTCCTACCGTAGGTAGGATACTATAACATCCAGTGCATGCTTATTCTAAAATTTTTTCAACCAATAAAATGTTAGAATTATTACATATTCCTATTCAAGTATAAAGTTTCATTATATAAATGTTTGTACGAACAGTGAATAGTTAGTGTTCAATTTTTTTTTAAAACTTTTAACTGATCAAACAATAAAGATTTTCTATTGAATTGTATTGTGCAAATGTATAGCATAGTGCTTGCATAGAGACAGGTATTAATATTGTCAATTTGTGACTAAAAAAAATTGACGTCTATTACTATTGCAGTGGCGACACATTGTTGTCATAATTGCAACACATAGCCATCACAAATCGATGCCAAATGTATTAGTGCCTCTAAAAAGTTTATTGATGATGAGAGTTTTGTAAAGTCCAGAGAATTTTCTCAATTCTTGTGGAGAAGAAATGTTGATAATTTTGAGGCCAAGTGTAAAATGATCAAAGCAGAGAAACCTAGTAAAAAGGACTTTGAAATTGAAGAAGTTAAAGCCAGTTTCATGGAGGAGTTTGCACAGATAACCCCTGAAGGGGGAAAGAATATTGTTAAAGGATTCAGGAATTTTGATATAACCTAAATGGGATATTGCAAATGCCATGGTTTTTGACACTGTGACGAAATAAAAGATAGTATGTTCAAAACTGAAGAAGAGGTCTTGTAGGCCCATCAGGGATTGAAATATAGTAATGATCATCAAGCATTGGTGATATGGTCCATTTAGAAAAGGGATAAAACCAGGGTGCAAGAAGCCTCAAATGTTGAACATATAGGCAACCTCATTGTCTATAGGGCAAAAGAGGTAGATAGTGAAAAGGTGTCTCTAATGACCAAGGAAATGGTGGATTTTGGGGTGGTTGTTGTTATAAAAGACAAGAATAAACTCTTCAATGTTGGATTTGAAGAGATGTTAAAGGCATATGAGGAAAGAGGAAATAAGATACATTAATTGGAGGCTCAAATGGCCTAAATGGGCAAGAAACTTGGAAAAAGGATAGTGGGAGAATCTAGCCAACCCAAGATTACTTATCCTCATCCTCCAGTTGAGCATTTCAAGTCAACTCCCCTTATAGAGCTACCAGATACTCCACGGGGACCTCAATTTTATATAGTTGAGGATTTTGAAGAGGAGAAGAGCAAACTTTGGGCATTATGTGTGGAATTGAATATCCAATATGAGGACAAAATTAGAAAAATAATCATGTATTTGGTAGATAAGATTAGCTAGCCTACATTTTATAAGCAATTGGTAAAGATAATGAGCATATGGGATGAGATAACAAGTAGTGAGGTTGCTTTGAAGGCAATTGTGAATAAATGGAGTAGCAGGGACAAGGATATCACTCTTTTATTTTTTTCAGTCATTAGTATATCTTGTGAGCAAATAGAAAAAACCTTTGACATAACTAATGATCTCTCCAATTTTGATGATAAGAGGGTTGCAATGCAGAAGAGAATCATAATCTACTTCTCAAAGTATCTTAGTGAAAATTTTGAGTTTTCCCCCCATGCACCCAGGAAAATAGATAAATTAAATGACAAGGAAGAATGGGCCAAAGAATTGGATGATTTGTTATGCCTTGGAATTAATAGAGTCATGAATGAAAAGGGGCATGCATGGTGGGAAAAAACAACTGAGGAAGTTGTTAAAGTTCAGATATTCTTTTATTTTCTTAAGGAGGATTTTTTTGAAATAAATAAATTAGGAGAATATGTTTTAAATAAGCAATGTGAAATATTGAGTTTTAATTGGCCATATGACATGCTTTTTGACAAGTGGGTGGAAGATTTTGTACATTCAAAATAGTTAGTACTTGATGAAAATGATGAAGATGAGGTGGACCAAGATGAGCTACAAATAATTGATGCATTAGTTAAAGCAAAATAAGAGAAAGATAAACAATCAACTGCAGTAACAAGTACAAAAGTTCAAATTGATGACTTGGTCGCAGAAGAATCAAGTCGAATGGTTAGTTTGCCAGTACATGATGACCTGGATGGAGAACCATGAGTTAAACTCAACTTCCAAATATTACAACCTAGTACATCACAAGTAAGTCCAATGGTCACACACTTTGAGGAATGACAAATATATCAATGCTAATTACAAACTCCTCAGCAACAAAGAAGTCGCAGCAGAAGTGATCCCACAAAAGGAAACCAAATTTTGTCTTTTGTGATAGTAACCTTTTGTAATATATTTTTGTCTTAAGGATAGTTATCATTGTTCTCTAAGCCTAAAGCTTGTTGTCTCTCATGCTATATAAAGGAGATCCCAAGGCTAGAGAAGAGGCCCAAACTATTATGTAATTTATAGTCTTTGCTAGGTTTACATTCGGTCCAGTTTTCTTGATGTAAATTTTTGTGATGTATTTTTCTCTAAAAATATGAGAATACATTAACATCCAAGGATCATGTTGCCTTGTCCTAAGTTTTTCTGATTTCTATTCTAATGTTATATGATTTTCAAAGAAAAATAATAAAAAGATGAATACCACCATATTTGTTTTCTCTGAATCTTGTCTCCATTGTTATTGACTAGTTATCTTGAGGTTGTATGGGCAAAGCTTATTCAATTTAATGCAACTAGGATAGGTTGTATATTAGCTTGATATTGCTTTTAATTCAATGAATTAAGTAAATGCTTCAATAATATGATAGGATTTCCAAGCAATAAGAAGGATGTGCATAAGAATGAGTTTTAGGGTAAATTGTTGATAATATCGATCGTAATGCAATTAATTAGGACAAAATAGTTGGGTAGACTCCAAATCCTAATGAATGAGGCACTAATAAATTATTTCAATTTGCATATGAAGAGATCATGGAATAGACATCAAACAAAAAATCTCAAAAATCAAATAAATTTTATTTTAATATATGAAGAATATCATAGTTGCTTAGTATTTGGTTGCATTTAATTTTTGTGTCTTGGTTAGCTACTGTTACCCAGAATTATATGTAAATCTAAGAAGAATTATGACCAAATATTTTCTATAGGGGATGAGTGTTGTAAAAGAATATCAGTGGAAGTGTGAAGATAGTATCTAGTTTTGAATCATTTTATTCCTCAGGTGCACCCGCCTTGGTTTTGCAGAGCCTAAAGGATAGAAAATCCTTGTGGTTTTGTTGAAGTTTGGTCCATATTTAGGAAATTCTTAGTTGAGCATAGGAAATAGCCAACCCTTAGACTAAGTGTTTCTTCATCATCTTGGTATCAAGTATTTGTTGCTTGGTAGTTTAAAAACACCAACGGGTCAAACCCTAGTTTAGGAATTAACCTTAAAATTGAAATAATTTAAAAGCTACGAATGTAAATTAAATGCATGAATTCACCTTACAATAGTGGGATCTCTCAAATCAAATGTAATAAGTTTACTTTACCAATTAAATTGGACCAAGAGGAATGTGAATGAAGATGAATGCAAGTAAGAAACCCTCTCTTGATGACATGCTCCACCATGTAATGTCCTCACTATTAGGCTCAGATGAGGTCAAGTAATAATTGCAAAAATAATTGGTAAAACCATAACAAAAAAAAACAATTCTATTATTAATTGCATGTGTCGTGGATTTATTATATGGATCTTAAGAAGTTATTAAATCTCTCTCTAATTTTCTGATCTTAACATTTATAATGAATGTTCTCCACCAAGCATGGCTTGGATCATGTTACAACATTGGTATAGAATTCCCTCCACCAAGAATGGTTGGATCATATTATGACATTCATACAAAATGCCCTCCACCAAGTGTACTTGGATCATACCATGACATTCACAATGAATGCCCTCTGCCAGGTTATACTTGGATTGTATCATGACATTTGCAATGAATGTCCTCCACCAAGTTATACTTGGATCATATTATGACATTCATATAGAATACCATCCACCACGTGTACTTGGATTATACCATGACATTCATAATGAATGTCCTCCACCAAATTAAACTTAAATCATATCACAACATTCATAGCAAATTCCATATACCAAGTTATACTTGGATTATATTATGACATTCACAATGAATACCCTCCACCAAGTTAGACTTGGATTGTAATATAAAATTAATTCAATCTTTTTCCCTATAAGATGTTACGAAACACAAAAGAATATTCATAATCTTTATTATCTATAGTAATTTTTTTTAAAAATAAATATCACATAAAAAATTTGAAATGATCTTCTATAGTCAACGGAATTCATTCCACACTCTCAATATCTTTTTGGTCTTGTTCAATTACTTCCATTGGTTGAGGTTGACTAGATTTGACTTTTTGAAATTATTGAGGTATATAAAGTTCACCTTGATATTTTGGACTAGTTGGTTGTATAGAATGTAGTTGTTTATAGGTTATCTAATGGATTAGAGTTGTTTCATTAGAATCACCATCTATTTCAGTTGTATTTACTTGCGGAGCTCACTCCTCATGAGAATGAAGTAAATTAGATATGATTTTAGGAATAGGATAAGGAAATGAATCTTCCTCATCTAAGCTCTCATTACAATTCTTAGGAACTGATACATTTATGTTCCTTCCTAAATAAAAAGATTTTTCTTTCTAAAATCTAGACATGTTCTCTCATTATGCTTCCTAAATTTAGCTTCAATTGGGTCAATTAAGCCTTTACTATTCTTTCCAGTAGGACCTTTTTCCTTTGTATATGTGTAGGGGAGAATGTGAAGCAAGGAAATAAAACCTAAATCCATCACATAACCTAACACTTCAGAGGGGAATCAAGGAAACTGATCATTTCAATTTCAATTCTAAGGTAACTAGATCTAATAAGATTGTTGGCAACTAAGTGATGAAGGGGTACTAATGGAAGAAAAGACCTAATAGTTATACAATTAGAGAAAGAATGCAAAAATTCCTTAAAACTATAGTGTAGCATGAGCTATGAAATGAAATTAAGACACTAGATTTAGAAGGTAGATGTGCTTAAATAAATAATGAAATTATAGGACTCACCTTGAGAATGAAGATATACTTTGAATCTATTCTTTTGATGCATGCATAACTCCAATCAGTGGATCATCTAAGCCATAATTCTAAAACTACAAGATCATTGAAACCCCAAAATTGTTATGTTGTTTGGTAGAGTCAACTTTTCTTAGCAAGGATGACTTTAGGCCGCAAGGAACAAATACAACCCTAATCAGTACTCTTCTAATATAAAATAATTTCTAAATCTCTAAAGATTGACAAAAAGGGTATGCGAATCTACCAAATGTTCTTCCTTCTAAGATCTGCAACTCACAAAATAAAGGGTTTTTCTTTTGTTGATGAGGGGTTTACCTTGGTCAAACCCTAGTTTAGGAATTAACCTTGAAATTGAAACAATTTAAAAGCTAGGAATGTAAATTAAATGCATGAATTCACCTTACAATATTGAGATCTCTCAAATCAAATGTAATGAGCTTACTTTACCAATTAAATTAGACCAAGAGGAATGTGAATGAAGATGAATGCAAGTAAGAAACCCTCTCTTGATGACAAGATCCACTATGTATTATCCTCACTATTAGGGTCGAATGAGATCAAGTAATAACTGAAAAAATAATTGGTAAACCCATAACAAAACCAAATTATTATATTATTAATTGTATGTGTCATGGATTTATTATATGGATCTTTAGAAGTTATTAAATCTCTCTCTAATTTTTTGATCTTAACATTCATAACGAATGTTCTCCACCAAGCATGGCTCAGATCATGTTACAACATTGATATAGAATGCCCTCCAACAAGAACGACTGGATCATATTATGACATTCATACAAAATACCCTCCACCAAGTGAACTTGGATCATACCATGACATTCACAATGAATGTCCTATGCCAAGTTATACTTGGATCATCTTATGACATTCATACAGAATAGCATCCACCATGTGTACTCGGATTATACCATGACATTCACAGTGAATGCCCTCCACCAAGTTAAACTTAAATCATATCATGACATTCATAGCAAATGTCCATTATGAAATTTACAATGAATACCCTCCACCAAGTTATACTTGGATTGTAATATAATATTAATTCAATCTTTTTCCCTATAAGATGTTATGAAACACAAAAGAATATTCAATATCTCTATTGTCCATAGTAAACTTTTTTTAATAAATATCACATAAATTTTTATCTTTAATAATAAATAATCATATAATTGTAATTGATTTAATGATAAATGTATTTTCAAACATACATGCATATGTGTGTGTGTGTGTGTGTGTGTGTACTTCTTATTTTATAAAGAAAATAAATAACATTATTATTCATTTTTTATAGAAATGAAATATATGCATTTACCATATTTTTATCTTTTAGGAACCCTTGTGTAACAATCTTATTTTATTTGTTTCTAGGATTTTTTGTTGTGACTTTAACAGTATGAAGGGGAAGTGAAATTGATCCAATATAAATGATATTTATTTCATAGTTCTTATTTGTTGACTTGGGTCATCAAAAGTCATGACTTGTAGTATAGTTACGTTTAATTTTATTAATTTTATGTATGATAGTGACCACTTAGATTAATGGTAAGTCTTAGCTAAATTAGATTTATATTGGTTTTTTTTTTGGATTGGTAAATTGCCGAAACCTTTGATTATATTAATTAAAAAAAATACATTCAAATGGGCACTAGTAGGAAAGAACGAAGAAGAAAACCTCCAGTCTTGCCCGAGACCATAATCCTTTATTATTACATTATTAAAATGGGCATTCCCTAGTTACCAATTTTTCAATTTTTGTATTTAAATACAATACAAATGACTAGATTCCTTCTCTGAATTATGCAAGCTCCAATGATCTCTATAATGATCATTTGTACTATTCAATGTCTGGGATGAGAGTGACAGATTCAAATAAATCTTTATATACTTTATAGATGATTCTTCTTTTTCTATTATGGATGAAGTGTTTAGTGATATTAGTTTAAAAAAATCAATTTAGATATCCTTGAATTCTTGGTTGGAAATCCCTAAGTTTCTTTCTTTTAACATTATGGAAAATATTACTGGTTAGAAGTACATCTTATGAATGGTTTTACTTAAACTCTAACATAATATCCACCTATGTTACAATCTTGAGCCTAACATTCTTTAGATTAGTTTCAAATATTTGTCAATTATTCTAAATCCCTCTTAAAATAGTTTTTTTATTTAGAAGCCTTATACTTAAATCCGAGGCTTATGAAAACTGTGGCTTCAATTTGATGATCAATAGTTCCCAGACAGAGAATAGGAACCCTGCCCTTACATGACAATTTAGTACCAGATCAATTAACATATTATGAATTTCTTCACTTTAGAAATGAATCTTCGGGTTCCTATACTAACAGAGTATGCTTACACTAGATTCTAATTACCAATTAACCCCTTCTCAAGTGGTTTATATTAGTAGAAACTACCCAATGTTGATCCCAAGATTAGTGTAAATCATGATAGTCTCTCACATTCTAGTATCGAGAACTCTATCGCATCTAAACAATAAACCCAAAGAAAGCAAGACCCGATTTTATCCATCAAGTTCATTATGTATATAAATCATCCTTAACAGTTTCAACCATGCTGATAAATCATAAACCATTCGAATGAGGCAAAAAATAAGAAATAAGTCGAACACGATAGAGATACTAACATTTATATGTATTTATATTGTCCAGTATTGATAGACATAGCTCTCCATAGAAGAAAGAGACCAAGCTTCTATACACTACTACCAAACTATAAAACCTAACTCTGTATTACATTTAAGATCAAAATCTATAATAACCCAGAGTATAATGGGATGTCGAGGACAAAACAAAGCTAAATATTGTCCATGAGACGTAAAGCCAGACACCATTAGAAGCCCTAACAAAAGCCTTGTAAAACAAAAAATTAAAAGCCTACGAACATTAATAACAATCTTATTAGATTAAATAACACTCATAACAAAATAATCCTAACCCACACACTTAAGAAGGTGTAACCTTAGAGACCTAATCTACACCTCCAACCATACATAAACTAGAGTAGGGAAGGCTGAATAAGCACAAAAACCTCCCACCAATATCTAGGATGATCAATATTAACAACTGAAAACACCAGGGGCCTCCAACAAAATTAAACTACCTTTTTCCAGTACACCATGATGATTTCCGCTATGTCCTTAGGATTCTTGGTTTAGAAGTTCAACGGGAATTTGAAGGCACTTTTTTCCCTGCTAGATTTTTCCATATTCAAAATACAAAATTCCAAAGTGAATATAGGAATTGAAAATGTTGAGGTAATTCTTGAGCTAGGCCATGCTATGCTCTTCAAAGATCCCTCTCCATCTCAGGAGGAAGTGGATATTGGCTTCCATTTTTGGTCACACATGAAAAAAATAGGTCATTCTCTTAGATAACCAAAGATGGACATCTAGGAACAATGGCTAGTTCAAAACTCCTAGGAGGATGTGCCATGTAAAGCTTTGGAAAGGGGATCCTAAGCTTTTCATCTATACTCTTAATAGCTTCTTCAAGCCCTACAAACCAAGTTGGATTGAAAATATCATAACATAGACTGATACTTGCCCACTTCTCCACTTTGGCTCTGGCCAAACAACCTATAGAGGAGCTGACAATGTCACTTTTGGTCCTCCAAGAGAAGCCATAATTGAAAACACCCTCCCCTAAGACATGAATGACAACAATCCTAGTCATATCATCCACCGGATTTAGGATACGATTCCATATTTCTAGTTTTACATTGCCTCTAAAAGCCATGGTATGGGCCTCTAAAGAATGAAATATGATTACATTTGTTTCCATTCTAATATTGAAGCTAAAATAGACTCAGCATAGACAGGGAAACAAACGCCATAAATACCTGGTTGATTTTAAATAGAAAACTAAAAAGCTTATTTGAAGGATCAAGAAGAACCTAGATTGTTTGCCATCATCGTCTAATGTCAGCTAGATGACACCGAATAAATTTGAAATATGATACAGCTCGGTGTCACATAATGATGAGAAGAACATGGGAGAAATAAAACAACTAAACATAATTGTAGTAACGGAATAAAAAACCCATGCCTCCAAGAAATATATTAGGAATGCATATTAATAGATATAAACATATGTATCTAAAAAAACTTACTAATTTCCTAATTCCTACATGGAGTTCCTTTCATAAACGGAAGAGTTATTATCTAATTGTTTTTATTTTTGAATTAAAAATCCCTCTTTTTAAATTATTATTTTCAAATTACCTTTTGATTCTTTCAAATTATTGATTGATAGCTATAAATTCTTCCCCAACTAACCCTTTGATAACTATGTGGGACAAATGCTCCAATGATTAAACAAGTCGCAATCGCCTAGATATATTGATTTTTCGTATATCTATTCTTGAACTAGCCTTTGTGCCCATATAGACAGATACTTAAAGGTAATGCAAATGTATCTTTAATAGCTAGCTTATCCTCCAAAGCTAATTTCACTAATTAGAATTGGATTTCCCTGATCCATTTATGTTAATATGGCTATGGAATTCCTATATAAATTATTCATCATTATAGATTAAGATATTTTCTTCGTTAGCACCCTTATTTACTAGTTGATCTGCCTTTTTGTTACCTTCCTAGAAGTTATGAAGAATATGAATATTTTTGAAGAGGTCCAAAAAATTTAGAACTTCTTCTACTTTAGAATTTAAAACCCAATTAGGTGTCTTCCTTTTCCTAGTGGCATTCAGGACAATCTGTGAATCTCCTTCAATAATAAGTTTTGACAAACCTAGATTTAGGAAAATTTGAAGATGTTCTTGTAGAGCTTCTAGTTCAGGAAGGTTGTTAGTGGTTGATCCTATGGAATTAGACCTTTTGGCGATCCACTTGCTAGAATCATTATTAATGATACATCCTATTCTAGCAATACCAGGATTGCCTCTTGAGGCTCCATCAAAATTTAATTTGGTCCACCCATTCAATGGTGGAATCCATCTACATTTGTCCCTCGCCTCTTTATTCTTCTTTTTTATAAATAAGTAGAGGATTAATTAGGTTTTTCCAATTCTTTTTCATTAGTTCATCCTAGAATGAAAATGATCCTACCTTGCGAGATTTTCCTCGGGTGAGCATTCAAAGTTTCAAATATACATGCCTCAATTTTTTTAATAATCTCATTTGTAGGCATAACTTGGTCACAAAATATTGTCATGTTCCTTTCTTTCTGTTGGTGTAAATAAGTAGTTACTATTTACACTTTACTTAAGTTTACTTAGGTTAGTGCATTATTTTATTATTTTTCATTATTATGAGACACTTAGGAGTTTGTGCACCTTCTTGAGTTGTCATGTAGACAACACAGAAGTACGCAACTCTAATTGTGCACATGGTATCTCCAACACAGGAGTTTGCATAATTCACTAAGTTTTCATGTAGACAACATAGTTTTTCACACTCCTAATTTAGCACATGTTGTCTACAACACTGATGTGTGTGTTTCACCTTTGTAGGCTTATCCTCTCATCATCACACTTACTTATGTGCTTAATGAAGGATAACCCATATCTAGTGGACATGTGCCTGGTTGTTGGACTTATCATGATGCGTATTCTGAGGCATTCTAGATGCATCTCAGAGGCCTTTATATTGAGGCACTCCTAGTGTACTTGTACATTGTATTGAATACTATATAGCTATTCTAATCATACTATGGTCTAATTTGTGCTTGTGTTTTGAGTTCCTTGGTCTTGGGTGAATTCTGCCCTAAGGCAGATTCTTACACTTTCCATACTTCCCAAATAATGATAGATGGACTAATATTCCATAATTTTCTATATATACATTTACTACTATTTGTTGGCCAACCCTTCAAAAAATCATCTAGGGATTCTGGCATAGGGGTGGTCCAACCCATCATATGTTTGAGCTAGTCCCAACAATATTGTATATATGGGCATCTATATAAGATATGATCGATATTTTCACTATCGTTCGTACATAGCACACATCTTGATGGTCCCTCAATACCCATCTTACTAAGTTTGTTAGTAGTTAAGATCCTATTCTTAGATGCCATCTAGAAAAAAAAGCTAACCCTTTTCAGACAGGATGAATCCCAACATAGTTTGAGTGAGAGATTCACTTCTTCCCATCTTTGGGAATGAGTGATAACTCTATATCCATTTTTAACACTATATCTACCATATTTTGATGCTACCCAAATGAATTTGTCATTTCTCTCTAACTATTTTGTTTTCCTATTCTGAATGATTTTTTTCATATACCTTTTTTATTGTTGGTTCCACATCTATATTCTCCACTGATTTCCATTCTCATCTTATAATTCCATTAATAACTTTTTTAGTTTTATAATTGTTGCCCTTACACCCCCAGAGTTTAACTAATTGATATTTATGCTAGGTGGGATTCCCAATATCTAGTGGGGGATAACCATCCCATGAATCCTCCCAGAAGAGAGCTTCATCACCATTCCCAACATCCCATGTCAGATATTTACTAATCAGGGCTCTGCTTTTAACTATAAAATTCCAACTTTCAGATCCTTTAGGAAGGATCCTCATTCTAAACATAGAGTAGGAATCATCTGTATTAAGGTATTTATTATACGTAATTTTAGCCCATTTATGTTCCCTTTTTACAAAAAGATGCCAAGTAAGTTTAGCCCCAAATGCTTCATTTTGCCAACTTGAGTTTTTGATACCTAGGCCTCCTAACTCCTTTGACTTACATAAATTTTCCCATTCAATAAGTGCTAGTTTTTTCTATTCATCAATGTCATTCCAAAGAAAACTTCTAAGTTTTACCCCAAGTTTCTTATTGGTACTTTTTGATAGGGGTATGTAGGAAAGAGGATATGTTGGGAGGGCAGATAAAACTACTTTGATCTTAGTAACTTTACCCATTTTAGTGAGCCATTTATCTTTCCAACCTCCTATCCTTTTATCCATTCTATCAAGAATATTATGCCATCCTTTGTTAGTTTTACTGTCTTTTTCTATCTCTATTCCTAAGTATTTGCATGGGAATGTACCTCTTTTATATCCCATAATGTTACAAATCTATTTTTCCATTCCAAGTTTGGTGTTAATGAAAAACAATTCTTATTTTTTTGCATTCACTTTTTGACTTGAAGCTTCCACATATTGTTGAATAATCATCTTGATGTTTAAGGCCTCATTTATTGTACTTTCTACTCGTAAAATGGTATCATCTACATATTTTTGGTGGGTTATATTAGAGACATTCTCGGTTATAGTGATACCCCTAATTTTTCCATCATAGTACACTTTTGTAATAGCTCTACCAAAGGCTTTTGCCATGATAATGTATAGGAAAGAAGATAGTGGATCTCCTTGTCTTAACCTCTAGATGTCAAAGAAGCCTTTGGGGGTCCCATTAATGAGAATTGATGTTTTATTTGTAGAAATGCATTTATTGATAAGATTAATCCATTGGTGAGGGAATCTAAAAGCTTCTAAGATTTTGCATCAAACCTCCAATCAACCATATCATATGCTTTCTAGATATCTAGTTTCATGAACATGCTTGCCATTTTATGTTTACTAGTCAAGTGCAATGTTTCCTGTATAATGAGTATCCCATCTAGTATCGATCTTCTTGGTACAAAACCTATTTTTTCTTCTAATATAAGCTTAGGAAGAAATGCTTTCATATGATTAGCTAAAATTTTGGATATGATTTTATAGATGGTGTTGCAAAGAGCTATAGGTCTAAAATCCATTAGATTTTCAGGATCAACATTTTTGGGTATCAACATAAGAAAGGTATTATTAATTTTTGATAATAATGATCCACCATTTATTGATGCCTCAATGGCTTTCCAAAGATCAGTTCTAATAATATCCCAACACTTTTGGTAGAAGAAGGCATGGAATCCATCTAGTCCTAGAGAGCTATCTGGGTTCATGTTGAATAACATAGATCTAAGCTCTTCCAGAGATATGGGTGAGTTTAATACTTTATTATCTTCTATAGAAATCACTTTTGGTATAGTTTCAAGCATTTTTGCTTGAGCTATCATGTTCAAACTCACAAAATTATTTAATAAATAATTAAAATGGTAGCACCTGAAGTGTTTTAATTTTAATAATTTTTCTTTTAACTTGGTTGTTTAGCGTGCTATTATGGAAAATTTTTGTGTTACGATCTCCTTCTTTCTCCTTCTTTTAGCCATTTTTCTCTTGATTTTTGCCTCCAAAAGACTTCTTTCTTTGCTAGAATGTTTTCCTATCTAGGTAGGAGTTCTTTTTCTAGAAAGAAGTTTTCATTATTCATGCCTTTTTTAATTACTCTTGTATTTAATTTTTTAAAACTTTCTTCTATATCTATTTTTTCTTTAAATATATTGTTGAAATGTTCTTTGTTCCACTTTAGTATATTTTATTTAAGCATTTTCATCTTAGATACAAATATATACATTTTGGAACCTTTAAAATTACCTTGATTCCACCATTCTCTAATGAGGTCAATAAATTTTTTTGTCTAAAAACCACATTTTTTCACATTTAAAAGGATTTCTGATAGGTCTAAGAGGTTCAGTAAATTCAATCTTGACCAGATAATGATCCGATCCTGCTATAGGTAAGATTGAGGCTTGAATATCAAAATTTATTTCACTTAGATCTCCTTTGAGGAAGAACCTATCCAATTTCTTTCATTCTATTATTCCATGTATACTTACCATTATTTATAGGGATATCAACTAGGTTATTAAGGTCTATCAATTTTATAAATTCCAAAGATGCTTGGAAAATATGTTGGATACCTCCAAAATTTTCTTCTATATTCGTGATGGTATTGATATCTCCACCTATTAGAATGAGTTCATTGTTGTGATTTTTATAAATAGACTTATTTCTTCCCATAGAAGATTTTTATCTCTGTTATGGATCAAACCATAGATGTTTATTAGAATTAGTTTTAAGTTAGTCATTATGCTTTTAATTCTACTGCTCATCCTTGAATTTTTTGAATTTATTATATTTATATTTACTTTCCTAGTATTCCAAATTATTCCCAATCCCCCTGATGCTCCTCTAGACTCATGTAATTTAATGTTCTAGCCACCTAATTTCTTTTCTAGCTTCATTCCTTCATCCTTATTCAATTTTGTTTCTTGTATCATAATAATTTTACAATCAAATTGTTTTATATTATGTTTTAATAAAAATTTCTTGCTAGGTGTATTTAAGCCACTAGCATTCTAGGTAGTGATCTTCATGCTACTATGGGAAGATTCTTCCCCTTCCTAGCTTTAAGTAATTGACTTATATTGTGTTGTTCTTTTGCCTGCCCATCTACTTCTCTTAGTTCTTTCAAAGACTTCTTTCATTTCTTAGCTTTCATCTACCGTATTTGGGAGTACTTATCCCTTCTTGATTCATCATAATACCTAATTGTTCTATGTTCTCATGTGCATTTACTACACTTTTAGATTTCTTACCTTCTTTTAGCTCTTTTTCTTCATTTTTTGATTCTTTCATTATTTGATCAACAAGATTTATCTTATCATCTATATGAATATTAATTGCTAAATCTAGTGCGTTCCTTGTTCTCCCAACATTTGTAACATCTCCTTGTCCTATAGATATTCTATCTTCAATTGACTATTCTACTTTACTACTCTTATGTTCATCCTCAATGATTAACAGATCTCTTCTTAAATCTTTAAAAGTGTATTTATCTCCTCCTAGTTTCAAAACTCACTGGATTAGTTCCTCTTTCTGTAAATTGCTACTTTTATCAATATTATCATGGTTAAAGACTTGTATCAATTCATTTGTTAGGAGTTCCAAGTTTTCTTTCTTAGCTTCAGCTAACATTGACATTTCTAGATCATCAATCTTTGACAACTCATTATTCAAGAAGTCATGAAAGTCTTGAATTAGTATTTGGTTTATCTTACTTTGATCCTTCTTTCTTACAATGTTCTCACTGAGGTTATTAATTGGAGATTCTTGTGTTGTATTTGGTGTCTACCAAAATTTGGTGCACTTCTTGACTACCTCTTTATTGGAGTCTATGGTCTCCTTTATAGACTCTTCTTTCTATTGCAAAAGGGTTTCTAATACTTCTTTTGTGTGTTTATCATTACTTCTCTTAGGAGATGAAATAGAGAAGAGACCTTCATTTTCAATTTCTTCAAGAGTGCTAATAAAGTTATCCAAGATATTTTTGTCTTGAGACCTAGGTTCTTTTCCTAATGCTTTTTCTTTCCAGCCAATTTCTTTTGTAACCTTCACTTTCTAAGCTTTTTTTTGTTTCTTGTTATTCCTTCTATATATGTTTGTTGTCTTTTGCATCCTAATATAAGTTGTCTTAAGTTTTGTTGTTTCTCCTTCGCTTCTGTTGATACCTTTATTACTTTGATCTCCACAAGTAGGTTCAATTCCCCATTGTGGATTAATGCCTTAATTTTTTTTCATATCTAACAATTCAATCATTTCTTTACTATTATCTAATATTGAAGACTTTCCCTTTTCCTTATTTTGCACTTCTTTTTCTTTCACTTCTTGCAGAGTTTCTGTAATTTTCTTCTAATCTTTGTATCTGAAATCTGTGATTAGAGTTATGACTACTATTTTTTCTTTACTTATTTTATCATCTTCCAAATCTGAAACTAATTCCCCTGCTATGAAATGGCTGCACTTCCCCTAAAATTCTTTTTTGTTCCTTATACTCATCATAGGGAAGGTGTCTTTAAGATCTGAAATTGGTTGCATAGTTTTAAATGTGATCTTTCTTTCATTATTTAATCTGATTATTTCAGAGATTTTGCCTTCAAATCTATAAGCATTTAAGTTATAAATAGATCTATTGGTTATTAACTTAATAGGTTGGAATTTAGGAGCATTAATCTCAAAGTTAATAAAAAATTTAATGTTATTACAGTATTAATATGAAGCATCTATTCCTATCAGGTTCCCCATTGATGAATCTATATTCCTGAGAATCTCTAAATGCAAAAGTTGAGGGGGTAGTGATTGGATTGAAACCCAAGTAGGAATGGAAATGTTTAATAATAGTTCTTCCTTAAAATCTGGTATCCATTCCGAGAATTGAACATAACCCTTAAAATAGCAAACAAAGATAAAGAGAAAATATTTTTTGACATTTTCATCACTACACTGAATGTACATTACTCTATCAGAATGGTGAGATATACTTACCTGATTTTGACAAAAATCCTGGAGCCAATTAATTAGATTGATCATATCTTGTTTTGGCCCATTCCATAATGCAAATACACTGACATTCTTGCATTTATGCCACTGCTCTTCACTGTCTTGATTGTTGATGATCAGTATCTATTCTTCAGCTTTAACATTGGGTTGAGCAGCCTTTTGTGGTTGACTGGGATAATGAGAGGGAGAATTTGGCAAAATATTCCTATGGTGGGGAGGATATATGTTTTAGGAGGGTTATGTAAGGGTTTTAAATTTGATGAGTCAGGCTTACAGAGATGTGCTTCATGGATTTGGAGGGAATTCGCAAAAGGTTTATCTATAGAACCTATCTGTTGGGAATATAGAGACAAGCTCTTGCAGGTAGCATATTTAGTATGATTAAAAAAATGAAATTGATTGTCCAAATTATCAATAGAGAAAATGATATTAGGAAAAAAGCTTTTTCGTACAACAGGTTATCTAATTTATAGAAATCATTACTATTAGTTGTTTGATGATTAAAGGGAATCTTACTAGCCTTAATCACAACCAAGGCATTCTGGTACGAAAGGATCCGATCCATGTTGATACACCCATTTGGATTTATCATTGGTAAAAAATAAAAAATACAAGATAAATTAAAGAATGTTAAGTATTAAATTCTACAATGCAAGTGACCGAAAAAGAAGAATAAAGTTTAAAAATTACTTTTGAGAGGACCTTAATGGCAAGAGGTTGGAGGTACACATAATCCTAACCATGAAGATACACCATGTAATCGCCTAACTTCTCTAAGTATTTCTCTGAAAAATCTTGATTAATGGTGTGAGATGTATTATCGATGATCTTGTGACTGAGATTCATATCCTTTACATTCACATGTTCCAAATCAATTGGCTCAGTTAGAGCCGAAAAAATATTAGTTGTCTTCACTGCATATCTCAAATTTGTAGATGGAGAGCACATGAAGGGGGGTTTTCCATTGCAGAGTCTCCCATCCTTATTTGTTCCCTTGTTCTTCCTTAGGTGTGTTGGCAAGGAGTGATGTATCAACTACTTTCAAAGTTCAAATTTGTACTAGGGTTTTGGACATTCATCTAATACCTTGGTTTGGATTGCCTCAAATGAGAAAGCTTAGATAATTTAGACATCATTCTGCTCTCAATCATGATCTTTAATTGTGGTACTAGAGGATTGTTTTGAGAAAATAGTGTGTGGACTAGCAACAATTATTTTTAGTGAAAAAAATTGGATAAACATGTCGTAAAATCCTTCTTTCCTGGTTTAGCTCAATCTGAGCGGATGCCAAGACATTGAAGCTTAATTGCCTACAATCAATTGAAAATGTGAACCGCAAATTCTGAGATTAGACCAATGTGAAACCCTTATATAGCTACCTTCATAGCTATGCAACCTCCTTTTGCTCAAAGATTTCTCTGCCCAGGGCTGCCATAATCTCAAAGACTTGCCTTCCAACTTTGTGAACCTCAAAAATATGGAGATTTTGAACTTGAGCCAATGCACTTAGTTAGAAGATTTGCCTTTGAGTTTGAAACTCTAACTTCCTTGTAGTGTTTCGATCTCTACTTTTGTGATTCTCTCACATATCTACCCAATACATTCCATTTTGGTCAAATTTTATTCCTCTATCCAATTTATATTGGTTATTATTTATTGAATAATGGTATACATAAGTCTTATGAGTAATATATTCAATGTTATTATTTATTGAGTAACAATATTTATTAAATACTAACAAATAAGGATAAATGTGAGAAGTGTATACAAATTATAATTGTTTTGATCATCAATATCTTATGAAATATTTGTCTAATATTTTAATATTTTATTATTATTATTCATCAATAATAATAATTATTGAACAATATGATTAAAATTATTATCAATAATATTTGCAAAATTGTTTATAATATTTGATTAATAACATTGAGTAATAGTCTTATGAGTAATATATTCAATGTTATTATTTATTGAGTAACAACATTTATTAAATACTAACAAATAAGGATAAATGTGAGAAGTGTATACAAATTATAATTGTTTTCATCATCAATATCTTATGAAATATTTGTCTAATATTTTAATATTTTATTATTATTATTCATCGATAATAATAATTATTGAACAATGTGATTAAAATTATTATCAATAATATTTGTAAAATTCTTTATAATATTTGATTAATAACATTGAGTAATATATTCAGATAAGGAATTGTATACCTAAACTTATATTTAAAATTTAAAAAAATAATTATATATATATATTGAGTATATTTATATTAAGCATAGGTCAATTTATGGTTATGACAGTCCAACCCTCCCAAATTTGCTTGTCCTCGAGAAATTACTCTCTTTATTTTAGCCTAATGATGCATATTTGACTTTTCCCAAAATCAAGTTTCTACAATCAATGACATTTGTATGATTGAACTATTCTATATATGATGCAAGAGCATCTTGGGGTAGTCAACAATCTTGTATGTAGGACCATTAGGCTCGGATTTGTGGACCTATGGTTTGCACGGATGGGAATAAGTTCGATGCACATTGGGGATCCTTTTCCTAAGTATACATAAATTTAAGAGTAATTGTGTTGGAGTTAGAGGTGTTTTGGTGGTTGATGGTAACATGTTCCTATATCTTGGGTAAGTTTTGGAGATTGTTTCCATGAGCTTCAATCTATGGGATTTGGTTGGTGCTCTCTTGGATTTGGATCATTAGACGGCACATGGACCTATGTCTAAGGGCACATACTCATATGTTTTCATATGAGTTAGTTATGCATTGTAAACTTGGGGCTTGGCCTAAGTATGTATTTAATTCTCTCTATCAGTATGACTTGCGGCTTGAATGTTTATTTAATGTAACTTTTAAGGCCAACTTGTGGCTTGGTTTTGTATAAGTAGAGGGTATTTTATTGTCTTGAGACATTAGTGGAGAATGAATAAATTATGGAGTAGTTGAGAGGAGCACAATTTAGTAGAGCTAGTAGCTAAGTATAGGCTTAAGAGGCAAGAAGGTTACTTGGTGGCTTGTGATAAAAAGTTTAGATTATTCTTAGGGTTTCTATGATATTATGGTTTGGGCTTGCTAGGGTAGGTTCTTGTGAGGTCTTGTAGAACTATTATTGTAATTTCTTTGTATTTATCCATAACTTAGAAGGCCGTATAGTTGGGCATGTTAGATGTAAAGCTTATGATTCTATTATGAGAACATTTGTTTTAACTAATATAAATCTTGATACTATCATTTTACTTTCATCATGTGGTTATTTTCTAGGGGCTAGGTCATCTCCTTTATGGATACACTTTCCTTACACTGCATCAAGTGGTACCAGAGCTAGTTGTGATATGATTGGTTATTTTTTGGATTTTTTGCTTTGGGTTTTGAAGATCTTGGAAGATGCCTCTAAGAAGATTGGATCCTAGGGAAAATGAAGATCTCTATGATGTTGTGGAGACTAATATTTCAAATAAATTTAAAGCATATTTCATATCTGAGATAGAGCTAATGAAGAATGATATGGTCATTGGAATCATGAGAGATATAACTGGTGTACCAAGGAATGTGGGGATAAAAGATGGTTATGAAGAAGTTACTAAAGACTTTAAAGTTGTTGGATCTAGTGGAGAAGACAAAGTTGATGAGATTGAGATAATTGTGGAAGACAAAACTGGTCGGTGGTATAGATTTGAATCTCGGTTGAAGCTGAAGCACAAGGTGGATGTGTCTAATTTCTTAGGTACTTTGAATCTAGAAGGCCTGATTGATTTGATTCATTAATTTAAAGACTATTTTGAGTTAGAGGATTTTGGTGATCTACTCAGAGCGATGTTGGCATAAACTAAGCTGAAAGTCCACATGTTGATTTTAAGGTGGAAATAGTTGCAAAGAGATAGAGAAGAGGAAGGTGAAATAAAGATAACTAAGTAGAGCTTGATGATGAAAAAATTGAAGGCTAAATTCATTCATATTGATTTTGAACTTGAATTGTTTAAGAGGGTGCAAAATTTGAAATAGAAGGATATGACTTTGAAGGATTATACCAAGGAGTTTTACATGTTAATTATTCTGTCTAGGCATAAATAAATTTCTAAGGAGAAGATGGTTAGATATATTAATGGTTTGAGATTCAATATCCAGGATGAGATTGGTATGATAAAGATTGATTTAGTTGAGGATGCTTATCAATATGCTTTGAGGACAAAAGTTAAATTGAAGAGAAGACATCAAGAACTAGTACATTTTAGGTCAAATTTTGACCTAGCTCTTAATGTGCTTTATGAATACTTTTTTGTTTTGTTTCTATGCTCAAGTTGGTTAAAATTTTGACCAAATTAGGTTTTCCCAATTTTTTCAAAATTTTGACCAGCTCAAGTTCACATAATGAAAAAAAGAAAAAAAGTTGTTGTTATTTCACTGCCAACCAGAGCAGGTTTTGTCTACGTGTACGTCACAGGAGTTATTTGAGGTGAGGTAAATCTATATCATTACCTTTTATATGTGTGTGATTGCATGGGCACTAGTAGATATAGAAGGGCTCTTATAGTGGAAAATAACTACAACAACCCATTTCATTTTCTATGTTTTTGGATGACAAGCTTGGGGGAAAGGATAATATTGGAGGCTCATGTGTTTGGTTATAGTCAAGACTAGTGTGCATACTATATTCCCCATTATTTGTCATTCTACAAGAGAAATTTCCATTATAGCCTTTGGCACTTTTTAAATCTTAAAATGAAGTCTCTCACATATTAACTATGTGCCCAACTTGGAAATCACTTCTCCACATGTCATCTACATATACTGCATCACCAATAGTATCAAACATCTTCCCAACTTCAAAAACACAATAGGTCTGCTATGAACACAATGACCTTTTTGTCTATGTCTCTCTATGTCCCATTTAGAAGTCAATAGCTCATCTCTCCACAACCTAGATGTGGAAATTTTCCCTCTTCACTCATATACTCCAAGCTAAGGTTGATTTTGTAACTTCTCCCCTATTATGCTTTGGAATTTTTCGTGCAACATGATAGTTTCAAGAAGTACATGAAATTTAATGTAGCAATTCATTATATGTTAATTAAGCATGATTTGTCAATCTTATAATATTAGTATTATCCTATAAAAATCCATCTATATAATTGTTGTTGTTGCATTGGCTGGTATTTTAGTTGTTGCATAGTTGGGATCACCTAAGAACAAGACCATATTTCAATTAAAAACTCCAAATGGTTAAGTATCACACAAAATGTACACATACTATTTCTATTTTAGCTGACATCTCATTGATATTTGTTGCAACTATGGGACTTTTGGTTCAAAAGTCAAGGCGAGGAACTTAAACTCCATAGAAGTGTATGTGTGTGTGACTGTTGAATTATTTTTCAACTCATTTGAAGGCTTGGTTTGATTTTAAGCAAGTGATGCTTAGAGCTTAATCAAGCATTGGTCAACCATTTTGGATCAAATCATAGTTGCTAGGGTAACTATTGGAACTGCCAGTACAGATGGACACAATCCTACTAATGCAAAAATAAGAGAATGAAAATCCTTCTCTTGCCTTAAGTGGTAAAAGCACAATTACCTCCCCTATATGTACTTGGAAAAAAGGTCAACCTTACCCATTTCAAATTGCGTCAAAGGAAAAATGGGGCATCTATAATGTAGTGTCTGGCACTACAACCACTAGTTTAGTTGGCTAATAATTAATGTACAATTTTGTAAAAAATCCAACTCAAATAGAGAACTTTTTATGCTAAATATTAATTCGATTGTACATGATGTCCATACAACATTGCTCTGAGATTTTTGAAACCACTAAAGATTCAACTTTGATGGTTGAGAAGATGATTAAGATGTGGTGAACTGTCATGTCTACAAAAGCTAATCACTATGGTTATTTAGTTTTGAATGTATATAGAAAAAGTCTTACAATCTCCATATAGCAAGGAGAAACAAGTGTAATGAAATCAATGTTTTAAGCTTATTTCCAATTAGATAAATGTGTATCCATTATGATCAACTTAGTCACCTTAAGATGCTTATGATTATCATGTGCAATTAATACAAATTTGGTCACCTATTTAAGAAGTTGTTGATAATTTTTGAAGCTGAATCCCTTTCTTGATTCTTTTGTAGACTACTCTTCCATAAGACTGTTAAGAAGTTGTCTTGTTAAATATTAGATAGACTCTTCACAGTTCTAAGGATATGCATGGATTTAATTTGCAAGATCATGAACATGATACTTCTTACTTCTAGCCAAAGTACAATTTGGGAAAATGAGTGGTTTCTTAATAAATATGCAAGCTGCTTGTAGTGCCTGCCCCTAGTTTACATTTTTTTTTCTAGTTACATTTCTGCTATTATTGCCAAACTCTTTTAGGCCAAGTTTTATGTTTGATAATTAGTAGCATTATCTTGAGATTATTAGATATTGTTTCAGACTCAGTTGATATATGATGAGATTACTTGGTACTCTATACTTCATGTGTGCATAATGATTATTACAATGTTGTTAGATTATTGATGATGTTTAGTTAGATGGATTATCCTATGTCTTTTCTGATGGATACTTACCCCATACTACATGTGTATGGTGTGCGTGGTTGTTTTCTTTATGTATGATGTTTATGATGTGGTTAAGGAAGGGAGTTGTAGTCACCTGCTAGTCAGGATCTACACGATGCACCACTTCCTGCCATTGCCTGTTTAGCTTAGTATATATTGTGTATGTACATGAGTGGATTTTATGCAAGTTGCAAGTACCAGGTATCGACTTCCCTGAATTGCCAGGATGAGCGTACCCTATCACATTATCTCAATGGTAAGAGAGGGGAGATAAATTCTTAAGTCCAAATCCTAAACCTTTCAACCATTCGTCCTAATTGACAATTAGGACAAGTATCTGAGTCATGTACCTTTTGAATGTGTCGGATGACGTTAATTCGTGATTTTAAACCCTTAGTTGAATTTTGTATGTGTTTTACTATGATGGGTTTTCATATTTTTACTTTATGAGTTTTGGTGAATTTTTTTGTTAAATTAAGTCTAATTAAAAAAATTTAATTAATAATTTAATTTAATGGAAAATTATATGTTATGTTAATATTTTATTTAATTAATTGAAAAATTAATTATATAAAAGAGTCAAATAAAAGAATTAAATTTGAGGATAAATCTATAAGTTGAAATTTGAACATGATAATATTTAATTAATTTAATAATAATATATATATTTGGAGTGCATTTCTAAATAAATGCTAAATAATGTTATTATTTAAATTAATGGATAGTTATCAAAATTATTATTCAAAAATAAATTTAGAAGTGGGAAAAGAAAATTAAATTATTAAAAGTTTTATGATTGCATAATACATGCATGAGACTAAATTAAATAAATCAATTTAAAAGAGGTCAAGTAAAGATTAAATAAATTAATTTAATGGATTATTGTATGTTCATGGAAAAGATAAAAGAAAGATAAATAAAAGTTAATAAAGAGTTAAAAAGGTGTGAGCAAAGAGTTCTCTAAAGTGAATGCACAATTAGTGCCCCGATTTTAGGGAGAGAACTCCTTTTTCACAAATTGGGGGTTCATTTTTGAGAGGGCTGGGAATTTTGGAGGAGAAGAAGGAAAATTTCAGAGAAGGAGAATGTTATGAAAGGGGAATTGTTTTCTACATATTTCTGGAGCGTAGCAAATTAGCATCAGTGTCCAGGTAGATGCTTGTGAAGATTTGCATAATTTAAATACGTTCTTTTAATTCCTGTCTTCTTCGTGTTTGCTAAATGATTGTCTGGATAATTTTGGTAAATAATATATATCATGTTTGTGAATTCTGGATATTGGGAAATTATTATGTACATGGAATGTTTTAATTGTTCAATATAATTTCTCCCCAATAGATTGTAAATTGTGAAAACTTATCAAAAAGGGTAGAAATCTTATTGGAAAATCTTCTTTAAAATATTGATAAGGAAATAAAAGATGGGTGCCTAGTATTTGTCTATCAGATTCAATTCTGAATTTTGGTGTATATATATATGCAATAAACATATATTCATTTAAAATTAATTTAATTAAAAAAACCAAATTCAATATTTTTGAAATTATTGAAAGTAAGATTTTTGTTTTGATAAAAATATTGAAACATTTTTTGTTTATGAAAAACGTTGTGGTTCAAAATGGGGAAGTCTATACTCAATTTTTTTTTTTTAAATTATAACATGGGGAGGGGCGGATTAAACCATCCCCTGCCCCTGTCACGTCTTGCATGACCCTGCGCACGGCAGGTGACTGCTGGCGCGGTCCTACCTGCTGACACAGGACGACTACGACAATAGTCCCTACATCGCAAAGGGCCGCAAGCCTTTTAAAAATAGAGCCGGAGGTTTTTAAAAAAATTTGACTCACATTTTGTTTTATTAAGTTTGTTGTTTAGTTTTGTTATAAATAAATAAAATTGTTTATATATATATATATTTTATTTTTATTTTTTTTTTAAATTTTTTTTTTAATAGTTGTTTATATATATATATATATATATATATATATATATATATATATATATATATATATATATATATATATATATATATATATATATATATATATATATGTTAAATTAACAAATCATTTTTAGTTTTGTATAATAAATGATTTTTAATATAGTTGTTATTTAAATTTAATTAATAAATACTAATTATTTAAAAATAATAATAATAAAAGTAATATTGATAAATAAACAATAGTAAATTTGAAAGCAATATAATAATATTTATTTTAGAAATTGATCATGGGGTAAATATTTGTTTATACTTAAGTTAGTATTGGAATTTACTATAAGGAAAAATGATGAAAATATTCCATCACTTGTTAGCAAATTCGAAAATGGAAACTGAAACCCCACATTTAACTTAAAATTGAAAATATGTGCTTGTACCTTGTTTTCCTTATGCTATTTATGTTTGGGATTTTTTTGGGTTGACTAGAGTGTTGACCAGTTATAGGACGTCTACCAGAGGCTTGGGGGTTTTGCGAGTGTGGTATCATGTTGACTTGATCTTGATCATTATTGCTCAACCATGTATGTGATGGTATGTTTATGATGAGTATGTTTGTTTGTTGGATTACTTTTGATTGCTTGTTGAGAACCGATGGATATTATGATTTATCTTGTTGCTTTCTAGTTACTCGTAGAGAACTGATGTGATTACTATGATTATCTTTATGATGCTTTCCAGTCACTTGTATAGGACTGAGGTGATTTTGCTATGATTATATGATTTTTGATTTCATGAGCTTAGGGTAGGTTATCTTTATGCAGTGTTGGGAAGTGGCTTGCAATGGGGGCCGGGGACCCTAAGTGGTCCTGGGGGTAACCCATTGTAAGTTGTTTAATAAGTGATAACTTTACACTTAATACTAACTTAAATGAACCTAATAAGAGATAATTGTATGTTCTGTCCCATGCCATGAGTGCTATTACAGACTAGGATTGGAGCAGAGAGAACGCTTGGTTATGACCTTGCATTCTGTAGTATGCCTTGTCAATGCGAGAGGATACTAGTTGCCGCAGGGATCACTAGGGACCCGGGAGTCCTAAGGGACTGCTCGGGTAACTTCAAACGTGATTTGTGTGATGACACTTTCCTGCTTACATAGTAGATACCTACATGTCTTTGTGGTGCCTCTGGGTTTAGATGTCAATCTATTTTAGGAACCTTTGAGTTAGCATACTTTTAGGATTTCCTAGACTTAGTGAGTATCTGCGTTATGTGATTTGTTATCCTATTTGGGACTTGAGACTATCTCCTCAGTGCGGTGGGAGTGGACCATTTAGGTTCCACGCGGTCAAGTGGTAGTGCTTTTTACTCTTACCATTGAGATCCGTCCAAGACACCATGGCTAGAGTATCCTTGTTGGCATATACCTTCATTCTGTTCATGGACCATTATGATAGATGGTTATATTATACGTTGGATGTTGTTTGATGTATGGATGTATTATGTATGAAGAATGGTTTCATTTATTTTATTGCACATGTATCATGGATCCGAAGAGGATGATGTCTATCTATATTTACTTATGTATATTCTTTTAAGCCTTTCATACCCTGTGACTTGTACAGAGGATGAATGAGCATTCTGAATTAATTTGCTAAAAGGCATTCAGAACAAATGTATATTAAATGGACATTGGACTTTTCATTATTCTTTCATATGGATGTAGTAATTGATGGACTTAGTTTTAGATTAGATTTAAATGTGATTCAACGTCATGGGATCTTTAAGGAATGCAACCTGTTATGTATGTTATTTCTTCCACTACTTTGTGTTTGATGTGTATGTTATACTTTCTTAAAAAATAAAAAATAAATGCTATCAGACTTAGTCAAACTTTAGGTTATTACACTACTACATATTACAATTTGTGGAAACATAATTAAATCAAGTAGGCTCAGATGAGAATCAACATTCCAGGACCATGGAAGGAAAGGATTGCACTTGTTTTCTTGAGATATTTGGGAACCAAAGATTTGTAGTAATGAAAACAATAAATTTCCTTAACAAACTATCTTTGACTCAATGAGGAAAGCTTAAGCAATCAATTTTGAACCTAGGTACACATGGAATGCAGGTGAAACCCCACCCTATTTAACATGACACATAAATATAAAGTCAAACTAGAGATGAGGTATATGAAGCCATCTGAAATTAGATGTCTCAGAAAGAATTGAGGATTGATTTTATTTGTTTAAAAACAAGAAAAAGTTCCTCAAGCATATTCACTTGATGAGAGACAAAAGAGTATTACATAAACAAAATAAATGAATTTTACTTCACTAATTTTTAAAGTTAGTTTTTCTTTTCTTTTCCAATTGAATTATATGCCATGTCCTTAGGTAACCTCCATTGTTTTAAGTTGGTGTATATGGAAAGCATAAGGAATTGAGAAAACACAATTGTTGTGATGAGAACCTCAAAGATAAAGGGGTTTCTTTTCAGATGTTGCAAAAGCATATATGATAGATGCAAGATAGCAATGATCCAAAAGGAAAGCTGCGTTAATATCCTCAAAAACTTTTGAGCCCTCTGTTGTATCTTATCACTCTTGTTGACTTCCATCTTTCCTTCCATAGGTGCATAATATAGAATGATGAACAAACACAAAAGAGCTATATAACATATTGTCAATTAATCATGACGAAGGGGATACATTGAAAGCATGGAGTAAACAATCAACCACTTGGAAAGACAAGGTTCTTCCAAGACCAAGAGGCTTGTTGGTAGTAGAGGTAGCAATATTGACTTTTCATGGACTGTTATTATGAGAAAAATATTAGCACAGTGATAACCAAAATCAAATCATTGTGTTGTTTACTTAAAGAAGGGTTTTTAAATGAGTACCTTGATATGAAAAGAAATAGAAGGAAAATGAGCTATGAGCAATGCATATAGGAATCCTCTATTACTTGAAGCACATATTTGTTGAGCCATAGATTGGACAGTTGTAGTCAAAGTAGCACCCAAAGCTAAGTGTGAGAGTGTTAGCATTGAAAACCTCTGCTTCCACTTTATGATCAAATAAGTGCCACACTAGAAAGAAGAAACATAGTCCTCATATATGCCCCATTCAAATGGTGATAAGCTTGCAAGAACCTAAATCAATACACTGATTAACCATCAACAAGAGTTATAAAGAATCAAAATATAAACTATACTTCCTTACAGAAGATCTTCCGTAGATATACCTCTATAATAACTTCCTTGGAGTAAATAAATGACCACCAAACAATTGTAAATGTTATTATAACTAAAAAGCCAAGCTTTATGACCTCATAAATGGGATTTTGCCGATGTATGGACTTCCCCAAAAGATGTGCAAAAAAAGATGGATCATAATATGCACTCATTTGCAAATCTAAAATTGAGAAACTATATATGTTCCTTATTGACCAAGCTTTCTTTGTTGCAATATTGCACTTCATTCTTCTATTGATTGAAATAGATGTGAAACAAAGACCACAAGAAGTAGCTACAAGAAAAGATTGTGTCCAGTGCATACCTATTTATGATTAAGTGCTAGAAAAAAAAGAACATAGGCAAGAAGCTCTCTCCTTGAAATAATTGTAGCTACTGCTCCAATAGTAAAACCAAAGCTGATGCAGTTATACTATTAAGGATTGCATGTTAGATGGAAATTAATGCACAACAGGTATGCATAGCATGTTGTCTACATCATCTCTCCCAAAAGATAAAAAAAGATAAATCCTAGTAGAAATATTAAAACATGATGGTGTAGGAAATTATTTGATCAGATGTCCCTTTGTTGACTAGCAGTCAAGACCTGAGATAAATAAATCAGAATTACAAGAAGCGATACTTCATTGCTATCATTGGGTGAATTCCAAAGGAGGAAAGATCTATTGCAGTGGAAACATGGCTTGCCTTTCTCAGGAGAGGGAGAAGTTTGTACCAACACCAAGCTCCATGACATCCTCCATGAACCACCATAAAGTGTGTGTTTTCCCTTGCCACTGTCTGTGCCTCCATAACTGATTTTCTTTAATGAATTGACGCTTTCATAAGAATTGATCATAAGAAAAGGGAGAACAAATACAATAGATATATGACATCATTTCATGTCATTTCAATATAAGAAAAAGATGAAACACATCCATTTCACAAGTAGGGGAGAGGACCCAGTACTTGAACACGTTCTAATAGTTGTAATAGGAGTTGTTCACTTAATACCTACATTTATTGATTTAATGTCCAATTTTTTTGACAACATTGTACCAATACTTGTGACTTTAAAGTTGTTAGTACAAGGATAACTAACCAAAATTGAATAAAATGTACCCTTAGTTATAAAAATTAACCAATGATGTGATGCCACATCAGCTATTCAACAATGGGTACCTTTTATGCATGACCATTGGTCTCACTTTTTTTTGGGTTGTTTTGGACAACTTGGAAAAAAGCATGTTGATGTGGCATCATAATGGGTGACGTGGACTTGAAAAAATAGTTATAAGTATATGACTCACCAAATAAGTTTCTATAAAAAATTGGGAGAAAATTGAAATTTATACGTAGGGTTTTGATAAACGCAAAGTTAGGGTGTTCAAGTTCTAGGTCCTCTCCCCTAAGTCAAAGAAAGTAGAAAGTAAAGATTATTTGTATCACAACTTAACTGAAAACAATGATTACTAACATGTGTCATCATTTTTTAAAAGAGAGACCATTAAAGGGAAAGGGAACAAATACAATGGATATATTACAATATTACATATGAATTGAAGAAAAAGTCCTGAATGATGAGATATATCTAGATCACATGATCAAGTAAACCAAGAAATCAAAGCTCATTTGCATTAAAAATATTGACTACCAACATGACTTATTATGGATATGTCACATCATCTCACATTTCTTTATATTGAGCATAGAAATTACATTCAAAACTAACAACTTCAATGTTGTTTGAAATAACCATCTACTACCAACATGTGTCATCAATAGTTGATTAGTTGATTCTAATATGATATTTTCACGAACATAACCCCTCTTTAAATATTTTGTTATAAAACAATATGTATGGCATACAAATTTATTTTCAACCAAATCAATTTAAAATGAAAGGTAACATAGGCATCCAACTTCACATCTATATCATTTGTCTGTATCGATCTATATAGAGCCATACAAAACAAATTTGCTCAAGAATATAGGTTTTTCTCTTCATAAAATGTTGATTCTTTCATATAACTTGATGACCAGTTATGAAATGGATGTAATGAGTCTTAAATACCTTCATCCAATCGGTTCAAACCAACTTTTGATGGTTATGAACATTGGGAGGCCAAAAAGGCATTTTTGACAACTTTTCCAAAATTGCATTTTTACATATTTGCAATTTCTTGTCAAATATGACAACTTTTTGGATTTTTGATCCTAATGGACACCAAATGATCCCAAACATTTAGGAATGGTAGGAAATGCATGTCTAAGGAGGATATTGACAAAGAGCATTGTAAGCAGACAACTTTTCATTGATTATAACATGAGTGAATTTGAGTGAGGTGACCAAATTTTTCTTTCAAAACCTTATGTGCAAATGTAAATATTAAGTACAACATGTCCAATATTTTTGTAGATAAACACATTAATTAGACCAAATTTTTTCTTTCAAAACCATATGTGCAAATATAAATATTAAGTACAACATGTCCAATATTTTTGTAGATATACACATTAATTACACCAAATTTTTCTTTCAAAATCATATGTACAGATATAAACATTAAGTACAATAAGTCCAATAATTTTGAAGATATAATTTCCTACAAAGAAATACCATGCCTAACAATATGAACCTAGAACAAAATAACAAGACAATATCTATATTGTGGTCTCAGTTCTGAAGAAAAGTTGATAAATGTAATTATCCTTGAAAAAAGTGTAAGGGCTTAAAGAATCAAAGAATTCTAATTACAACAACCTAGAGTCATTGTAGGAAACATGTTCACATTGAAGGGGACCACAATTTTTTGTCGATTGGTGAATGTGGATTTCCAACTAGAGGAAGATGGAGGTGTGAATATCCAAGCTAAGGATAATGCTCCTATGGAAGAAGATGATAATGTGCCAGAAGACATAATTGAAGAAGATGGTACTGGCACAACTAATAAAGATGATCATGATGATGGTACTAGCACATTTGATAATGATGATGAAGATGGTCTTGTTATACCTATACTTGAGAAGGCATATGAGCCCCTATACCAAGGCTCCCAAACATCTATTCTCTCTACTATAGTCTTATCGGTGAACTTGAAGGTTATGAATGGTTTATCCAATGTAGCAATGTCGCATATGGTAAGGTATGCTATTTTTTCATCTTCAATGCTATCATACCATTACTATTCATTATATTAACAATTCATATTTGTTGGTGTAGGTTGATAGGTGAGTTTTTGTTACCACCATCAAACATTTTGCCTCATTCGTACAAAGAATTATCTACCATTATGAATCAAATTGGAATGAAGTATCAAACAATAAATGCATGTCTTGATGATCACATTCTATATCATAAACAACATGAATTTGCAATAGAATGTCCTAATTGTCACATTAGTAGATATTGATCAAATCAAATAGCAAAAAAAGTGCCTCACAAGGTTCTGCGGTACATTCCCATTATTCCACATCTTGAATGATTATTTAGGTTACTAGCTTGGCACAATTTATGGATTACCATGCACACAATAGAAGTTAATATGATATTATGTGAATGCCTATGGATGGTTCTGCATTTAAAAACATAGAAAAATATGGCCACACTTTAAAGAAGAACCTCTCTCAAGATTTCATTTGTAGTGGATGGTGTCAATCCATTTGGAGATATGAGATTTGTTTACTTAGTGTGGCCTACTTTTTTTATTAGCAATAACATTCTTCCTTGGATTTGCATAAATAGGGAGCACATAATGTTGTCATTGATTGTACTAGGTATTTTTTCAATTAATAGTTATTGAAATTAATTTATAAATAGTGCATCAAAATGGTCATTATAATTATGTAATGTTTGTATTCATTCAATTACTAAGTAGCAAGTTAAAGATATGTGTATATTGAGCCCCTTATTAACAAGTTGTTGATGTTATGGAATGGGGTCACTATGTATGATATCTCTAGACCAATAGGACAAAGATAATTTCAATTCTATGCAATGCTTGTATGTGTTAGTTTTTGGTGACTGATCAAAGAAGTATTGTACATACTTCATAATTCTTTAGAAAAAATATTTCTACTCCTATTTTATTGCACCTTATTTAGATAGGCATACTGTAACCCTAAAGTAGGAATATATTATAGAAGATAGCTTAGGGTTAAGGATTGTGGTAATTCAATGTATAATGAGATAGGTTGTTCTTGTGGTGGTATTGAGCTATAAGGGTTTGTACTGTAATCACTAGATAATAAGAAAGGTTGGATGATTATGTAGGTGGACATAGCCTAGGTTTTGGGTGAACCACATTAAACCTATGTGTTATCTGTGTTCTTATGTTTTTCTTCTTTTATTTCTACATTTAATTATTTATTTGTATATTGTTTTGGATCTGTCGAATCCTAACAATACGGACAATACATGATGCCCCTGGGCTAACTCATTTTTGTAGTATATTATATTATTAAGGTCACATATTTTTTGTTTGTTATAGTGCTTACACATTATTATTATATGTTTAAGTTGTGCATGATAATTGTGCATGATCCAATTATACATGATCTTTCGGGTCTTTAGACAAAGGGAAAATTTGCATGTCCAGTTTGTAGTCCGAAGATAAAATATTTTCATTTAAGAAGTTTAAGAAAGTAGGTATTTGATGAGTTTAGGAAATTTCTCCACAATAATCACAAGTGTCAAATTGTTGAAAAACATCCTTTTAATGGGAAAGAAGAGACAACATCAAGGCCACTAAGAATGACACCTCATCTATTGAAGTTAGAATACAATTGACTAAATCACCGAGGTAATGTCTAATTTGTGGTCTAAAGTTTGAAATTTATATTTTAATATTGTATTTTATTTAGTAATGATGTAATTGATGTTCATGAAGGTTATCAAGGCATCAATGACCAACTTCCTAGAGGAACAAAAAGTTATCCTACTCAATTTAGTAGTTTATCATACTACAAGGAACTCCAAATCATGCATTTGTTTGATGCTATGCATATTAGAAAGAATGAAATAGAGACACTATGGAAATTATTGGATGGAATGCATGATAGAGAAAAAAGTACTATCTTGTTCGATGAGCTTGAAGGGGTTGTGTTTAATATGAAGAAAGGGAAAGTGCCAGGGCCGGATGGTTTCCCAATAGAGTTTTTCCAAGAATTTTGGGATATAATCAAGCTTGATCTTCTCGCAGTGGTTCAGGAGTCTCAACACAATAGGCAGATGTTAAGGGCTCCGAATGCTACCTTTCTTACCCTTATTCCCAAGAATGAGGGGGCTAATAAGTTAAGCCAATTTTGGCCCATCTCTTTATGCAATGTTATCTATAAAATTATTGCCAAAATTATTGCAAATAGGTTGAAGAAGGGGATTGTGGAACTGATCTCTGAAGAGCAAGGTGGTTTTGTTGTAGGCAAGCAAATTTTGGACGAAATTGTTATTGCAACTGAGGTTATCCATTCTATGGCTAATTCAAATGAAAAAGTGATGTTTATCAAGCTTGACATGGCTAAGGCTTATGACAGGGTGAGGTGGTCCTTCCTTCATCGGATTTTGAGTGCTTTTGGTTTTGGGGAGCAATGGATTCAGTGGGTTTGGAGCTGTGTAACTTCAGTGTCCTTTTCAGTGCTTATTAATGGAAGTCATTCTGAGCTTTTCAGAGCTTCTAGAGGGCTTTGTCAGGGAGATCCTCTTTCTCCTTATCTGTTCATTCTTTTGGAAGAAGGCTTGGGGAGGTGGATTAAGCGGAATGTGGAGGATGGCTTCATTCAAGGTTGGAAATGGGGTGGCACCTTACCTATGCAGACTCATCTACAATTTGTAGATGATACTGCTTTGATAGGGATGGCTACTATGTGAGAGGCCTTTAATCTACGAAGGGTCTTGGATGTTTATTTGGTTGCTTCTGGGCAGCAGGTTAATGAAGGAAAATCTTCCATTTTCTTCTTTAATACTCTAGGCCGCATTCAACAAAGGATTGCTCATACGTTAAGATTTCAGATCAGCAACCTCCCTTTGACTTACCTTGGTATTCCCATATCAGTGAGGAGACTTCCTAAGGTGTCTTGGCAGATAATTTTGGATAAGTTTTGGGCTAAAGTTAATCACTAGACTCATCGTTGGCTATCCTTTGTTGTTCGGGTCCAGTTGATTAAGTCAGTTGTGCAGGCTTTGCCCATTTATAAATGCATGCTTCAGGTTGCCCCTGTTGGATTCCTAAAAGACCTTGATTTTGCGATGAGACAATTTTTATGGGCGGGTTGCTTGGATTCTTCCAAATGGAGCTTGGTTAGTTGGGAAGTGGTTTGTAGCTTGAAACAATATGGTGGGTTAGGTCTAAGGCAATCAGCTATGACAAGGGAGGCCTTGGCTGCTAAACTTTATTAGAGGTGGTGTAATGAACGGGATAAAAGCTGGTCCAAAATTCTCTCCCAGAAGTATCTCCCTGGGATTCCTCAACTTGAAATCTCTAGGTACCCCCTTGTTGGTAAGGGATCGGTGATATGGGATACCCTTAAGAAATGGGCCATGCTTATTAAGGATGGATTATTCTGGATCTGCAAGAGGGGGTCAGAGGCCCAATTCTAGTTTGCTTCTTGGGATGGTTTTCCTCCCATTGTCTCTCAATTTCCCAACTTAGCAGGTCTTTATCAGAGATTCCTAGAGGCTGGTTGGTCACGGGTGAGCGATTTTAAATCTTCTGTCCCCTGTGGTCAGCTAGTGGTGGCTAGTTGAAAGTCCCCAGAGGAGTGGCCAGTTGCAGGCTTGCAGAAGGAATGTGCTATGTTGCAGAACATCCTTTCCAGTAGAAGATGTTGCTCTCTCACAGAGGATGATGTGCTGGCCTGGTCCCCCAATCCCAAAGGGATCTATACTATTACATCTGGCTATGATAGGTTATTATCTCAGAAGTTGGTTGGGCCTGAAATTCAGTGGTGGAAGAAGGTATGGAACAAGCTTTCCTGGCCAAAATGTAATTGTTTTGCTTGGATGTTGGCTTGGAATAAATGCTTGACTTGGGATAACATTCGGAAGAGAGGTTTTCTCGAGTCTTCTGTTTGTGTTATGTGTGGGGCTAGTGAGGAGGATTCTTCCCATTTGTTCTTCTGCTACTCCTTTTCCTTACAGCTTTGGCATCTTTGGTGGGATGTTTGGGCAGTGCCTTGTGTTCATGCTTCTTAATTGATTGAGTTTTGGTGGGGGATGGGTCGACCTCCTTCTGTGGCACCTTTTTTGTAGGAGGTTTGGTTTGTGGGTCCTATTTCCTTATTGTGGAAAATTTGGCTAGAATGTAACCGAAGGATTTTTAAAGGAGAACAAAGACTGGTGCAGCAAACTTGGTAGAGGTTATTAGGTATGGTTCAAGAGACAGTGGGAGCTAGATGCGATGTGGAATTCCCTTTGGGGAAAAGGGACACAGAGTTGGTGGAAAGATTGGGGATTATGGGCTCTTCCTTGGCCTTGTCTTGTGCTAAGAGAAGGGGTCAGAAGAAAAATAAAATTAATAGGAATGGTAAATGGAAACTTCCTCCCTTTGGCATTTTGAAGCTCAATACTGATGGTTCCTCCAAAGGCAACCCGGGGCTGACTGGTATTGGTGGGATAGGTAGGGATTCCCTAGGTTCAATGATCTTTCTCTTTTCGAGATATGAAGGAATAAAGACTATCAACCTAGTGGAAGGGTTGGCTATCTTGGGTGCTCTTGAGAGAGCGTATGCTTTGGGGTGGCGGAGAGTTGTTTGTGAATCTAATTCATAGGTGCTAATCAATTTGCTTATTGAGCAGAAAGTAGCTGATGTGAACTGGCAGTTGGCTAGTGTGGTGCAACAAATTTTACGGGTTGGTTCTTTGATGAACATGGTGACTTTTGTCCATATCCCCAAAGAATGGAATAGGGCAGCTGATTGTCTGGCTAAATGGGCTTCACAGCGTGCTGAGGGTTGGAGAGTTGAGGAGTGGGAATTAGTTCCCCAGGAGATCCACCTAGATTTAATGAATATACTTGCTGAAGATAAGGCTGAAAATGGCCACAATTGATGTTGTTGGTTCTTTTTCTTTTGCCTTTCTTTGGGACTTCGTTCCCTTATTTATTTTGTAATGTTGTTCTCTGATCTTCAATAAAGTTTTTACCCCTTTTTTTCAAAAAAAAAAAAAAAAAAAAGTACTAAAAATTATAATGACATTCATGAATCCAATCATGCATTGAAAATTTTCAATGAATCAAATAACAACAAAGACTACATAAATACAAGTGCCCTTCCTTGGTTATTAATGGAGCAACAAAGTGATACATTAAAAGAAGTCATAAAAAAAAAATTCCAAGAGGATTTGTTGCAAATATAAGCAGTCTTATATTAAAAAATGTGATTTTGGGCCAGGGTTGAAAACACATAATTCGCATACCTTCATCAAGGTAAGTCATGTTCTCTATTTACAATATATTTTTAAAATTGGATGAACTACCTATTATATTATTTCATAATAATATATTAAAAAGATCATCTTTTAGTGATTTCAGTATGTCCTACTTCTATCCCTCCCACATTAGTTTGACAATAGTATTAAACAAGTTATATATGATCTTGGAAAATACATGAGGTTATAAGTGTTATTTCTTATTTGTTGTACACATATTATATTTATGACTTGCTTTACTTTTTGTGTAATTTATTATATAAATTTATTTAAAATCTTACTTATATATTCTTGCATTTTGAATCTCTTTTAGGTAGTTATCATTTAAAAAAATTGATAAAAAAGATATTAAATATTGGAAGAGAAAAATTTCATAGCTTATGTGTGAAATGCAAAAGTGTCTACCTTCAACTTTTTTCAATGCTCAAAAACGCAAACTCATACATCAAGTTAAGAAGATTGAATTATGTGGACTTGTAAAAACTAGGTCAATATGGATGGTTGAGAGACATTTCAAATTTATGAAAGGTTTGGTTTGACAATGAGCGCATCCTGAGAATTCTATGGTAGAGGGATATATGGTATATTAGACCATGGTGTACATTAGTGAATATCTTTCCAAGTTTGCATCAAAGATCCATGTAGATCGCATTTGGGATTCCAAATCAATTAATAAAATTGAAGGGGAGTACTTGATGGGGAAAGGTAGATTGAGGAATGACGTGAGAGGTACATTTAAGATGTTATTGTAATCAATTAATTCTTATCCATCATCAATATAAGTTGTTTCTAACTAATTTAGTTATTTTCTTTATAGTTGGTCATGAGTGGGATGCACTATATTTGTATATTACAAATAATTTTGATTGGATGACAGTATATTCAAAAATTTTAAGAAAATGTTCACTCATTAACATGGGACAATGTTGTATCATTGGTTAAAGAAGCTCATCATAATGGAGATCCCAATGTTATGCCAATGGTACTTGATCTAGCATAGGGCTTAACAAACAAAAAGGTACGTAGAAGATTACTAATCATGACCCTTAAGTTTTATATCAACTCACAAATTGATGCAAACAATCTTGATATGTTTGAATAATTGTATATCAAACACAACAAAGCTATGTACTACGACGATTGTAAATTTTGCATAAAAAAGTTAGATGAAACGAAGAAAACTTGTGATTCTAGGATAAGTGTAGTCTTCAAGGTCACCAATATTTTATCTAGAAATGACATGCATCCTCGACAATTTGAAAATTGATACTATGACATTTTGGATGATATACTTGAGTTGGACTTTAATTCATTCAAATTAGTTATATTTTTTGTCAACTGATACGATCTATGATTGAATCAAAATAACCCTGATAGGACTGTTATTGAGCATGATAGTCAATTTACAATAATTAATACAAGTCATTTGAGCCAGTTGTAGATGAGCCCTATGTTCTTCCAAGCCAATGTGAGAAAGTGTTTTACTTTGGCGTTCCACATAAACTAGGTTGGTCATTTGTTGTTAGACATGATCCAAGAGGAAGGCCAATAAAGTATAATATGATGGAAGAAGAAAATAATGAAGAATCAAAAGACAAAATAAATGATGATCATGAATGACTATAACATAATGATGATGAAGAAGAAGATGATGATGATTTTGGTGATGGTGACGATGATGGTGATGATCATGATCATGGTGATGAAGATATTGATGATCAAGGTGATGATGTCCATGATGATGATGGTCATGATAATGGTGATGAAGATGATGATGATGACGATGAAGATGGTGATGATGATGATGATGATCAAAGTGACAAGTACATTGATGGTGATGATGGTGATGATTAATGAAATGATCAATGAAATGTATGTCGACGAATGATCAATGTCAAGTATGATGGGGTGATTTATTTATAGAAATTTGTTTGGCTTGTATGTTTTTTATAATTAAGTTATTTTGTGTTGAACTCTACTATCATGGAGTATATACAATGATATTGCATAGCTACCACACATAAAGTAGAGGTAAGGAGTTAAAAAATATACAATGATTTTGATGAATGCATCATGTAGTATTTTTCTTCTACGTAATTTATAGCATATATTTCATGTAATTTTTGGCTAACTTAAGATAATGTTTTATATATGTAGGCTATTTAATTCCTTTGACCAAGATCATGCACAGTGACATGATCGACAAGTATAAGTCAATAGACCCTATAGATACACTTTTTTATTTGCATATCTTCTCTCTACCATCAACATCAACTTTAGTCCTATTATGGCTCTCATTTTATGGATTGCTTGTATCACCAAATAAGTATTTGTCTGATCTATCTTCCTTGAATGAGGAAAACACAAGAATAGAAGACAAAAGTGAGACATCTAGTAGGTCTAAAATAAGGAGATCAACTAGAGGTCAAAAGATTAGAAGAAAAGTTCAATAAACTAATGCAATTTTCTTTTCTTAGGGGGATCATGTTCTTATCATAATGAGAGTGAAGGTGATAGGAAGGTTCCCTTAAGGTACACACATCTTTAGAAATAATGGGTACCCAAGGAACTACCTCTAGTTAACATTGATTTTTCTGTTAATGAAAGGATATATCGCATAGCTTCATCTTCATTACATGGTTTGGGCCTATTTTCCATGGATGGAATAAATGTTAGTTATAATAAAGTTGTTGAATTGATGGAGTATGTATGAGCCTATTACAATTACAACAATTGGATCCTATTACAATTATAACAATTGGATGTGGATTTTGCAATATAAAAAAAGTATGCATAGGTATGCATTGTCACCAAATTATATACAATGCAAAGAAAATGATCAAATTAAAAGGAACACTATTTATATTGATTGAAAGCCAAAAGAAATAGGGAATATTGCAAGGTTTATAAATAGTTCTTGATGTTTTCCAACTAATAAGTAATCAAATTATATATTTGAGGCACAAAAGGGATGATCTAATTAGGATCTAGGATGATTACGAAGGAATGCTTAACATAATTACATAAAGTTAATTCAAAGCATTATTCGGACTACTTCTCTAGGTCCTACTCAATAGAGGGACTGATTCGATATGCTCCAAAATCAATTACAAGTGTTTGAAATAATTCCCTTCAAGCACAATTGCAACATTATTCTTCAATGTGCAGGAATAATCGCCAAGTTTGTAAAATTATAATCTCCTTCTCATCACCTGGATGATCTTTGAAAGAGCTCCTGCCTCCATTTTATAAATGAAATTAGCCAAAAATGGGCTAAAACAACCAAAACCATATGATCCCCTATTTTGATTACATATATTCGAATTTTTCTTCTTTACCATTTCATAGTTGTGATTTTACTCCATTAATAGGGGTTTGTTTTAACAAATATCTTTATTTACATAGGGTTGGGCAGATTTTTTATGGATAGCTAAAATCTCTTCTTATAATATCTCTTGTATTTTTTAACAGCCAATTGGTTTGGTTGGTCCTAATATTAGGAGTGCAATGGTTGGGAGTTCAACTCCCATTATCTAATTCCTTTAATTCAAATTAAATAGCCATTTAATTTGAATTTGAATTTTTTCCCTCTTTTTAAGATTTGATGATGTCATGCTGGCATCATCAGAATCCATACTTTTACCTAAACTTGAAACCATCATAACTTTCACGTTTGATCTCTGTTTTTGATTAAAAGAACGCCATTGGAAAGCTTTTGACGAGCTCTTTCATTTAAAATCTAATATTGACCACTTTTGAGATGATTATTTTTTCACTTTTTTATTGCCTCTGTTCCTAGTTTGACCAAACTTTGACTAACCATAACTTTTGCATCTGAACTCTAATTTTGCTCATTCATGTTGCATTGGAGTAAGAATTGTGAACACTTTATAATGATGTTGATTCTTGGAGCATTGGGGGTATTTTAATTTTCACTAATTTTTATCCCTTGGATCAAGGAAAATCATGTTTTTGTATGTGCGATAAAATCAGTATGTGTCGGGGAAGAGCTTCTAATAGATTACTATTTGAATCGTGTAGATACAAAAGAATTTCCTATCATGGGAATGGTAAGTATAATAGTTAAACCAAATGTGTCCAATAAATATTGACTCCAATATACAATCTACTTTTTTATTAATATTTGTTTTGGTAAGTCTATTACTTTCATTTCATTGTTGATTGCTAATAATTATTGATCTTTTTCATAAGGTGACATGGATACACCACAAGGCATAGGTGGGGATGTACCTCACACACCTTCTTCAGCAAAGGTAAACCTTATTTAGTGCAATTGTACAAACTATATAGAAACAAATGTCATATTATTATGTTCCTTTCTTTATTGCTTTGGAGTTATTTTAATGGAATTTTACTGATATTGATGTCACAAAATGATACTTATTGATAGGGAAAAGTGCAAATGAGAGCAGATCAAATACGATTTGAAATGTAGGCATCATTTTTAGATGACATCACGTGTAGTGCTGACCCCATCTTCCAGGCTCGTAAGCTTTTAAAAAAATATAGTGATGAAATTCTTAACCTTGTCCTTGACCAAAAAAAACAAGGAGACAAAGGAATTGAATGATGAATTGATACTCAAAGTCAATTATTTGAAGGTAAGCATTAATTAATTTTAAGTAATGATAAAAGTTTAATAGATGTTTATTGGTATAGGAGCACCTTGGGGTTAAGGCAAAACCCTAAGACAATTTTAGCTTGTAAATGGTCTATCCAACCAATTAGTGAATAAGGAATAAGTATAAAGTCCCAAGGTAGGTTTAGAAGGTGTGGTTAAGTAGGAGTTAGGGTTGAGTTATGTTTTAAGCAATTAGATGTTGTTAAGCCTAGAAATGCTCAAAATTACTCTGAAGGGAAATTTTTCGGCATAATGCCTAAAATGGGGCAAGAAGTAATCTGGAGAGGTCCATACATGTTATAGGATCGATTTATTTGGTTGAAACCAAACTAGATAGGTTTGGAGGCCTAAAATGCAAGATTGTCAAAAGTTGTCAAATTGCTCAATGACAACTTTGCAATTTTTGCAAAGTTGCAATGACAAATTTTGCACTTTTCTAGGAAAAGGAAAGGTGGGTGTTTGTAACTCAACCCAAGGATCTAAGTAGTTAGTTGAAGTCTATATAAGCATGATCCAACTCATTAGAAGGAATCGGTCATGTGGATGTACAAACAATTGATGAAATAATAAGAAATTGCTGACAGAAAACAAGTTTTTGAAGGATTTCTTGGATAGTTTGATTGGTGTGCTTACTATATTTTTTTATGGATTAGTTGGTTTTGATCATGTGAATTTATTTTTTTGATCATTCATGTCCATTTTAGTAGGTTTTCAAAATTATTTAGTTTCTTTCTTTGTGCTATCCAGTTTTGAGCAGTTAGCACAAATATGGCTAAAGCTTGACTTTCCATGCCCTTTGGGAATAAAGTAATGGCATTTGTAAACTATGTATATAATAGTTTTTTAGGTTGGGAAAGGTTGTCTACTAATTTTGTAAATGAGCCATAGGCTAGCTAGTAGAAGCTTGCCAAGGCGCAAAGATGCTTACAAGTGGATTTTAACATGAACAGTTGATTGACACGTGCCAATATTGAATGGGAAATGGTAGAGTAGGGTGTTAGGTTTCCAAACACTATAGGATAAGGTTTGGTGCAAGTTTTAGAACATTTGGTAAGTGTTTTACTGTCATTGCCCTTGAAACCCTCAAAATAGAGGTTTTCTAAAAACACACTGTATGGACACCATGGAGACCTAAGACCTAGAAAATCCTTGAGCCTAGGTCAATTGAAAACAAAGTCTAGAAGGAATTAATAAGCCTTGTTAAGATATTTTTCAAGTTAATGAATGTTCCTTGTTTCTAGGAGGGATAATAGGGGCTCTTAGAGCTACAAGGACAAAGAAAGTAATATTGGGTTGTGGGTGTGTGAAACCTAGCAAGATGATGTAGAATGACATGGAACATGTCAAGAACCTCAAAAGGAAGGTTTGAAATTGATATAAACCTACAAGTGGCATTTGGCAGAGTTTTGGCTTGTTAGGCCAAAAGTTGCACAGTTAGTGTTCTTGGAGTTAGAGGAGTGAAACTTGAATTGATTGGAGAGTTTCTAGGTGAAAGGGTATTAGGAGAGTTTCTAGGTGAAAGGGTAATAGAAGAGAATCCTCTGAGTTAGGGTTAGAAAAGAGACCCTAAGTACAATAAGATGTAGCCTTGGTAGATCAAAAAGGCTCTAAGTGAAGAAGCTCCCCATCAAAGTGGTATCAAAGCCATAAGATTGTGGCTTGTGGTGGTATGTTGTTTCCTATTGAATCAAGTGGGTCTACAAAGATGTTAATTAAGGTAGAATTGGCTAAGGAGGCAGATGAGCATGAGAATCTCATGGAGGAGAAAACTAGGCTTATTGATGAAGCTATAGAAGAGATGAAAGACAAATTGAAGGAAATGGAAGAAGTAACTCTAACAAAGGAAGATGAAGACAACAACACCAGTAAGGGCAAGAAAAAGATAGACTTGGAGGATGAGATACCTGAACCTGATCCTCCACTTGGTGAGCAAGAATCATTCCTCAAAGCTATCAAAGCATTTAGAGGAAATAGTCTTCAGAATTTTTCATTGTTCCATGGGAAGATGGATGTAGAAGTGGTCCTAGAGTGGATTGAAAGCATTGCCAACTATTTTGAATATGAAGGAACAATAGAGGCTCAGAAGGTAAGGCTGGAAAAGTCAAGACTCAAAGGATAGGCATTAACTTGTTGGAAGTTTGTGCAAGAGGAAAGAGAGAGTGAAGAGAAGAAACCAATGGCCAACTAGAAGGCTACGGTAGCAAAGATACAAGGGACCTACTTACTAGAGGATTATGAGATCCAACTTCACAAGTAGAGGCATAATCTCAAGAAAAAGGGTCTTGATGTTGCTACCTACACTAAAAAGTCTAAAAACTAGCTTTGAAGTCAAGGGTACAAGAGGCAGGAAATATCAAGGTGGCAAGGTACTTAAATGGCATTAAGATGTCTATCCAAGATAAACTAATTTTTTTAGTCTTACTACCTTGCAAAATTGTTCCCAAATGGCTAGAAAGGTGGAAGATAAGTTGAGGAAGAAGGGTGACTCAAGCTCCAAAGGTAGAGGCAAAGGTAAAGATTTTAGAGGTAACTCAAGAGGTGGTTCTAGTGGAAGAACCAATTATTAGAGGAGCTATTGGGATTCTAGATGGACTAAGTAGGCCAATGAGACTAGTCAATGGGAGGCTCCAACAAAGGAAGATGAAGCAATAGTGGTGGCATGGGAAGGTAAGGAAATAATAGCAAAGGATCACACTTCAGTAACATGAAATGTTACCAATGTGGCAAGTTAGGGTGTCCTACCTATATGTTTCTAGAGAAGGCATCAACATCTTATGGAGAGAAGAAAATAACCTATGTTCATGAGGAAGAAAGTAATAAAGTGGGTGAGGTAGGCCTTGAACTAGAAAAGGGCAAGAACCTTGTGTTGAGAAGACTCTTGTTCAAAGAGCCAGTGAAGGAGGAAGCTAAGAAAAGGAGAGCACTTTTCAAAACTATATGCAAGATACTTGGCAAAGTATGCACGATGGTCATAGACTCAAGATCTACTAACAATGTGATATCAGAAGGGGTAGTACAAAAGCTTGGTCTATCAAAAATTCCACATCTATGTCCTTATAGGGTGACTTGGTTGAATAAATGGAAAAATATCTTGGTGGATGAGAAAGTATGGCTAAACATCACTATTGGCAAAGACCAAGACAAGATCTTATGTGATGTACTTCCTATGGATGCTTTCCATATACTACTAGGAAGGCCTTGGTAGTATGATAGAGAGGTAGTGCATCATGGGAAGGAAAAAAAATACCCTTTCAAGAAGGATAGGGTCACCTATAGGTTATAGTCATTGTTGGAAGAAGAAAAGGTAGAAAAGGCTACTTCTAAGACATTGTTGATCAGTGGAAAAGAGTTCCTTAAGGACTTAACAAAGGTGAAGAAGTAGGATATGCCATCATGGTGAAGCCAAAGGAGGAGAAGTCATCAATATAAGAACCTATTCCTATAGAGGTAGAAGAGGTATTAGATCAGTTCAAAGATATTATATGTGATGGAGCACCACCAAAACTGCCCCTAAAGAGAGCCATTAGTCATCAAATTAACTTCATGCCATGTGCACCATTTCCCAATAAGGCTACATATAAGATGGCACCAGAGTAGAACAAGGAGATTGCAAGGCAAGTCCAAGAATTGCTTGATCAAGGGTTGATTAGGAAGAGCATCAGTCCATGTGCAGTTTTAGTAGTCCTAGCACTTGAAAAAGGAGGTAAGCAGAGAATGTGTATAGATTATAAAGCAATCAATAGAATCACAATTAAATATAGATTTCCTATTCCTGGGATAGAAGATCTAATGGACTATCTAGGTGAAGCTAGATACTTTTATAAAATTGATCTCAAGAGTGGTTATTATCAGATTAGGATGAAGGAGGGTTATGAATGGAAGCCTTCATTTAAGACTATTAAGGGTCGCTATGAGGGGTTGGTAATGCCATTTGGCCTTACCAATGCACTGAGTACATTCATGCGAGTTATGAATGAAGTTTTAAAGGATTATATAAGAGTGTTTGTAGTTGTATATCTAGATGATATCATCATCTTCAGCAAGACAAAGGAGGAGCGCATGAAACACTTAGAAATGGTGTTAAGGAAACTCCAAGAGGAAAGAATGACATGAACCTAGAGAAGTGTAAAATCATGAAAGAAGAGCTAGTGCATTTGGGTTTTGTAGTTTCCCAAGGAAGTTTGAAAATGGATAAGAGAAAGGTAGAGGCAATATTGAGTTGGTCTACTCCTAGATCTGCTACTAAGGTTAGAAGTTTTCATGGCCTGGCATAATTTTATAGGAAGTTTGTGAGGAAGTTTAGTGATATTTGTGAACTAATGAATGACACCATTAGGGGAGGCATGAAGACCAAATTCACATGGACCAAAGTTGCAGATGAAAGTTTTGAAAGGTTGAAGAATGAGGTGGCAACGCTACCAGTATTGGTTTTGCCTAGTTTTAAGACCCATTTGTGGTAGAGTGTGATGCTAGTAATATAAAAGTAGGGGCAGTCTTAAGCCAAGAGGGTAGGCCTATGACATTTTTAAGTGAGAGACTTAATGAAGCCAAAACAAGGTATTGACATATGATTTGGAGCTCTATGAACTTGTCCAAGCCCTTAGAAATAGAGGCATTACCTATTGCCTAAGGAGTTTGTTGTTTTCATTGACAACCAAGTACTAAGTTTCATTAACTCATAGGAGAAGCTTAGTATTAGACATATCAAATGGATGTAATTCCTATATTCCTACACCTTTACAATCAAACACAAGAAGAGCACCAATAACAAGGTGGTGGATGCTTTAAGCAAGAGATTGTTGACAGTTCAAGAAGTTAAGTTGTAGAGCATAGGAATAGAGGCATTCAAGGATGTGTATGGTGAGGATACTAATTTTTCAAAGGCCTACGAGATATGTACTAATTTTGAAAATCATTTCCATAGTCAATTTTCTGAATCTACCTAGCAAAACGGGTTATTGTTTAAGGGACAACAATTGTGCACCCCAAGGGGATCCATGAGGGAAAATCTAATACAAGAAAAGCACAATGGAAGCATGAATGGGCATGTTGGTCTTAAAAAGACCCAAGACTTAGTGGAAATATTTTACTAATGGTCCAAGATGCAAAGGGATGTGAGGAGATATGTGGAACAATGTGGTATATGTTAGAAGGCAAAGGGCACATCATCCATTACAAGACGTGGGCTTACCTAGGACAAGGACAGGGTTAGATATGTATTTGTGGTAGTTGAAAAATTCAAAAAAATGAGCCATTTCATCCTATGAAAAACAACACATGATGCTATCCATATAACTAATCTATTCTTTAAGGTGGTGGTCAAAATTCATGACCTGCCAAGAAGTATTGTGATTGATAGAGATGTCAATTTTATGGGGCACTTTTGGAAGACCCTATGGAAGAGATTGGATACAAACCTAGCTCATAGATCTTCCTAACATCCCCAAATAGATGGGTAGGTAGAGGTCATTAATATGGTCCTAGGCAACCTCTTAAGGTGTCTTACCAAGGAGTGTGGGTAGAGTTGGGAGCAAGTCATACCTCAGGCAGAGTTTGCCTATAATGATAGCAAGAACATAAAAAATGGTCTAAGTCCTTTTAAAGTAGTATATGGAACACATCCTAGGGGCATCATGGAGTTGAGAGACCTACCAACACATGACTCCATTTGTGGGCATGCTAATGATTTTTTTCAATCTATGAAGGAGATACATGATCAGGTTTAAAAAAACTCGATGGAGGCAAATCAAAAGTTGAAGGAAAAGATGGATAAAGGGAGGAGAGACTTACAATTTCAAATAGGATATTTGGTCATGGTCAACTTGTACAAGGCTAGATTACAAAAATATATTCCAATCAAGTTGTAGGTGAAGAGAATTGGGCCATGCAAAGTGTTAGACAAATATGGTTCCAATGTCTATAAGGTTGACTTACGAAAATATATGTTCATCTCTCGTATTTTCAATGTAAAAGACTTGAAACCTTACAAGGTTCTAGATATTGATGAAGAGGAGTATTAGATAGAGCTACACAAGGATATCTTAGACTTGTAGGTACCTGAGAAGAAGCAACCACATGGGGAGAAGATAATAGATTCTAGGATGAAAAAGACCACAAGAAATAAGGTGTACAAAGAACATCTAGTGAAATGGAAAGATACTCATAAATCTAAGGCAACTTAAAAGGTTGAGAGTGACTTCAAGAAGCATGGCATCAACAAGGAGTTCCTCTCCCCACAGGTGTTTTAGGCTTCTTCTTGGAGGGGGAGTAAGGTGTAGGAGCACCTTGGGGTAAGGAAAAACCCTAAGAAAATTTTGGCCTGTAAATGGTCTAGAAAACCATTTAGTAAATAATGACTAAGTGTAAAGTCCCAAGGTAGGTTTAGAAGGTTTTGTTAAGTAGGAGTTAGGGTTGATTATGTTTTAAGCAATTAGGTTCTGTTAAGCCTAGAAATGCTCAAAATTGCTCTAAAGGGAAAAAATTGGAAAAATGCCTAAAATGGGGCAAGAAGTTATTTGGAGAGGTCCTTAGATGTTCTAGGGTCAATTTATGTTGGTTGAAACCAAACTAGATAGGTTCATAGGCCTAAAATGCAAGATTGTCAAAAGTTGTCAAATTGCTCAATGACAACTTTGCAATTTTTGCAAAGTTGCAATAGCAATTTTTGCACTTTTTGAGGAAAAGGAAAGGTTGGTATTTGAAACTCAATCCAATGGTTTTAGTAGTTATTTGGATTCTATAAAATCTAGGATTCAATGAATCTACCCCTAATTCCATATTACTTCGAGAAACTTCTCCTTCAATGCTCTTTGAATTTGCCTCAAAATGGTTTACCATGAATTTTGTGCCACTAGATCATCAATCTTATCGTCCACCTAGTTCACACAATCCAAAAAAACAAACTTGTTAGTTTAGATCTATCGAATTCATGATCTTTCTAATAATGCTAGTACTTGACATTAACTTGCTTATGATGCTTGACAAATACTACGTTGCTCAACATCCTCTATAAAATCACTTGACACAAACTAAAGTTTACTGGTTATTGGCATCAACTAAACTTTACTCAACATCTATTGTTTTACTTGACATTCACTAAAATGAACTATTTACTCGGCTCTAACTGATTTTCTACTTAGCTTGCACTGGCTTTGCTTGGCACCTACTATCCATTCAGTCAAGCTTGGCTGACAAACTTAGTTTAACTTGTTCTTCTGAACTTATTTAGTGTAGCCAACCTTTGTAACCTTAAGTAGATTATCAATGCACTATGATATCAATGCCTTAGGTGATTCTTGTACTCCTTTGTATATCATAACTCAACCTTTCCTCTAGGTTCTTTTGTTACATCTTTTTGATCAAATTCTCTTCATTAATCAAACAAGTGATGGTACTTAAATCATATAAGTAATTGTCTTGATAAAAAACAACAAGTTTGACATCAATGACAAAACAATGATTGAAACAAATTTATCATGCTTGTATCAATCTATTCTCAACTATCTCCCTCTTTGGCATTGACAAAAAACCAAATTGATCAACCAAATTGACTAGGTTAAAATAGTAAGACCAAAAAAATACCAAAAAGAAAATAATTCCTTGTATTGAAATATCTCCCTCTATTAGCAACTTTCATGTTCTGAATAGGTTATACAATTTTGTTATGTTCTAATCAACAAACAATTAGACAATCAATTCATCCTTATGATTCTATCTGAATTACTTCTTATATCTCCCTTCTACAATTATCTTCCTCTTACTAGGTAGATGATATCAACAAATACACTTTCTTTTTGTCAACAATTCTCCCTCATACTATGTGTTAAGATTTCTCCCTCTTTGTTCAATCTCCAATCTCTTGTATTTATCTTGATCAGTAACTATCTCCCTCTTTCTTTTATTTTCCTTGATCTATAACTATCTCCCTCTTTGACAAAAATGCTAAAGACTTGTCATCTTAATATTCAGATATGAACTTCTTCAATTTCTTTTGTGTCACCTTGCTTGTGACTATTTTTTAGTTGCAACTCTTTGATTAATTTAGGCAGCTCCTAAAGTAAGATCCACTGCATCAATTTGTAACATATGGTAATCAACTTGTTTGATGTAGGGCACTCCTTTTGTTACTTAGATAGTGTTTGATAGGTGTATCACCCCTAGTTTACCTCTTAGACACTCATAAGCATCCTTAGGTAATGCTTTTTTAAAGATATCAACAATTTTATCTTTTGTGTTAACATATTACATCTTCACCTCTTTGTCTTGAAATAAATCTCTTAATTAATGATACTTTATTACAATGTTTTTAGCCTTTGTGTGCATCACTGGATTCTTTGATATATTTATAGCACTTGTATTATCACAATAAAGTATCACTAGTTTTGTAATCTCTTCCTTCATGCCTTTTAGTAGCCATTTGATCCCTACTATGTTTGTGCAATTTACAACAACAACAACATATTCAACTTCAATAGTAGATTGTGAAGTGTAGTTTTGCTTCTTGCTATTCCATGTAACCAACCTCTTGCCTAAGAAAAATGCTCCTCCAGTGGTGCTCTTTTTTCCATCAATGTTCTAGCCCAATCAACATTAGTATAGGCTCTTAATTCAAATTTCTCATTTTTCTTATAGTATAGACCATATTCCTCTGTTCCTTTCAGATATCTTATTATTCTCTTTATAGCCATCAAATGATTCTCCCTAGGATTAGCAGAGAATCTTGCAACTATCCCTACAAATAATGCAATGTTAGGTTCACTATGTACTACATATTGTAATTTACTAATCATAGACCTATATAATATTTGATTCACCTCAATTGAATCATCATTCTTTCATAGTTTAAGTCCTATAACCATAGGTGTACTTACTAGTTTGGAATCCTCTAATTCAAAAGTTTTCAGTATCTCCTTGACATACTTTGACTGAGTGATGTATATACCATATTTCATCTAATATACTTGCAAACCCATGAATAATTTGATCTCCCCAAACATAGACATTTCAATTCTTGCTTCATTTCATTTGCAAAAGCCTTACATAAAACATATTGACCTCTAAATATGATATCATCAACAAAAATTTTAGATAACAAAATACCTTTGCCTTTTTCTATCTTCATGTATAGATTTTTGTTATCATCAGTCCTTTCAAATCTAATATTCACAAGATATCTATGAAGTCTCTCATACCATGCTCTTGGTGCTTGTTTCAAATCATATAGAGCCTTGTGTAGTCTACATACCATATTCTTATTGTTGACATCAACAAATCCTTCTAACTATTCTATGTAAACTTCTCCCTCTAATATGCCATTTAGAAATGTAGATTTGACATCCATTTGATAAACTTTGAAACCTTTGGATGTAGAATAAGCAAGCAGAGTTCTTACTCCTTCTAGTCTAGCGACAAGAGCAAAAGTTTTTCCATAGTCAATTCCTTCTTCTTGTGCATAACCTTTGCAGACTAATCCTACCTTGTTTCTTATGACTTCACCATTTTCATCTAGCTTATTTCTAAATACCAACTTGGTGCCAATCACATTTTTGTTGTCTGGTCTAGGAACTAGAGTCCATGTTTTGTTTTTCTCAATTTGTCCAATCTCTTTTTCCATGGCTTTACTCTAGCCCATATCTTCTAACGCATCTTTCACTATTTCAAGTTCTTTCATTCTTAGCAAACATGTATCATTTCTCAATTTGTTCCTTGTTACTTTTCTAGCATCTTTGTCTCCAATAATCTATGTAGCAGGATGATATCTCTTGACATATTTGGACAATCTTGGTTTAGCTCTAGTTTCTTCATTTGGTCTTTCAACTTCCACTTTGTATATCTTTTTTAGATAGCTCAACATCTCTATCATGTACACTAATCTTAGAATCAGAATGTACGTCATCTTCATCCTATAACTCAACATCTAAATGTGACTCAGTTCCTGAATGCAACTCAACATTCATAGTATGTGACTCGGTAGTCATTGAAACTTGTTGTTGGTTTGTAGCATCTTCTTTAGCAGGCATACCTTCATAAAAGTATACAAATTATTTCTATTCTTTCAGTTCTTCCATAGGTTCAACCTCAATACTTTTGTATATTCATCAAATTTCACATTTTCACTTTCTGCAACTTTGTTAGTGTTAGTATTTAAACACTTATAAGCTTTACTTTGTGTGCAATACCTAGGAATATTCCCTCTTCACTTTTTGCATCTAGTTTACCATTCCTGAGGTCTTTGAGAATAAAGCATTTTCTTCCAAGTATCTTAAAATGTTTTACATTAGGTGAGTATCCATACCATAGTTCAAAAGATGTTGAATGAGTACCTTTCTTGACTTGTACACACTTCAAGGTATAGATAGTTGTACTTATAGCTTCTCTCCAATATTTCAAAGCAACATTTTTCTCCATCATGAGTGTTCTAGCATAGTCCATTACAGACCTTCCTCCTTTCAACAATCCATTTTGTGGAGGGTTTCTAGGAGCAGATGTTTATCTTTTGATACCTTTGTCATTATAGAACATCTCAAACTCATTTGATGTAAATTATCCTCCTTTGTCAGTTCTCAAACATTTTAGACTTTTACCTATTTCCTTCTCAACTCTTGCTAAGTACCACTTAAACATTTGGAAAGCATTAGATTTCCATTTTAGAAATATAACTATCATCATTCTAGAATAATCATCAACAAACAACATAATGTACTTATCCCCTTTGTAGCTTTGCACTTTAATTGGTCCACACAAGTCAGTATTAACAATCTCTAGTATTTCTTTAGCGGTGTGAGTTTTACTCTTAAAACTTGACTTTTTCATTTTTCCTAACTAACATTGTTTGCACATTATATTGTCAAGCTTCTTCAACTTAGGAAAACCTCTAAATTTTCTCATTTTACTAATACTAACCAAGTTATCAAAATTAACATGACATAACCTTTTGTGCCATAGCCACACATCATCAAATTTTACAACTAGACAAGTAGCATCCTCTATATCAAGGTAGAATATATTACCCCTAGTCTGATCACCCTTTCCAATCAATTTTCCATCAGTATCATATATCTTAGCAATCTTGTTTTTAAACTCAACCTTACATCTTGAATTATTCAATTGTGACACACTCAATAGATTATAGTTAAGTCCTTCAACATAGCATGCATTGTCACATAAAATCTTATTTGTGAGTTTGATAGAACCTTTTCCTTTTATCAAGCATGGTTCATCATTACCAAATCTTACACTATTTCTATCATAATAATTCAAGATAATGAACTTACTTTTATCTCCAGTCATGTGATGTGAGAACCCACTATCAATGATCCATCTGTCATTCTTGTTCATATAGGACACAAGTGTAGTTGCCTCATCTTCATCAGATTTGTCCTTCATTGCAACATAAACCACTTCATCATCATGTTCATTAGATTCATCGCTTTTTTCCTCTTTAGCAATGTAGTAAGACTTCTTGCCTTTGTTTTTATAATCCTTGCTATATTCATCTTTTCTACTTTTGTACTTGTCACTGCCTCTGTAGTTCTTATTTTCTGGACATATAGTAGCAATATGACCAATCTCATTGCAATTGAAACAAATGATAGGTAGCTTAACTTTGAACTTGCTTTTACCTCTATGAAATCTCCTTGCTATTAGTGCTTTAAGTTTTTCTACATCCTCCTCATTTGTATCACTGTCACTGGACACATACTTTGTCTTTTCTTCTTCTTCTTTTCATCAGGTCCCTTCAATGACAACTTAGCTTTGAAAGTAGATTCAATAATTTCTGGTTTATAATTATCGAAGTTGGAAAGCTCAAAAGCAATTAGCCTATGTACTAAACCTTCAAGAGATAGAGTATTCCCTGGTATACATCTCAGTTCTTATATTGCAGAAACTCTAATAGCATATATAGGCAGTAGTGTTCTTAAATTATTTTTTTAGTACAATATCATCATCTATTTTACCAATAGCTCCTCTTATTGCATTAATGACATCTTTTATCCTTGAGAAATATTGAGCAATATTTTCACCTTCTTGCATTCTCATATCATCAAACTTACCTTTGAGACTTTCAGCTTTAGCTCTTATAATATTAGTGTCTCCTCCATAGATACTGGTTAAGGCATCCCTCATTTTCTTTGAACTGTCAAGATTTTTGATATCATCAAATTAAACATAGCTAAGGGTAGAGGAAATCTCCAACATTGACTTGTTTTCTTTCTTCTTTTTCATATCCTCGGTAGTTAGGGCTCCAACAGAATCAACATATTCAATAGTAATGGTAGATTGTGCATGATCTCCAAGTCCTCCAAGGTGTAGCTTCATCAAACTTTTCCATACAAGAAAGTTATCTCTATCAAGCTTGGTATTTCTCTTTTTGACATCTTGATCTTTGTGCTTCTAGTACCTTCAAACTAGTCCCCTTAAGTAGGTGACTCTGATACCAATTGTTGGAATTCTTTAGAATAACTGAGAGAGGGGTGGTGAATTAGTTATTCAAGGTCCACATCTATAAATAAAACTTTTCTCAGCTTAGTGAACCCATAAAACATTTATCATCATGCATTTTTCCATAAGATTATGCAATCACTTAAAACTTGTAGGTTACTATCAAATCAACTTGCAAAAATGTAAACATGAAACATAATAGATTCAACAACACATTTGACACAATAACTTATGTGGAAACCCAATTTGGGAAAAATAGCTAGTAACATGCTACTCTTTTTCACTCTTATGAAGTGATGCCCAATGAAAGGCCAACCCTGTTAAAGGTTACAATACACACTATTAAATGTGACCCTATTAAAGGATTTCAATCACCCTATTAGAAGTGAGCCTTATTAGAGGACTTTAGACCATTCACTTGGAATGTCACCCGATTAAAGGATTTACAAATGACTATTTGGTCAACCTTAATCCAAAGAATTTACCCTAGACTGATACAATTATTAGAGAGTAACAGTAAGGTTTGATTTGATAACAACTTACGACTCCATTTGTAGATTACAAATCTCTATTTTAGTCCTCCATTGTACTTGGCTTTCACACATTTTAGTTTTGATATCTTGTTCACCCTTTAAGCATTCATACCATTAAGCCTTCTTGCTTAACATGCTAATGCAAACTCTTTACTTAGGTCACTTGATGAAGCAATACCCCTTGACTCCTTGTCTTCCTTAGGTTCTTGCACATGAAAATGCTTGCTTCTGACAAGCCATGCCTATAAATAGAGAATTAAGATGTTTTTGCATTCATTCTCCATCATCTAATTTAGAGTTAAGATAGATTAGGTAGGATTTAGTGAATCTACCCCTAATTCCATATTACTTCTAGAAACTTATCCTTCAATCCTCTTTGAATTTGCCTCAAAATGGTTTACCATGAATTCTATGCCACCATCTCATCAATCTTATATTCCATCTGGTTCACACAATCTAAGAAAAAAAACTTGTTGGCTCAAATCTGTCAAATTCATGATCTTTCTAATAATGTTGGAACTCGACATTAACTTGCTTCTAATTCTCGACACATACTATGTTGCTCGACATCCTCTGTAAAATCACTCAGCATGAACTAAATTTTACTAGTGCTTGGCATCAACTAAACTTTACTTGACATCCATTATTTTGCTTGACATTCGCTAAAATGAAATTTTTACTCTGCTCCAACTGATTTTTTGCTCGGATTGCACTTTCTTTGCTCGACATCTACTATCCATTCATTCAAGCTTGGCAGACAAACTTAGTTTAACTTTTTCTTCTGAACTTGTTTAGTGTAGCCAACCTTTGCAGCCTTAAGTAGATTATCAATGCACTATGATATCGTTAGCTTAGCTGATTCTTGTACTTCTTTGTATATCATAACTCAACCTTTCCTCTAGGTGCTTTTGTTACATCTTTTTTATCAAATCCTCTTCATCAATCAAAAAAGTGATGGTAATTAAATCATATAAGCAATTGTCTTACCAATAAAAAATATCTTTGACATTAGTGACAAAACAATGATTGAAACACATTTATCATGCTTGTATCAATTTGTTCTCAACAATCTCCTTCTTCAATAGATGTACATATAGTTGATGAAATAATAAGAGATTACTGATAGAAAATATATTTTTGAAGGATTTCTTGGAGAGTTTGATTGGTGTGCTTACTATTTTTGATGGATTAGTTTTTTTTTATCATTTTAAGATTCTACATAAACAGTTTTTGATCATTAGTCTCCATTTTAGCAGGTTTTCAAAATTATTTAATTTCTTTCTTCATGTTGTCCAATTTTGAGCAATTAGCACAAATATGTCTAAAGCTTGACTTCTCATGGTTGAAAATCCATGGCCTTTGAGAATCAAGTAATGTCCTTTATAAACTATGTCTATACTAGTTTTGTAGGTTGGGAAAGGTTGTATGTTAATTTTGTAAGCAAGTCTTAGGAAAGCTAGTAGAAGCTTAACAAGCCGCATACATACTTGCAAATGGATTTTAACATGAATAGTGGATTGGCACATGCCAATCTTGAATGAGAAATGGTACAGTAGGGTCTTAGGTGTCCAAAAACTAAAGGATAAGGTTTCATGCAAGGTTTAGAACATTTGCTAAGTGTTTTGTTGTCATTGCCTTTGAAACCCTCAAAATAGGGGTTTTTTGAAAACACACTGTATGGACACCATGGAGACCCGAGACCTAGAAAATCCTTGAACCTAGGTCAATTGAAAATAAATTCTAGAAGGAATCGATAGGCCTTTTTAAGAGATTTTTCAAGTTAATGAAGGTTCCTTATTTCTAGGAGGGTTAATAGGGGCTCTTATGACTACAAGGACAAACCAAGCAATATTTGGTTGTGGGTGTGTGAAACCTATCAAGATGATGTAGAATGACATGTAACATTTCAAGAAACTCAAAAGGAAAGTTTAAAATTGATACAAACCTACTGTGGCATTTGGTGGAGTTTTGGATTATTAGGACAAAAGTTGCACAATTAGTGTTCTTGGAGTTAGAGGAGTATAACTTGAATTGATTGGAGAGTTTCTAGGTGAAAGGGGATTAGGAGAGATTCCTCTAAGTTAGGGTTAGAAAAGAGGTCCTAAGAAGGATAAGAAGTAGCCTTGGTAGAGAAAAAAGGCTCTAAGTGAAGGAGCTCCTTATCATTTATAATTTATAGTATCTTATGGATCATGATCTAAAATATTATGTGTTCTTCTTATAGTATTTTGTGACACATTTGAGACTGCATGGTAAATATGGTGGGGATTTTAGCACACAACCTTCATGTAAATAATCCTTAAACCTTTAATCATTCATTTAATCTTTCAAATGCTTCTAGCTAGTACCATTTGATCTTTATCCATTGCAAATGTCTTTGCTAACAATGTATTATTTAGCTCATGATGAAGTGTAAATGTCTCCTTCGGTCACCGATCTTATATTTTTTACTTCATTTTTAGAAACAAGGATCTTGCATACATCTTTGACTATACCAAGTACAACTACTAAAACCTTGTTTTTCTATATTTTGTTATGTGCTAATCATGCATTGTTTTTTTTGTTGGGTGGATTTTATACTTGTGGACCTATTTTGTGCACTAATAGACACACCTACATTTGATAGAACAACATAGATCACTACTAGTGAAGCTCAACCATTTCCTAGAGCAGCCCATGTGACTAGTACTAGTTCATTTGCAAGGACATTTTTGCTAAACAAGAAAACTTTGTTTCTATTAAAATTACCAAAGCTTCCAGGTGCTTTAAAATTGTTATTATTTACAATATAATTGTAGTTAACTTATACATAATTCATTTTGGATCGATAATCCTATGATGTTTTTGTAGGCAATGATGTTTTCTATGATACTTTTTTTGAAATGACATTGAAGCTATTTGGACCCACCATATGTAAAAGGTATGTAGTTTCATGTCATTGCTACAATATTTTTATTTTCTTCCATTTATTGTATTATATTAAAGTTATTGATCTAACAATTTTATTTTTTCAAAAAAGGTGGAATGAGTAGGGTCTTGAATTAAAAAATCAGCTCATTACATCTTTTGAGGACCTCTTTGGAAAAAATAGTTTTGACAGTGCCCTACTTCTTAAAAGAGCATCCAAACCTATAAAGAATATGAGGGACCAATATAGAAGGGATCTAAAGGTTAACCAAAAGTACGAGCATCCTTGTGTGATTCTACTAATGGAGCGGAACGAAATAATGGAAGATGCAAAAGAGAAAATGCTATAGGGTAGAGGAATTTGAAACCAATAGACAACAAAGAAGGCATGTCATGATGGTATTAAGTAGAATGCAATCATGCACTAATTAGTGATCATTTTATTTATATAATCTAACATATTTCAAACTTTTCATAGATCGCAAGACACATCAAAAGATATAGAAGCAAGACTCCAAAAGGTTGGCCAACATAAAATTGGCTCAGGTAGCTATATGAATCTTCACTCTTGACTTGTAAGTAGCAATAATGAAATCTCATATAATTTTTTTTAAATATAATGTGGCAAACATTTTTGTTTAATCAAATCATACATGCAAAAGCTAACAATATTAAGCAAAAGATATCGAAGGGTAGAGGAATTCAACCAATATACGACAAAGAAGGCATGTCATGATGGTATTAAGCAGAATGCAATCATGCACTAATTAGTGATCATTTTATTTATATAATCTAACATATTTCAAACTTTTCACAGACTGCAAGACACATCAAAAGATACAGAAGCGAGACTCCAAAAGGTTGGCCAATATAAAGTTGGCTCTGGTAGCTATATGAATCTTCACTCTTGACTTGTAAGTAGTAACAATGAAATCTCATATAATTTTTTTTTAATATAATGTGGCAAACAATTTTGTTTAATCAAATCATACATGCAAAAGCTAACAATATTAAGAAAAAAATATAGAGCACATAATTCAATGTAGAGCCCATGGATGAAGATAAAAAAATTGTCTTGAAGGAAGGCTATAAAGTTGTGGTTGCAAGCCTACGCCAAGAATATGAAAGCCAAAGCCAAGAATCTAGTGCACCAGATGAGACACACGTAAATTGGTCAAATAAAAAGTAAATCAAATTGAATAGTTGAGAAATTTCATTTTTGGTGTTAGTTTCCAACACAAATTGACTATTTCTATTTTATATATCAAACAATGATAACAATGCACATAACATTTCATTGCAGCCTTCAAATCCTATCAAAGAACCTATGTGTGATGAAGGCCATGATGTGCATCATAGTGGTCGAGGTATTAATTTGCTATTGGAAATTAATCATGCAATTATGAATAGAATTTAACATCTTCAAATGCAATGTGACTTGTAACCTTTTTTTGAATATTTTAGAGTGTGTTGAACATCATGGTGAACAAGTGGAGCATGTTCGAAGTGTTCAACATGTTGAGCTGGTAGCAGATCAAAATGTTATTGTACATGATGTGACGTTGTCATGTAAGAAAAATGCATGTTATGCTCTACTAGATAATGAAATACTTGTAATAGTTTAAAAAGAAAAATAGTATGCCAACTTAACCCATTTACTTGTTATTGCAATAGAGCCCCCTTTAGTGTAGTAACCTTGTGCTCCTCAAAACAAGAGGAAGCATCATATTTGACATTACATGTGCCACAAGAGGAAGAGAATGAGAAAGATATTAATGCTCCTATCAACCTTTTCTTTAATAAAGCTAAGAAAAAAAGAAGAAATGATTTTAAAAAAATGCTTTTTGATAAACCTTGTTTGATTAACTTTGTTGGATAATGAAAGAACATTATTTTAAGTAATTATTTATGAATATTGTGTATTATTATTAATTTTTATGTCATGTTAATGAATATTTCTATGTGTTAATGAAGTCTTGATTAGTATTGTGTATTAATGAATTTTATATCATATTAATGAATGTTATGTGATTATATCAATTAAATGTTATAGTTCATAAATGGATGAATGAATGAATGAAGTATGTAATTAGATGTTATTGGGGAATTTAGATTAATATTAGAGGGAGGGGGATGAAGCCAGATGAGCTTCCACATTCACATGGTTGGCCTTGTTAAGTAGAGAATATTAAAGTAATCTTGAAACCAAGTGAAGCTCAAACTAACATACCTTCATTAATTAATCAATTTCATTAATTGTAGGTCTAGAATTATGGGATGATACTCTATGGTATAGGTGTGAATCTCTAGAGGAAGATTAGGTACTTGATAATCTAGCTTCAACAACTTTACCACTAGCCTCATTTTGGGTCTTGTAGCTGGATCTAGATGGGAGCACCACAACCCTATCCCTACCAATTATTTCATCTCAGCCTTCTCAAACTCCCCATTTAACTTTATATGTGCAACACCCAAAACTTTTCCTTGACCATAGAGATCCCATACCCACTCCACAAGCCTCATATGATTCTCTTGCAAGCTCACATCTACTACTCTCTTTCATGTAGAAATTTCCAAGGCCACAACCCCAAAAGTAAAAACATCTAATTTAGGGCTTGTTTTTCTTGTCATCACACAATCAAGAGCCAGGTAAGTGAGGGTTCCAACTGTAATTGTAATATGAGACAAATTATTTTGCTCCAACATCTGAGCTAAACCAAAGTCCCCAATATTTACATTGAAGTTGCAGTCAAGCATAACATTACTAGATTTTCTAGCCTCTTTAATTGTGGAACATAAGGTTTGCACAATATTCTTCTTGTCTCATATTTGTATCTATTTACCTTTCATAGATTAAAACTTTGCAATAGCATTTCTATTTATCATAAACCTTTGCAAGATAAAAGTTACCTTAGTGTCAAAACCAATTGAAGCACCAAGGTGGCTATTTGGTCTGTGTTACTATCAGTATAATATTGTATTTTCAGTTTAAGTGATATTGTCCTAATATTTTCATTGTTCATTTTCTCAATAATTTATTTTTTGTATTCCTTATATTTTCTTCTCAACCTAGGGATGAGTGGGCCCCTGCAGGGTTTGTATTGGAAACCTTGCTCTCACTGGGGCGGTGTGTGACTACTGCATATCAGGGCTGAAATGTACCATTTTTATAAGTACATTATGTATTGCATTACCCACAAGTATGCATACCCAAGCTAGGGACTGCTGATCACAAATTCTCAGGACATACCTTGGGGACTATTTATCACAAATTCTCAGCACATATGTTGTGTATCCTGACACTATAAATTTATGTGGCACTTAACTTTTGTGCAACAATGTTTTTGATATAAAAAGTGACCAAAAACAAGGGGGTCAACCCTCACAAACAAAAAGCTAGTAACCAGCACATTACCAATAGTGACCAACAACAAACATAAAACTAACTAAAGCTTCACAAAACCATAGATCCTTATGAAAGTAACTAACTAGCAAAATAATAAGAACAACTAAACTAAAACAAAAGTCTAGAAGATCTAACAACTACGAAAGTTCATCAAAATAACTGTTGGCATATCAAGCCAACCCAAGTCTTAGTTACAGTTGGATACTAGCAAAACCAAAAATAGCAGAATAACATAAAAGTATTAGATCCGAGGATCCCATTAAACTAAAAAACTCTATTTTATTTTTGCTCCTTCCCCTTCATAGCCAGCAGAATCTGGGACCAGTCATCATCAAGGAATTTGAAGAGGACCTTATGGTCCTCCATATCCATCTTAGTATCTTCCTTTTCCTATGCCAATAGTTGGAGGGTGGTGGTCGTGGTGTGAGTGACTTTGAGGGAAAATTTAGAGAAGGTAAAGAACCCTTCCTCTAAAATTTTAACCCTCTTATCCAATTTGGCATACACTACCACCTACTCCTTGGTCTCTTCCTTGATATTCGTTTCCACCTTTTTTGCTTCCTCCTTAGTTTTTTGTACCTGGATATCATCCTGCAAAACCCTTGGGTTAGTAAAAACCTTAGATTTTTCCTTAGATTGGGATGAGATAGTTATGGGGGAGGTGTCCACTTTGCTACTCTCTTCATAGAAGGTTATGGGCTAGAGGGTGAAGCTAGCGAACACATGGGTGATCTCGATGGTAGTAGCACTCCTAGTTGACACTTGAGTCTGAGCATTTTCAACAAAATTATCCTCTGAGTTAATACTTTTTTCCACCACCTCCTTTCCTTCTTCTCTTTTAGAATTAGAGTTGTCTTCCTCCTCCCTTTCTTCTTTATTATTTTCTGAGCTTTCCTCCTCAACCTCGTCAACTCTAAATCTATTGGATTTCTGTTTGCACCTTGCTTTGGATTGGGTGAGTCTTCCAGATCTCCTCCTAGCTTTACCCCTAGCCTCCTCCTCTGAATCCTTCTCTTCCACCTCAACATGTTTTTTAACTTTTATCTTTTTATTGCCCTTTTGTTCCGCAACTATATCAACTTTTTTCTTTTTCTTGTTTTCTCGGCTAGGGGAGGGACAAGGGGTTTGAATTTTAGTGCCAGTACTAGTGCTCAGAGGTGAATTCTGATGGTGTCACTGGTTCTTAACTACCACCACCCTAGGGGGGCATAGGGCAAGGTGGAATTGGTAGAGGCAAAAAATTAGGCCTTGATGGATTATTGTAAAGTTTTTCCCTTTATTCCTCTTTTCCCTAACATCAGCTACCATATTCTCAAGAGAATGAAGAAGAAAAAATGGGATAGAAATGAAATCCCAATTCCTAAAATGATTTAACAAAGGGAAATGGTAGTAGTAGCAAATACCAAACCTGCCCTCCAACATCATATATCTCATGAGAACCAGGCACACATCGTCCCATGGGGCTGGTAGCTTGTCCCTTTTAAACCCTCCTTTATATCAAACCGGTTCCTCATCTTCCGCAAAGAAACTATTCATACTGGCCTCATCAGTAGTTTTAGTGACCTTTATCCATTTTTTCCCTTTCATTGAAAGGCCAGTCACCATGGCAATCACTTCCTCATTCACTTGGAAGGTGATTCTATTAATGGTGACCTTGCAATTGTTCCACCCATTAACAAGTTGGAGGGTGCAATTCTCGTCATACCTCGCCATCGACTGCATGTAGGGAAGAAAACCCCCTTCCTTTAGTAGAAACTAGGTGGCCATCCTACCTTTGAAGTTCTCCATTTTTTTGGGCTCCAACTTGTTCAAATCCCCACCCATATCTATTCTGCCAATTTCTCATTCCTCTTCTTTAGTGATGCGCATCTGAACTTCCTTTTCTGCAAAATCTATGTAACTACTATACACCTTGAGACCTTTAACAATAAGAAAAATAAATTTACAATCCCGTGCTTGATAAGTTTCAAAATCCCATGCAAATTTATTATGAGAATCGTGATTGTATAGTATCATAATTTTCACACCTTGAAAATCTCTAACAGTCTGATAAATGATATCATTCATACTTTTAATTGGGAAGTAGTTGAATTCTGCGATGGGTTACCATAATGGTGAAATGACATCCCTCATAATTTTCATTCACTCATTTTTCCATTTGTACGACCACGTCTTCTCTTCATTTCCAAAAAGCCTTTGTTAAATTTAGCGAACATTGACACAAAATTGCTAAATTTGGCCCCGACTTTAAATTTTATAGTCATAATTAAATGATATTCCCACCTCTTTCCTTGTTTATCAATGAATTAATATCTTCATTAAGATCTATCATATTCCTCCAGCACATGATTGCCATTGATTTAAACCCCATGGCAGTTGCCACGTTGGCCACCTTATTTCCTTCCTTGTAAATGTGCTGCAGGTGGACACTTTTCGTCCCTTCCAAAATTTTCCTAATATCCATAATGATAGTTTGAATATTCCATCTTTGTTGGGACATTCCCTTAACCAAATCAATGATTAATTTGGAGTCCCCCTCTATTTTTATTTACCTAATTTGTATTTCACTAATCAGTTGAAGGCCCCAAAAAAACACCATTGCCTCAGCCAGGTTATTGCTTCCATTTCCCACCTTCCTAGCATAGACGAATAGTGCATCACCATTCCTATCCCGCAACACTCCTCTCGTCGCTCCTATACCTCCTCTTGTAGCACCATTGAAATTTAGTTTATATTGTGTAAGGGTAGGTGGTTTCCATCTTGTTTTCTATCTCCTCAGCATTTTTGAGTTATCAAAGAGGAAAAAATCCTCATGACAACCCCACTTTTCAGCAATTAGTCCTTCTTGTCTACCTAGTTCTTCCTTTGGCATTTTACATTTAGCCACTCTTAAATTTTCCTTCAACAATTTCTCCATTATTTCAAAAACCACCTCCACTAGTTTATTCTCCTCTCTAAATATTCTATTATTTCTTTCTTTCCATATATACCAACAAACATATGGTGGAACAATTTTCCATAAAAAAATCAATCTAGGGTGATAGAAGGGATAGCTCCACTTTTGCACAAATTGACCCAGATTGTCTTTCATAACCCAGTCCAAACCAAATCTCTCCCAGTCCCTAGTCAATATCTCTAAGGTATACTGGCATTCCAGGAATAGGTGAGAAATACTCTCCTCCTTTTCCTTGCAGAGATAACAACAGTTTGTTATATAAAAGCCCCTTCTTTTCAGGTTGTCTAAGGTTAAATTTTTGTCATGCTAAACCGTCCACCAAAAGAAATTGATTTTAGGAATAAGGTTACTAATCCAAACCTTACTCCATAATGGTGGGTAGGGGTCCTTGATAAATAGGTGTATATAAGTTGATTTTACAGTGAAGCCCGTAATGTCCTCCTGGAATAGAATTGGGGGTCTCTATTCTCCTATCAGCTCTTCCAACTCCTTGAGAAGTTGAATATCCTCTTGGGAGTAAGTTTCCTTATAGAGCTTCTTCCAATTCCTCCCTTGATTAATATAATCTCCAAATTTTCTTCCCATGTCTTCTTTAACCAACTCCATTAATCTTCTAAATTTGCTAAAAACCAGTGGTTTCCCTCCCATCCACTTGTCTTCCCAAAATCTAATACTATGACCATTCCCCACAATCCACCTTGTCCCTTCCCTTATTAATCATCTACTCTTGACAATATTCATCTAGATTTTAGACCCTCTTGGGAGCTCATTATTATATAGATTCCAATTGAAAGGGGAATTTGACAGATATTTAGCTTTCATAATATTACCCCAATCTGTATTGTCTTCTCCCAACCTCCAGCCAATATTTGTAAGGAGAGCGTTGTTAAGGTCACGAAGTCTTCTTACTCCCAACCCCCCCTTATCCTTTGGCTTACACACCTCCTCCTAATTTACTAAACTCAATTTATTTCTCTCTTCTATTCCTGACCAGAGGCAATTCCTTTGTATTCTCTCAATCCTCTCCATCGTGTTTTGGTTAATTTTGAAGAGGGATAGGGAGTAAATGGGAATACCCTAGAGAGCAGTTGAGATCAATTTTAGTTTTCTAACATTTCTTAATATCTTCCCTTTCCATCCTGCATGTTTCCTCTAAATTCTCTCCACTAGTGTATTCTAGAAGTCATTAGTCACTTCTTTTGTGGTTAGTGGTAATCCCAGATAAGTATCTGGGAGGCTGGCAGATTGACATTCCAGGACATTCCTTATCCTCCTATGTAATGAGGCATCAGTATTTAAGAAATAAATCTTACTCTTATGATATTTAACTTGTTGTAGGGATTCTACAAATAGGAATGTGTCATAATCTTAAGTCCTATAACTGAAGATTCTACAAATAGGAATGTGCCATCAACAAATTGCTATAGGACTTCAGTATTAGTGGTAGTAGTAGGCTTAACCCCTTTGACACAACCAGTATTCAAAAGTTTATAGAAAGACCTCCCTAAGACTTTAGCAACCATAATGAAGAGGTAGGGAGAAAGTGGTTCACCTTGTCTTAGGCCTTTCTCTGCTCCAAAATTGCCCCAAGGAGAACCATTTAGGAGAATAAAATATTGAACTGAGCCAATCATCATCTTGATCAGATTTATAACCTTGTTATTAAACCCAACTCTTTTGAGCACCTCATAGAGGAAATCCCACTTAAACTTATCATAAGCCTTGGAGATATCGAATTTGAATGCCATCCCCGATTTTTTATTTTTCTCCATTGAGTGAATAACCTCATGTGTGGTTATGGCCACATCTAGAATCTATCTTCCCAGAGCAAATCCTTTCTATGGACTGCCAATTATTCTATCTAGAAAAGGATTTATTCTGTTATTTATGTGTGGAGTGTGCAATTTTCATATTTTCTAAATTTCTGGAAAAGGTCAATCGCAAAAACTTATATGCATTTTGGACATTTTACCCATTTCAAAATTTTAATATAGCTTTTTAAGAGCCATTCCTATATCCTACTTTCAGATTTCATAACACAAAAGGTATATGTGAGTTTGAAGATTGTTGAGGTGAGTCATATATTTGGAGATTGAATTTTTTCATGTAGCTATTGGTCACAGTTTGATGTAATGAAAATCTAGCGCAAGTATCACTACTCTAGGTCAAGGTAGATATTAGGATAGGCATGGAATACCCAAAACATCTTTGATTTCCACAAAGGTATCTTATTTCAATATACTTCTCCTTCAAAAGGCAGTCTTTAAGCCAAACTGGAATTCCCAATGCTGCATATGGAGTCATCATCAATTAGAAACTGTGGATCTTATTGAAATATTATTTCTAATTAACCTTTGCATGCAAAAGAAGATTAATATAATCTATTGTGTGAAGCATTATTTTGATATTGTTTTTGAACTTTCAGATGTTATTGTACAAAAACCTTTCATTAAAGGTCACATTCACGTGAAAGGTCAAATCAAAGCTTGATCCTTTAGATTCCATGGAGTGTAGATAGAAGACCATGCAAGTATTTGCAGAGTTGCTAAGTACTTGTGGTTCTTTCAGCTTGGTGAGTTCTCCTATTTAATTTCCAAATCTTTGTAGATGAGTTTCAAAGGAAAAATATCTTGATTTTAATGTCAATTTTTATGCAATCATGATGTTAAAATATCTATGAATATTTGTTATCTCACAAACATCAATTAAAAGAGTTGTGGAAAGATGAAAATAATGTAAGTATCTTCCTTTTCAACTTTCTTAAATTTGTAAGTTAAATGTTTTACTAATTTCTAAATGTTTTATGTTAAACAGGCTCTTGTGCACCTAAGAGAGTTAATCATTTTAGGGTGCACCAAATTCCAAAGATTTCCAATTCAATAGGACGTATTAATGTGTTGAAAGAGATAGTAGTCATATAAGACCACAATTTAATGAGCATTTCAGCAGAATTTGGCCATCTTCAATCCTTTAGATAAACATTTAAGTAATTAGTGCATAAGTTGTTTATTTTCAGTTATGGTCCACATATATAGGTATATTAAATCTTTAAAATATATTAGGTAGAACACTTTTTTAACATATAACAAGTATTATCTCTATTGTATTATGTGAATGGTGTGAGATACCTATTGGAGCATACAACATTAACAATTTAGAACTCTTTCATCAACATGATATGTAAAATTAATGATTGAATTGCACAATTTGTAGTATCACGGAGGAACCAACTTTGGTAATATAGCAGGAGGCCCCTTTATTACTACAAGCTATGACTATGATGATCCAATCGATGAATATGGTATGTTATTTCTTTTAGATAAGGGTAAAAGATTAATGTCCAATTTTTTTAATGGGGAATGTTTTTGTTATTGTTATATATCTTAATAGTTCTTTGCATAACTGGAGATGCTAGAATTCAAGGCAGTGTTACTATAAAAAGGAGTGATGAACACTTTGAATTGTATCGGGGAACAATGATGATATTTACAGAGAAAATGTTGTTATAACAAGTCTCACAGAAACTAAATACAATTTTTTTTTAGGAAAGTTTATTCACGATGCTTCATATCCAATTTATAATGCTACAGATTGTCCATACATTAGCACCCAAATAAATTGTAGACTAAATGGGAGACCAGAATTTAGATAATGAGAAATGGAGATGGCAACTAGATGATTGTACCATTCCCAGGTAAAATTTGCATAATTGGTCTATATTCTTTTTTCAATTTGGACTCCTCTTGATGGGAAACTTCTTCTTAGTTTCTTGTTATATACCTATTTTGAATGTAGTTCTCATGAATCCATTTTATTTTCAATAGTTTAGGCCAATTTCATAAAGATGAACTTTTGATCAATGATAAGTAAATGGGTTCTCTCTTAATTTGATGTATGATAGATAGATTTTCTTTTTGACACTTTTTTTGACAAGAGATCATGGAGTATAATATGAAATTTTGATGGATAAAATTAGTTTACAAAATCTAATTCAGAATCTTTGCAATGAATCTTCAAAAGTAATGAACTCTTTTTTATTTGAGCTATTCGTAATGGATAGCTTCTATTTAGTTGCTTGCTAATGATGAATAACTTAAAGTAGTATATCTATTTGAATGTGGTTATCATAAATCTAGTTTACTTTCAATAGTTTAGGCCAATTCATTAAAGGCTTCTCTTCTAATCAATGAAAAGTAAATGGTTTTTCTGATAGATAAATTTTTATATTGACATTTTTATTATCACGCTAATGTTGATAAATAAAATAGGTATACAAAATCTAATTCAGATTGTTTAAAATGATTTTTCCAAAATAATGAACTCTATCATAAATGTATGGAGCTCTAAAAACAATCCATTTTCATTGATCTTTGTATACTCAAGGTCCATTTACCTAAAATTAATCCAAGCAGCCTTAAGAGAGATCTACAGTATAGACCCCAAACACTGGAAGTGCACTAAGAAATATTGATTAGAATATGTCAATTTAAGAACATCTACAACTATTAATTGTAGATATTGGATTTAAAATCTTGTATCAGGTTCAATAGTAAGGATATGTTAGAAGTTGAGAGGAAAGAGATTGATGTTTGTTGGGGACTCCATAAGAAAAGATCAATTTGAATCCATGGTTTGTCTACTTCAGGAAGGAATTCTAAGCAATAGGAAATCTATGGTTAATAAGAGTCCTCTTACAACATTCAAAGCTCTACTAAGCTATCCAGTGTATTCACTTCAATCTTTTTCCTTTTGTTTTGCAAGGATGTATCTAAGTTATAAATATTTGATTGGTTGTTTGCAAGATTACAATGCTTTAGTTGAACTATTTTGGGCTCCATTCTTTGTTGAGCTAGAGATTAATGAATAGGGGACAATGATTATTCACTTGGATTCTATAAAAACTAATGGAGAGTATTGGAAGGAGACAAATTTCTTGGTTTTTGAGTCATCACATTAGTGGGATCATAGTGGTGGCAACAATGGAACGCATGATTATATGATATATTTTAAATTTTATTAATAATTTGGATTATATTCTATGATCTATCATCATAATATTAGTTTGAATATTTCTTTATTAGATTATATGAATCTTTCTATCAATATTTTCACATTCACATTCTACAATCCACCATCAAAATGAACAAAAGAGAGAAGAAAATGATTAATTTAACTAAAATCTTTTCAAGCTATATGGAAAAGTTTGAATGAATGTTTCATGACAAATAGAGATATGATACAAGGTTTAGTTGTGTATAAATATATGGGACATAGCCATGGAAGGTAGTACAACATGCAAAAGTATAGATCAAATGGTTGCTTAGAGAAAATTCCTAAATAATTGGGAAAATTGGACAAATTCATAAGAAGATTTCAAGAAACTAATGCTATTTTTCAGCACCATGGCACCTCACCATTCAAGGTTGGTCATCTTATATGATATTTATTTCTAATTTTACTCAACAAGTTTTAAATTTTCATTATCATGCACTATAGTAAATCGCACTGCATTGTTCAAAGTTATTTTTTATTTATGACAAAATTTCTATCATAATATTATTGCATGGAACTTGTTTTGATGAATGTTGTCCATCATACACCATGATCTATCATTAGAATAAAGAAAGTATAATAGTAGACAAAGAGAAGATCATAAAGTATGATTCATAATATTGATAGAAATAATTCACACAATCAAGCCATTAATTTTAATTTGAACATGTCCACTTGAACTCTAGTTAATATAATTTGCATGATTTTAATACAAGTGTGAGAAAGATAAAAAGCCTTTGCAGAGCACATCTGCATACAATCCTACATTACCATTTCAGTTGTCAATACTAGAACAAGTTAAGAACAACACAAGTTTTCCTCTTGTTTTGTTGGATATAATAGGAATTTCCCAGCTATGCAAGGATGCTTATCCCTCTAAATATGGTGGCGGTAGTGGCAATGGAGACTATAGCCCTTGGTGTAACCTAGGTGTAGCTGATATTTGGAATGAACTTTTGTATTCCTATGTAAATTAGGGAAGGTATCAAAGACAAGGTCTATGAGTTAGAGTGGTGATCAATAGTGTAGATGCATCATTTTTAGCATATTTATATTCTTATAATAAAAATCAAGTTGAAAGATATCAAATGTCAATTTTGGGTAATCATTATTGTACTAAAAACTTTAAAGTCATGAGTATTGGTTTAATGTTGTCAAAAAAATTGGACATTAAGTCAATACGTCAATATGGTCTCCTCACCCATTACAAAATGTCAAAAGGATAATATGGTTGTAGGAGAGGCAGAGGCTTTTATTACCACACAATAACAGTGAAATTGAGAAAGTTGAAACAATACAAACCACCAAGAGTTAGGGACCTTATTTACCACACTATAGAGAACTGAACCTTGAGGTTAGTGATTGCCTCCAATTCATCCATTATTAGCATCACCATATTTGATAAAGGAGTGGTATCTATTGTATCCATATTTAATAAAACTTTAGTTGAACTTTATAGGCAACAATCTTACAAAACTGAATCTAAAGTTGTATGCTCATTTGGATTTTGATTTGGAAGATTGTTTGGTTATAGTGGTAGTTGAATGGGTTTTTAATATATCCATTTAATACTCGACCAAATATACATTTTGTGATGAGATATTTAGGTAGATATAATGGGTTATTAGGTAGATACAATGGGTTACTGCAAGTGAAGGGCACAATACATTTTGGTATGAGATATTTTAATTCTATTACTGCTCCTCATACAACTTGTTATGTATTTTATTTTTTCTTCCATGTAAACTATATTCTATTGACTAGAATTTTATCTAAGTTTAGGTTGTCCATCTTACATACCACTCTTGTAGATTTATTTTTGGCTGACCTCAGTGACTTGTCTGATAATGATATGCTGCTTAGTGCAAGTCTAGTTTAACTTTTGTAAGTTTTTTTAGATAAACTAGTAAATACTAAATGCCTGCTTATTTTTTGGACATTGCCACGAGGTAATGATTGATTTTCATTTTTTCCATGTAAGCTTGAAATAATAGTAGTGCTTGATATGAAGTTTCAAATTTTCTTAGTTAAATTGCATATTTGCAGGACCATGAGAATGACATGATGCAGGGGAGGAGGCAGAAGATGTTGATGATGTGATGGTAGACATTGAAACACACTCTATGTACACTTCCCCATGATAAATTACTGGGCATGGTGGTCAATCTACTAGAGGTTATGGTCCAAGTCATTCTGGCCCAACTAGAGGTTATGGTCTAAGTACTAGTCATTTTAACACTGTTGGAGGTTACGGTCCAAGTGTTGGTCACTCGGCCCCAACTGGAGGATATGGTCCAAGTTCTAGACATTCTACTAGAATTTTTGATTCTCACTATAGTAGCTATCAATATTAGATGGAGAAGCAAGCACATTGAATATTTATGCTTCAGTTTGTAGGGAATCTAGAACATTAACAAGGTTCTAGATGTTCAATGGAGTTGAAATGGCTTGGGTACTTATTTAGACTGATTTGCACATTACCCAAGTTGATGTCAACGCAATAAGACTACTAAAATTCTTGCAATTTTGCAATATCTTTAGGAATCATATAGTGTATCCATAGGTAGGATGTACTTTTGTATGGTATGATTCTTCTACTTTTGTAGGTGTCATTACAAAGTAAAATATTATTGGGACATTTAGGATATTGAAGATTTTTCAATGTTTACATGTTCTTAACATTTAACTTCATTATTGGCTCAAAGTTTATACCATGTCATCTTTGTTTTGTATTTAATTTTTATATTTGCCTATTTCTCCAATTCATGTTCTTGTAAAAGAATTTATTACCCCCTTTCAAAGTGGTGATAAAATGGGTGGTTGCTTTTAAAATTTGCAGTCTTCGTGTCTCCACTATTCTAAATTTCAAGTATGCCATATTTGAGATTAAGGAAAGTGCAATGGCTTGTACAAATGTAATAGTAGATGTCCAATGTCTAACCTGTGGTGTCTATGTTTGTCTTCTTGAACTAGTTTAAATTTTTCTGATTATGAATGTTTCAAATTATTTTCATTAAATTGTTTTTTCAAATGGAAATTGTGAACACAGGAGAAGCATTAACTTTAGAGTCTCATCTTATGGATTGTATTTTGTCTATGTGTGAGCATAAATAATAGATTGAATTCTTATATTAGTGAGGAATATTTTTAATGAAATTCTATTTGGGGTCTTTGCACTATGAAAGCCATATTAGATTTTATTTAGTGTGAGCTTGGTGATAAGTTGTCTAGAATACAGTGGTGACACATGATCTAAAACTTATAATGTTGAAAATGAATCGATTAACAAATATACTACACTCAAAAAAAGTTTTCCTAGAAGCCATTTGTAATTAGATGAATGCATGGGCCAACTTAATCTTGCTGCCTTAATCATTAACCATTTAGTGGAGTCCTTGTGTTGCTAAGAGCTTTGATCATTTTATGAATATGATATCAAGCATGCTGGACGCCCTCTATTTTGTGTGTAGATTCAATCATTTTTGTCATCAAAGGTGTAAGTTTCTTAGAGTAGTGAGGAATATTGTCTAATAAATTTCTATTTGTGACCTTTGCACTCTGAAAGCCTTATTGGGTTTTATTCAGTGTGAGCTCGTTGGAAAATTGTCTAGAACAAAATGGTGACTCATCATCTAAAACATATGATGTAAATAATGAATCAATTAGCCTTTTACTAACACCAAAACAAACTTTTCCTAGAAGCTATCTATAAATATACAAATGCATTGGCCCAGCTTGATCTTGGTGCTCTAATCATTTGATGAAGGCCTTGTCTCCTAGGAGCTTTAATCATTTTATGAATATGATATCAGGTGTGGTGGGTACCCTTTGATTTGTGTGTGGATTCAATCATGTTTTTTCTAGTTTACCTTTGACATATTTTACTTGTTCAATGTCCAATCTTAATTCTAAATATGTATCAATGGTATTCATAAAAAGTGTAGATAAAATTGTATATGTTGTTTTGTATTAATGTTTTAGTTCAAACTATGTTATCATCTTGATGATGAATCACAAGGTGATGTGAAACATTAATATATACATGGCACAAACTACTAAGTTCCTGGAACAATGACCTAAAGAAAAACTAGTTCCTTATTCCCTTTGTCTTGATTTTTATGAACATATGTGGGTGTGAGGGAGCTAAGCATCAATAGGATAAGGTTAACTCACATTCCTACTCATGGTATAGGTGGGTTAGTATGCTATGACCCCAACATATATTTTACCCCTCTCTATGCTCTAGATGTAGGGAATGTGACACCCTAATAGATGGGAACCTCATCCATCTATAGCCACTTGTAGTGCCACTATGGTCATCAAACTTTACCACATAAATAGAATCTGGCACCATCCTTACTCAAATAACCACAAGTAGAGATGTCCTTTATCATCCACTTGTATGTGCTAAAATTTTGACACACTTATATGAATCATTATATCCAAGATTTCTCAAGAATGAGATCTCAAATGGTGATCCATAGCTCTCTATCCATAGAGTGTAAGGCCCTCAGTTTGGCCTAGTTTGTGCCCATGCAAGTACACCATAAAAAGAGAGATTCAAAGAGGAAAAGAAAGAGTGATAGTCTTTGTGATCATCAAATATATATGAAAATGAAGATGCAAGCTAATCTAAATGATAACAATGCAAAGCAATACAAGAAAGGAAATCTAATCTATGTAAGGAAATAACAATGAAAGATTAATCTTTGAAATAAACATGAATTTATGAATTCTACCTTGAATCCAATGTTATTCAATTATGCCACACTTAGTAGATTATGCTTTAGTCCTTCAACTCAATAAGCATTGTCACATATAAGTTCTTTAGTCAATGAAATACATCCTTTTCTTTTTATGTTACAAGGTTCATTGTTTCCAAAGCTCACACTACCTCCATCATAATATTCCATGTGCTCAAATTTTGTTTTATCTCTAGTCATATGATGTGAACATCCACTATCAATAATCCATATATCATTTTTTCTAACATGAGAGATAAGTGCCATCTTATCTCCTTCATCATCAGATTCATCTTTTACAACAATATATACCATTTCATCTTCACTGTTATTAGAATCTTTAGCTATAAAAAATATTTCTTACCTTTGTCCTTGTAGTTCTTGGAATCCTTCTTGCCTTTGTGCTTATTGCTTTTCTTTTCATCTTTGATTTCCTTGTTTGGAAACCTTACAACAATGTGACCAACTTCTTCACAAGAAAAGTAGATCAAAGGAACTTCACCTTTATACTTTCCTCTACCTTTGGAATACTTCCTTGCAAGTAGGGCTTCAACAACTTCAAGAACACTGTATGAACTTTCTTTTGATTCTTCTTCTTCACTTTTTGATTGACTAGACTTTGGTTTCTTACCATTTTCTTTGAGTGAGAGTTTAGCTTTAGAAGCAAACTTAATAAGATTTGAACTAGGATCATAATTATCAAAATTATCTAATTCAAAAGTTGTCAATCTTCCAATTAGAACATCCAAAGATATTTTATTATCTGGATCACATCTCATATCTTGAATAACAAACACTCTAATTGCATTGATAGGAAGAAGAGTTCAAAATACTTTGCTTACAACTATTTTCTCTTCAATGTCTCCTCTAGATGCTTTAATTACACGTACACTTGCTTTGATTCTTTCCACATATTTTGCAATATTCTCATCTTCTCTCATTTTCATTTGATCAAAATAACCTCTAAGAATTTTAGCCTTAGCTCTTCTTACATTTTCATCTCCTCCATATATGTCTTTTAGTTTTATCCACATATCATGAGCTATCTTGTAGTCTTTGACTTCATCAAATTCAACATAACTAAGTGCAGATGGAATATCAATCATCATCATGTTATGATTCTTCTATTCATCAATGTCTTCAATAGATAATGTTCCAGTGGGAGTCTTGTATTCAGTATCAAGATATTTGCATCCTAAGTCACTAATAGTAGCCAAGTGTAACCTCATAAGTCTTTTCCATGCTACAAAATTGTCTTTGTTTAGCTTGGGAATCTCTCTTCTGTAAGACATCCTGATCTTTAGCTTAGATCCTTGAAACCTTCTCTGCAAGCACCAAAATCTCTAATACCAATTGTTAGAAATATAAGAGGAGTAAATGAGAGGGGAGGGGTGAATCGGTTACTACTAAAACAAATCCTAGATCCCTTAGATGTAAGTACAAAAATACAATCTAAAAATGAAATACTGTTGATGCTTAGTAAACATACATAAAATTTTGTAACTCTATAATTACTGAATGTACTTGGTAAATTCTTAACATGAAATCTTTATATGTTATCTATGATTACCTTTATTTTAACTTAGTTACAAACACATAAAGAAAATACCATGAATGCATTTGATACCAGGATTTAATGTGGGAACCCAATTTGGGAAAAATCACCAATTGCAACTAGTTATTGTTTTCACTCTTCTAAAGTGAGCCCTGTTAGGAGCCAACCCTATTAAAGGTTACAAAACACACTATTAGGTGTGACCCTATTAAAGGATTTAATCACCCTGTTAGGAGTGGCCTTGTTAGAGGTCTTGAGACAATTTCGTAAAACTACTACCTTGTTAGAGGATTGACAAATAACTATTAAGCCAACTCTGTTAGGAGATTTAGATCACTGCTATAATGATTAGAGAGTAACAATGAGATGACTTAATTTAAATGTAATTGAATTTCTAATTACAGATCTTTGTTCTAGCTTGTACTTGATCCTTCCTAATCGAATATAGCTTTTTTGCTCCACAAAGATATTATGCTTATCCTTAAAATTCACTTCCTTTCTTAATCTTCAATACATTCATAACATCTTCATACTTGCACTATTTCAAATTCTCAACTTGACCTTGTACTTATATCTTTCATATTGTCAAGTCAGCTCAAATACAACTTAGAATAATTAATATTCATCACCTCAGTTGGCTAGAACCAATAGATAAATCAATTGAGCTTAATATGTCAAGATAAGAAAATCCTTTTTTTAGCCAACCCAGCTCGATAGAAACTAACTCAGAAATGATTTCCTGTGTTAACTAATAGAAGCTTGGTTAACACTACAAACTTGCAAAGATCCTTTGGAAATTGAGTGAGCTCAGTTAGCACTAGTTCCATTCAACTTTCCTTCATTAACTGAGTGAGCTTAGTTAACACTCATCTTTTGTAGACTTCCCTTCAATGCTTGAGTGAACTCGATAGACACTGCCTTCGAAACTAGGCAATCACAAGAATGCTTGGTAAACACAAAAAATTATCTTCACTGCCCAAGTGAGCTCAGCATATACTAACTGATAATGATATGACATTTGTGTAACACCAAAGAAAATACACAATTAATCAATTGTATCCAACAATTTGGACCTCGGATAACTGATTCACCCCCTGCTCTTTAGTTATTCTAAATATTCCAACACCTTCTTGTTATACTGCTAGAGACAACTTATTTTTCCACATAAGATGTTAGTACTTTTCACTCTTAGATAATTTTATATTACAATATTTAATCCTTTTTATTAACATCATTTCTTATTTTTGATAATAGATAATTTAGTCCTAACTGAAATTAAGTCAAAATTCTTATGAAAGGAGACAAAATAAAGAGAAAATAATGAGAAAAGGCCACATGAGTACTACAGTCCTTACTAATTTTAATAAAATAATACAATGGTTAATCTTTTATTGAAAATAAATCCTTAAAATTATCAGCAACAAGAAAATTTAAATACTAATCGATAGCTCAATCTATCAAATAGAGTCTATTATGATTAACCAATATTCATAGAGCATAAGCATGCCAAAAGTAATTTTAACATTAAAATTATTTAAACTTAAAATAGTATCCTATATTGTATTCATCTTATGCATATTTACATACATAGTTGAAACAAAACCAGACCGACAACATACAAACAACCAACAACTTCAAAGGGAAGATTAAAAGAAGCCCTCTAGCAAGGACCAAACCAATTGTGATACAACCTAACGGAACAAAAACCCTAGTATCAAAGATCATTTTAAAAAAATAGACTATAAAAAAGACAAAAAAATAGGGCATGATACTTAGAAAAACCCCCACCCAACATAGAACCGCCTTTAGATTTCCCCATTAGATTTCTATGTGACCATGATGATGTCGAACACTTCTTCCAGATTTTTTGCCCTGGAGACTAGAAAAAAGACAAACACCATTTTCTCCGTACTAGATTTGAACAAATTTGGAAAACTAAATTCTGAAAGATTGATATCATCAAAAACAACACCTGGCTCTATGTAGGCATCAAAAGTCCATAGATAATGCAAGAGCCAATTCTTGTCTATGTCTTCTATTATACCTCTCCATGAAGTAGAAAGATGATGCTAGCTTCCATCTTTGGTCACTCTTGATAGAACTAAAATTTGTCTTGAATAACATTTATAGGTCACTTTGCTACTTTGGCAAGTTCTAGACTCCCAGGGGAATTGACATGTAGACTTCAGGAAGGGGAATCCTAAGTTTTTCATCAATGCAGAGGACCACATGCTAGAATAATTTCCCATTTTCCTACATTTTCCCTCACCAAATACCCAATAAAGGAGCCCAAAACATTGTTTTTATTCCTCCAGGTGAAATCATAGTTAAAAACCCTCTCTCCCAATACCCAACTGATGGAAACCCTAGTCATGTTGTCTCTAGGATTCAATAACCTATTCCACCTCTTGGGTTTGACAATACCCCTAAATGCCATCGTGTGTACTTCCATTGCATGATACAAATAGATAGAAGAATCCATTCTCACTCTCAAACACAAAACACCTAATAAGATCTATAAAAAATAACCTAAATAATTTGAGAGCTAAATATAAAATACTCAACTCAGGGGCCCTAAAAAGATCTAGAAGAACGTGATACCATATGTCACAACTGATCATCATTGTAAATCATGAATTTTACTAGGATTCTAGTTCATAATTAAAAGGCCAGGTCTAGATCATATTCTTACTTATTAATGCAATTTGTAATGTTATATTACTATGCTTTGTTGGAGTTTAAAATGATCCCAAAAATGCTTATACTTATGAAAGAGGAAACAAATTGCCACATTAATCTAAGAGACTAAGAATAAACTAGATGAAGCATTATATATAACACAAATAGTTTTATAAGCTGATGACTGATGTCTAAGATTTTAAATATAATCAAAAGCTTAGGAGTTGGAATAATGTCAAACATGATTATCTAAAGATTGAGTGATAAAGTCCTTTCCTTCTACACATTTTTTTTTGGAAGATTTGCTTTTGTGTTTCCTTCCGAATAAATGTGATGTACTATAATTTCTTCACAATTATCAATGATACTAAGAACATTCTCTATCTTTGAGTTAATCATCCAATTAGGAGTTTTTTAATATTTCTTAGAGCATTTAGAATTATTTGTGAATCCCCTTGTATGATTAGTTTCCTTATTCCAAACTGAAGGCTTAGCTTCAATCCTTCCTATAAAGATTCTAGTTCTACCATATTATTGGTTGTGATTCCTAATGGTTTGGCTCTCTTAATAATCTAACTTCTAGACTCAGAACGTATAATACATCCTATGCCTTCTATAGTTGGGTTACCTCTAGATGCTCCATCAAAGTTTAATTTCATCCACCCAAATGGTGGTGGTTCCCATCTACATTCTTCTCTTTCTTTCTGGTTTTTCTTATGATAGACTAATGGGGGATTGATAAGGTTTACCCAATTATTTTTCATTAAGGCATCTCATTCATTAAAGGTTCCTTCTTCTTTAGTTGATCTTCTTAGATGACTATTCATGACTTTTGTTATGCTTACTTCTACTTTATTAAAGAGTGAGGCATTTATAAGCTCAGTGTCACTAAATATCTGCCTATTCCATTGTTTCCAAATCTCCCACATCATAATAGATGGAGATATGTTCCATAATTTATTATAAATCTTGGAATTATTATTGTCAAGCCATCCATTTAGATGACTATCTAGGTCCCCATCTATAGGTGATGACCAATTTAGCTTTTGATCTAGCCAATATCAACATTCTTTCGCATAGGGACATTAAAAAAGAAGGTGATCTAGTGTTTCCTCATTTTCTTTGCATAAGCTACATCTTGAATGGCCTTCAAAGCCCATCTTTCAAAATATATTAGTTGTTAGGATACTTTTTCTGAAGCTTCCCATTAAAAAATACCTTCCTTTGGCAAGAATTCTTGATCCTAGCATAGTTTAATTGGCATACCGATCTTTTCCCATATTTGAGAGTTGATTATAATGTTATATCCTTTCTTTTCCCTATATTGCCCATCTTTTGAAGCTCCCCATATGAGTCTATGTTCTCTATCTTTATGATTGACATTTCTCCATTTAAGAATTTGATCTAAGGTCTCCTTTTCTTCATAGGTAAGGCCTATGCCTTTTAGAGATCTCCATGACCAAATATCCTCCCCATTTACCCTTGTTAGCTATTTATAATTAACTACCTATTTACCCCATAAATTTACTAAAGTGTTTTTGATATTAGGAGAAATGTTGAAACTGTCTATAGTTGGAAACCCATCCCATGAATCTTCCCAAAGTAGGGCTTCTTCCCCTTTCCCTATATCCCAAGCTACATATTTATTAATCAAGGCTGAACACCTAATCATAAAGTTCCATGCCTCTGATCCTTTGGGTGGATTCCCAGTTCTCAATAATGAGGATGAATATTTAGCATTCAAGTATTTGTTATATTATTTTTTTCCCACTTTATACATTTTCTAGACTAGTTTTGCTCCTAAGACTTCATTCCATTAGTTAAAATTATTAATACCTAAGCCATCTTTTGGTCTACAGATATTTTCCCATTTAAGTAATGCATATATCTTTTTATCCTCTATTCCACTCCAAAAGAAATTTCTAAATTTCCCTTCTAGTTTTTTTAATGATGTTTTTGGGTAGTGGGAGACATGACAATTGATACGTTGGAATAGTTGAAAGAATAGCTTTGATTTTTGTTGCTCTTCTAGCCTTAGTTAACCATTTTCCTTTCTAGCTTTCTGTTTGTTTATTGACTCTATCCAAAATGTTGCTCTAGGTTTTAGTTTACCTTGTCCCTTTTTGCAAGTAGAATCCTAAATATTTTTGCATGGGAAATAACCATTCATGTATCCCATGCAATTGAAAATTCAATCTTCCATTTCAAGTGGTGTGTTGAGGAATTTTTTTTTTGATTTCACATCACTTACATTTTTCCCTGATGCTTCTATGTAATTTTGTAAGATTTTTTTAAAGTTTAGAGTTTCTTCTATTGTACTCTCTCCTAGTAAGATTGTGTAATAAACAAACTATTGATGAGTGACATTTGTCATGTTTTTTGCTACAGTAATACCTTTAATCTTACCTTCAACTTGAGTTTTCTTTATTGCTCTACCAAAGGCTTCCACCATGACAATGAATAAAAAAGGGGAGATTAGATCACCTTGGTGAATTCCTCTAGAAATGATGAAAAAGCCTTATGGAATACCATTTATTAAAAGTGAAATTTTTGGAGTTGATATACAATTCAATATCATATTAACCCATTGATGAGAGAACTCAAAGGCATCTAATATTTTAGATTAAAATATTCAATCTACCATGTCATAAGCTTTTTTTTATATCCTAATGTCATGAGCATACATGCTTCCTTATTCTTAATTACTGAGCGAATAGTTTCATGAATGATAGAAATTTCATCTAGGATAGATCTACCTAGGACAAAACTAGTTTGTTCCTTCAAAATGAGGGTTGGAAGAATATTTTTTGAGATGACATGCTAGCACTTTGGATATGATAAATTATAAATGGTATTACATAGCGCAATAGATCTAAAGTCTCCAAGTTCTTCGGAGAATTTTTTTTTAGGTATCAGAGTGAAAAAGTTATGATTAATCTTTGATAATAATGATCTTACATTTCTTGAAGCTTCAATTTCCTTCTAGAGGTCCACTCCTACGATTTCCCAACATTTAAAGAAAAAAAAGGCTTGGCAGCCATCCAACCCTAGTGATTTGCTAGGTTAAATTTTAAAAGAGAATATTTAATTTCTTTTAGAGCAAAGGGTTTATTCAAAAAAAGGTTATCTTCTGGAGTTATTAGTTTAGGAATTACTTTCAATATCTTTTATTTAAAATATTTTTATAATAATCCAATAAAACTTTTTCTATTTTGGAGGGGTCTTCTTCTATATTCCCTTCCTTATTTTTAATTTGTAGTATTTTGTTCATTGATCTCTGATTAAAGGTGCTATTATGAAAGAATTGTGTATTTTGATCCCCTTTTGCTAACCATTTCCCCCTTCACTTTTGACTCCAAAAAACCTCTTCTTTCACTAATATGTCTTCTTGTTTTGCTAATAATTCTTTTTCTTTATTATATTTTTTTGTTATCCATACCTTTTTGGATGACTTCTTCACTTAATTTCTTAAGCTCTTCTTTGTTGTTTAATTTTTCTTTAAATATGTTGTTAAAGTGTGTTTTATTCCATTTTTAAAAAAAAAATCTTTAGGAACTTTTAGTTTGGAGACAAAGCAATGCATTTTAGATCCTTTAAAGTTTCCTTCTTGCCACCATTGTTTTATATTATCCATGAATTTACAGTCTAAAGACTGAATTTTTTCACATTTGAATGGATTCCTAGATGGTTTGGTGGGTTCAACTAGTTCTATTCTAATTGGATAATGATACAATCCTGTATGTGGCATAATCTAGGACTGATGCACCAAATCTACACTGCTTAAATCTCCTTTGAAAAAGAACCTATCTAATTTTTATGCTATGTAATTGAGTCCTTTTCTTCTGTTTTTCCAAGTGTAGATATCATTCCTGGTTGGTATATCCAATAAACTATTTTTTTCCACCAAATTTATGAAATCTATAACTACTTGCGGTACCACTTGTAAACCTCCATATTTTTCCTCCAAATTTAGGATTACATTAAAATCACCTCCTATAATAAAGTTTTCTATTAGGTTTTCTTCCATGAAAGTGCTAATCTCATCCCATACTCTTTTCTTTTCTGCTGAGTTGAGTAGGCCCATAAACATTAATTGAAATAATTTGAAGATTGTCTAAAACTTTTTATTCTTCTTCCCATTCAATTATTGTTCATGACAATTATATTGACCTCTATTTTCCTTGGATTCCAAATGAAACCTATACTTAGATTCTACAAATTTTGTTTTCCAATTACCCAATTTCCTTTCTAATATATCACCTTCTTCTTTATTCAACTTAGTTTCTTGAATTAATATTATATTTTATTCAAATATATTAAGATTTCATTTTAATAAACATTTTTTTCTAGGGGTATTGAGTCCCTTAGTATTCTAGGTTATAATCCTCATTCTTCTATGGGAAGGATCTTCCCCTTCCATGCTTTTAAAATTTCATTAATTTTTTTCTATTCCTTTTCTTTCCCATTCATAGTTCTCAATTCCTTAAGTGATTTCCTTCCACGCTTTATTTTCTATTTACCACACTTTAGAGTTTGGAAGCATTCTTGGTTGATAGATATACCTAAATTCTCCATATAATGTTGTGCATTGTTGATACTATATGAGTTTAAACCTTATTTCACCTCTTCCTCCTCGTGTGCTACTTCCTTAAATATTTTTAATTCTATTTCCATTACCTCAATCTCTTGCTCCTTTCTTTCTTCAAGTTGTTGTTCTATCTCTTTTTCTTTACTATTTGTTCTGATTCATTTAGGACCCCAAATTATTTCCATATCTGACAGCTTCTATAATGTCTACCCTCTTCATTCTTTGTTTCTTCACAGTTTTTTTGATCTTCTATGTTTATTGCTTTAATGTAGGTTTGACCTCCATTGGTATTGAATATTTCTTCAATTCATTCCTTTTCTTAGATATCTATTGTTTCTCTTTATCATTATTTTCAAAGAGTTCTTTCCCATTGTCAAGAGTCTGTCAAAATTTGAGTATTATTTTCTTATTCCCTTTTTGAATAGTCACATTGCTCCAATGTTCTAATTCTATTAGAGGTATACTATCTTCCTTACCCTATTTTTTAGATTGTGTATTTGGTACTCTGTCTTTTTGATATTTCTTATTTGCTTATATCTCATCATGTTTTATGATCTCATCTTCAGTTATCCTTATTGAGAATTCTTTATCCTCCTTTTCTTGAATCCATCTCTCCTTAAATATACTTTTCGAATTCTATCTTGTTATGCACTGATTTTCTATCCTTGAATTTTCTATCTGAATTGTAACTTCAAAATTTCCCCAACTTTCATTTTCCTGTCTCAATTGCTTATTTGTTCCTACTTCCCTTATGCCATTTGAAGATATTTTGTCTTCTCTTTTATTTGCTTAGTTGTTATCTTCCTCTCTCTTTTTTTCCTATCTTCCCATGTTTTTATGCTATTGATCTCCTAATATTATTTGATCTTCTATATCATTGTTCATGAGTTGAATATCATGGGTTAGTCTATTGAGATTCTTTGGACTGTCTTAAAGCTCTTCAATAAATCCACTTTCTTCTTAACATAATTCACATTGTTTAAATGTGAAATTTTATTTTGAATGTCCTCATTTTCCATTTATTTTGATTCCTTCATTCCTATTTGAATTACCTCTTTTTGTTCTAAAATCTCTCCTCTTATTACTATCATTTCTTCTTCTTTTGATACCTCTTTCTGAGTTCCTTTCTTTGTTTTGTGTAGTTTATGTGTGGATTTTTTACTTCTTTCTGTTTTTCTATCCCATATTTTGATTTTTCTTTCCTGATGATGATGCTACTTAGTTCCTCTTTAATATTTTTGATTTTATGTTATAGATTTAGATTGGGTTTAATGAATTCATTGATTGCTCCATCATCTTTTGTGAAAACTAATTCATATATGGATATGTTTGTTATGATCTTTTTTGTTAAATACCTTTTGACCTAATTTTGTTTCCAATAAAAACTTGATATTATTGGATTTGTGAAAATTAGCTTCAATGCCAATCAAATTTCCTAGAGATTTACCTATTTTTATGAGGGTTTGTATATGCTTTAGTTTAGGTAGAAAGTGTTTATATTCAATCCAGTTAGGAGAAAATTATTTCTTAATATTGTTTTCAATCTATAGGTTCCCAAGATAAATTTTTAACTGAGTAACATTTATACAAGCAATATGCATTTGATATCAATTTATTCCTAATATCTTTGCTTACACAATGTAAATACAATAAACAACTAGAATAAGTTATGTTACTTACCTGATACTAACAAACCCTTTCTAATCTTCTTTCTAGTTTTGATATTAGTTCTTTTGGTCCACTCCAGTATGCATATATACCTGGATCTTAACAATCCAACCATTTGTCCTCTATATGTCTATCGCTAATGATTTGGATATTTGGATTGTGCTCCTAATTTTCTATGTTTCTTACAGTTAGACATTGTCTAAATATCTCTAATCCCTTTTCTTTATCCTTGATTTCTAAAGGTCTTTTATGGAGAGGGATATAAGCTTGTGAGATTTTGTTGATGGTTTTGGGAAACCTAGGTAATGGTACAAATGAACTACTATGCCTTTCAATACCTAACGGTATACTATTTGCTATTAAAATAATTTTCGGTTGTGGCTAACTTCCAAGGTCGGGCTCTTTATTCTTCTTCTTAGGTAATGTCAAATCCTTCTTCAATATTGGGTTCCTTGCATAGTTAGTTTTGTTGAAAAAAACCTCTGCCCTTTAAGATGCTCCTCTTCCTCCATATTTTGCAAATTTGAGCGTAATTTCTTATAGACCAATGTCCTCTTGTTCTTTCTTTTTATCACTTGTTGCCAATTGTCCCCATCTATTTCCAAATTTGAAGGAGGTTTAATCAAATTATTTAGCGATTTATGAATTTCATTAGCTTTAGCTTTGTGCAATTTTACTAAGGATTTGAATGATGTATTCATTTGTCCATGGCTATCTTCCTAAATTAAAGTTAAAATTGAAAATCTATTGTTGACACTTACAGGGTGTGATTATGGGTGTCAAATGTTCTAAATTTTGGAAATATTTGTAGATTTCACTATATTTTCCTTATTAGGAAAAATGCTAGGGGTTTTTATGTTTAATCTATAATTTCCTACCTTTTTCAATAAGCTCACCACTTTCACATAATAAATTAATATTCAATAAATAGTTTCCTAAATATTAAAATATTTAATTAACTAACTTGATAGTTTTTTTCATAGATAATAAATATTGCATTGAAATATTAAATAAGTACATTACAACAAAATGGTGTCTTGAGCCAGATAACATCAAGAACCCCAAAACAAACCTCCTAGACCCATGCATAGATTTATAGCAACTATCTCACCATAGCTAGCAATCTAAGATTAATCAGACCATATGACTATAGTATCACCATAAACATACCAAGACAAATGAGAACACCGAAAGACTACTCAAAACAATGGGAAGCATCTTCAATAGATAAATTTTGAATGGGCTCATGAATAATTCTTGCCATTTTTTCCCTCTTCAATTTTCCTTGCTTTAGATAAGGGGCCTGATCACCAAGTAGAGAAACATCAATGACATAGGTGATTTTATCAATCACAGTGACCCTTTGTCCTCTAACATGCATTACACCTTTGGCACGCCTCATAGGAAGTTGTCTTCAAACCATGGGTTATCTAGTGGCATCTTTGGGAGCAACAAATTTGACAGGGGTCTTCCTCCTCCTGTGATTAGACGAGATAAATTTTGACCCTATCATTCTCCTTATCCCATGTAGCCATTTAACAAGCCTCCACCATCCCCATCAAGTTATAGGCAAGTGAACCATAGGAGGGTCAACAAATGACCAAATGATCAACAACTAAACCTCATCCATTCCATCACTGATATGATACCATTGTTGATTGACCATGTGTATCTCAAACCCAATTTGTGCTCTATGTAACACACCCTCAAAGCCAACCTCCCTCTAATCCACTACACAATTGGAAAACACAAATCTTACTTCAGGTATGGACTCACTAACCATGAGCCTGGTGGCACGGAAGAGTGAAGAGATAACAACATTAGTCCTTTCCCTAAGTCCATCATGCAATTTAACTTCACCAAATACTAGTTGAAAGGTCTCCCAAACTGGGCCATCATCATCTTTAAAATGTTGTGTAGCCTACGAATCATGATAATCCCATTGAAAGGTGCAATTTGGCCCATGGATTTGAGTGATAAATTAGCCTCCATTTTGGTAGATGCAATATCTTGTAGATAAAATTTAATGCAAAATGAAAGACAATGCAATATGCATATAATAGTGCCTAACCCTCTAGAATCCTTGACAAGGGTCACATAGGAGACGTAAATAGGTACACTGGTACCCAATAATGGACACAACCACACTTTCATTTCCTTAATTAGGGTGCCAATCCAAACCATGCAATGTTCCTTCATGCCAAGTCAATTCATAACTCAAGTCTCATGTCTTTGAATGATTTAGCCAATCATGTAATTAACTCGAGGTCACATGGATTGATACTTTGAAAATATTCCCACATTTCAAATTTTCCTTGTAATGATCCCCTCATACCCATATTGGAGAGCATGTCAGTAATATTATTGGTCTCCCTAAGAACATGGAAAACATTGAAGTCATCGAACTCTTGTAGGAGATCCTTGATTTGTATAATGTACTTGTCAAGATGTCAAACCTCCAATTGTCCTTTTATAATGTTATTTATCACTACTAGAGAGTTCCCTTCCAAGTGTATCTTGTGAGTGCACATCATCATAGCTTCAATAGTAGCTAGACATTCAATTGGATTATTAGTACCATCCTCAAGACGTTTAGCACATATAGCCACAATGCTTCCATGCTTAGATCTTGCCATAACCTTCAATCCTAAAGGCTTAGGGGTCCAATACGATGCCCCATCAAAATTGATCTTCAACCATCCTTTTTGTGGTGGCATCCATAGTGCCTTACAAGGGGCAACATGAAAATTAACTCTCAGAGGTGCATTAATAGGCCTTGAATAGATAGTTTATAAGTGTATACATTTTTCCCCTCTTTAGAATAATGTGTTGAGAACATATTATTTCAAAGATAGCTAGTTGTAAACCCTATTGACCATGCCTCAATATTTGGAATGACTTGGACTCAACAAGATGCCCCCTCAAAAGATTGAGAAAATTAATTTGATAAAACTTTTGAAAGGATAATATGTACGATCAAGATGGTAGAAAAATAGGTAGACATAGAGTGAAGAGTCAAACTCCCAACCAATGGGTCCCATGGGTATAAGTAGGATAAGGACAAAGTAGAAGAGGTATCATTTGCACACTTAGCAATAGGAGATTGGAGGAGAGTGAGAAGAGTGAGATGCCTTTCCCAATCACAAAGCACCGATTTGAGTTAGTTTGGAGATATTAGTGACCAACCGACTATAGACAACCAGTAGATAGTTGATCCCCCCCAATTAATTGATAGATTTTATCAATAGTTTGTGATAGATTGATAGGGTTTGATAGATTTTTGATAGGTTTGTAGGCTATTTTAGAAAAAATTAAATTTTCTAATTTTGGCAGATAGATGTGCAATTGTAGTACACAAATGCATAGGTATACTATGTGTTTGTGCATTTAGTGATGATTATGCGTATTTATATGTTTAAGCTACTCATAGGTACAATAAAATATTACATATGATAAATATACGCATTTGTAGATTGGTTACGCACATAGGTGTGGAGATGTTGTGCATTTGTTAAAAATGTGATAGCCTATGTGGTTCTTGTGCTATTATTTAGGGTTTATGCATATTCATTAAAAATATGAGTGCATTTAGGGGTTGTGTACATTTATGTTTGATAGCGGCATATTTTTTGTAAATGCACAAATGTGAAGAAATGTTCTACATCTGTGAAACAAAGTTGTGCATTTGTAATTGTTTTTAGAAATGAATAGGAAGCAATACAAATGTGAAAATGATTTAATAGATATGAAAGAACAATGTTCAAGTTCATGTAGAAAATTGATGTGACCAAATGTAGGTATCATTGTAGCAACATTAGCTAGAAAACCCCATTAGGTAGACAAAAGATTAATTTATTGTTAATCATGTGATAAACATGTGATAGGATCAGTTTGTTTGATAGAACATGTTGAAAAATGAATTCCAGGATAGATATTGTTGTGTAGAAGGATCTGTCAAATATTCTCATGTTGAGGAAGAGATTCCTAGGCACAAAGAGTTTGATGCCTTTATTGACTAAGAGTGATACAAATATTGATTGTTGCATGTAGACTAAATCATGCGACGTATTGGCCTATGATCAGGGGCAACCTTGGATTATTGAATGTGCTTGTAGAGAGGTGATATTTAGAGACAAGTACCTTTCATCTTTTGACTAGAGAGATGAGTGTGACATTAGAGGATTTTTATTAGAAACGAAGGCTATTTATCAGAAATGAAGGCTACCGATCAGTGGTGAGATGGTACAATATGATTAGTGTGGGGGATTAGAGGATTATTGTGATATTTTTGGGGATGAGGAGTTAGAGTATTATGAGATTAACTATGACTTCATGGTAGAGGTTTATGATATGTTGCCTCCAGTACTAGCAGGTATGATAGCAAGGTATATTTGCTCTGATAGGAGATCTAGAAGATTCCCCATGGTATGAGGACAAACATTGTAGTAGATGCTGGAGGAGGGTACCCAATTTACTTGGGGAGTATGTGTATTAGCCCACTTATTTCATGATCTGCATTAGGTGGTGTACAAAGGAGGTGTATCATTATTAGTAGGGATAACTTTGTTACATGCATGGGTGTGGGAGAATATAATAGTTACATGACCTATTCACATGAGATTCAGAGGAGTGAGGCAAGCTTATGTTCACCTATATGCTTAAATATAGTCCTAGCCTAGGTTGGGATGCTTAGAGCATTGGTGGTATGTGTTAGACACATTGGATGATATTACATGGAGAACTTACTTGGATTGTGAGGTATGGGATGATGCAATGGAGTTGGATTTTTTCTTCAAACAAGAGAGTTCATTGGTCAGACAACACATATCTTGGAGAGACAAGTAGTGGATCATATCTAGAGACATTTTGGATGACTACAAGGGATGTCCTAGGGCATGACAAATTTTTTCTGTACACATCAAGAGAGGAGGGACTGGGAACCAATGATGTCCTATGAGGTGGCGAGATATGAGTTTTTGCACATACCACTCTAGACTTGGACTATGAGGAGGGATGTGGTGGATATAGGCATGACTATGGAGTATGAGAGGTATCTTCAAAGTCACCTAATTCTATAGATATCATCTCCAAATGAGCCACCCCCGGTAGTGAGATTTGATCAAAGAAGATAGAAGGGGAGGAGAAGGGTTAGGAGAGGTGGAGGGAAAACAGATGGAGGTAATGGGGATGATTATGGAGGTGATGAGGGAGGACCAAGCACTACTACATCTGAGGCCATTTTTCGACCATTATTGGTCAAAATTTTGACCTACATTTCGACCAACGTATTGGTTAAAAAAATTTCTGTTGAAAGTTTGACCAACATTTTGGTTGGTCAAAATTTTGACCAATATGTTGGTTGAAAAACCTCTATAACCATAGTGCAAGTTTTGCCTAGGATTGGTCAAAATTTTGACCATTGAAGATTTCCATTTCGACCAATATAAGTAGAAATTTCGACCAATGATGGTAGAAAGTATTGACCATGAAAGCTGGAAAGTTCGACCAATGAAGGTAGAAATTTTGACCAATATAGGTAGAAATTTCAACCAATAAAGGTCAAAAAGTTTGACCAACAAAGGTGGAAATGTTGACCAGGAAAGGTAGAAATTTCAACCAATGATGGTTGAAAAGTTTAACCAATGAAGGTGGATAATGTTGACCAATAAAGGTAGAAATTTTGACCAATGATGGTCGAAAAGTTTGACCATTGAAGGTAGGAAATATTGACCAAGAAGGTAGAACTTTCGACCAATGAAGGTCGACAATTTTGACCGCTGAAGGTAGAAATTTCGACCAATGAAGGTAGAAATTTCTACCAACGCCTAGGTATAAATTTTTTTCAAGCATTCTATAAAATAGTTCACATGCTTTCCCTATGATATGACATTTTGCATGCATCCTGTAGTGTCTCATCTGGCTGATGATGGATTACGGAGAGTGATCTGAAACGATGATGCTAAAAAACATCAATATCAAATCCAAAATGAACTTGCATTACAAATGGATTGTGGAAATTTGATATTGTTGATTTTGCACGCATGTCTACCAGGACAATCACAACGTAACGTTGTGATTGTCCTGGTAGACATGCGTGCAAAATCAACAATATCAGATTTCCACAATCCATTTGTAATGCAAGTTCATTTTGGATTTGATTGTGATGTTTTTTAGCATCATCGTTTCAGATCACTCTCCGTAATCCATCATCAGCCGAATGAGACACTATAGGATGCATGCAAAATGTCATATCATACAAAAGGCATGTGAACTATTTTATAGAATGCTTGAAAAATATCGACAATAACTAATCAAATTGTCGTAATCACCGATAGTAACTAATATGCTTCTTCATTAATATGCCCGATATAATAACCAAACTTGGCAACTATGCACAGCAACTTATACGCTAAAAGGAAATCATTTAGGTGATACAAAATTTGAACAATCATATGTTAAGATTCTACAATAAAACATCACTTGTCTGAGTCTGACAATTGAGATTAAGTTCGTCATCCTCCCTACAGTATGTTCTGATGGCTTGCACATCCACAAAAGTTCCAGCATCTCAAATTTGTAGAATAAGAATTGTTTTGTAGCGAATGGACATGATTGACAATAAATCATCATATAAAAAGACTCCCATGTGAAGCATGAATAGAAAAGGAAATAAATATGGGTGATAGGGAAGAGAATTCAATAATAGAGGCTTTTAACTTTAGTTATATATAGTCATGATATGGGTAATGCACAACTGCCTCCTGGATTCACGTTCCATCCCACAGATGAAGAGCTCATAACACATTATCTCATTAGAAAATTTTTAGATAGCAATTTCACGAGAAGGGCCATTACTGAAGTGGACCTCAACAAGTGTGAGCGTCGGGGAGGGTTCAATTCCCTCCTTTATTATTTACTGTGCGTATAATCCCACACACCCATTTGATCTCAAATGATATGTAATGAATGCTAAGTGTTTGTGCTGAGTAAGGCTTATCTGTTTGGCACAAAAGAAAACTTTAAGTCTTGTACCAAGGAAGCAACTGAGCCAATCTCTTTGTCAATAAGGGTGCAGTTTTGCTAGTGTATCCTTCACAATTGTTGTATCTACACATTTTGAGGAATGATCCTTGATCTTCCTCTTACAATAAGACATACATTTGAGATCTACCATAAGAGTGGGGACCAATGTGAAAATCTGAGTCTAAGTTGATGATAATTTCCTATAAATGTTGTTCTATCCAATTTTTGTTACAGGATATCAAACAATCATCCCTTATTCAAGATTGGATGTGTTTCTTGTTATAATGGAATTTCAAGGCCTTCGCCTACTTTGATGCTTTTGATGTATGATTTTGAATAAATATATTAAATACAACATTAAAATATACCACCTTAAATGTATGTTTTCCATGGGTGTTTAAATAGTGAAATAATATTCACTTTATATGTCGTATGGGAGGAATTTTTGTTTTTTGTTATTTCAAAGCCTTTCATATGAAATGGTGGTTCCTTGATTGTTTTTCTCACTATCAAGATATTTGCCAAATGGTAAAATTAAACTACCATCTTTGGAACTTATCAATGAACAATTCTTGGAAAGTAAAATGCATAGTAAATATCACTATAAATCCACAATTTACAAAGGTGTTGAAGCTTCCATTGTGTACCCACAAAGCAAGCTAAACAGACTTATAGTAATAGAGATCAAATACTGCATAACTACCTTTTGTTGTTCAGTCATCTTGATGTAGCACTTCATTTCTGTGGATATTTAGTGCTAAGGCTTTTGGTACCTCTTCTGCATCTCTTGCTTGTAGTTGCTTCCAGACTTTTTGATCTCAATAATTTTAGTTGTCTAGCTTGTCTTTTTGCTAGTTTTCTGATGGCATGTTTTTCTTGCAAACTTTGGGTTACAATTTCAATTACGTTGAGTTCTTTATTACTTATAATTTCTACAAACTACAGTGTTGGATGTTACTGTTTACCAGTTAAGGTTGCCTAGCAATAATAACATTATCATGATAAAGTTGATTAAAAGGTACAGTATGATGATGTGTGGCACAGTATGTTCATGTCTGTTCATGTATGTTCATTTCTTGACATCTTTGTTTCTCAGGCTTCTCTAAGATTCTCATCTTACTCCAACAATCAATGCAGTGGGCCTTCTTAAAATGATGCTTGCCCTCATGAATAACCATAAAGTGATTGTGTGCTTTAGTTAAATCGAACAGTGGATAGACATCCATTTCTGAAAATTACTCATGCATGGGTAAACTCCAAATCGACAAAGAATGATACAACTTTGAGAAGCAACATTGATTAAAGCTCACACTAATGGTTCCTTAAATTACAATATGATGAGGTCCAGGCAAAGAACTAAACAATGTTATGGATCTTTAGTAGACAATTGTGAAACATGAATGATGTTTTCTCTTCCTAAGTATTTCTACGGCAACACCTTAACCAAATCATAATGATTGTAGCTATCAGATCTCAATGACTGATCTATATCACCAATTCTGATGGATCTAATTGGTAGGAGTTACTTTGTGATGGCCTAAAAAGAAGAGTCAAATCAAGGGAGAATCTTCTCGTGATTTTCATAAAAATAAGCTGATTTATGTTGGACTACAATTATAGAAGGAAGAAAAAGAGAAACTAGATAGATAGAAATAGAAGAGTTGATAATGAAATCCAATAGAGCAATAGAGAAGAAGAGCTCAATCAACTTCATACACGTTGCAAGTAAGAGAAGAAAAATAGTAGAGCTAGAAGAAAAAATTTAAAAGAGCCTATGTATAAGTTTGAAGAACAAGACACCTATTGTATAAGAAATTCTAAAATCTGGCCTCTTCTTCCTTTCTTTTCTTGACACCTATTGTATGTCCAGTCTAATACATCTTGACACTTTCCTCAACAGAGTTTACACTGTTGTTTGCTATACATATATTAGATTACAATAGTAACATCATAGAACAAACTGTGTATAATAAGACACCAGATACTTAAATAGTCCACACAAGAAGGCATCAAAAGCAATAAAAGACAATTTAGAGAGGTTCACAATGATGAGTTAACGTGCATGGTTTGCCTATACGCAATATTGCACTAATTGTTCATAGTAGACAAAATATATGTGCATTGTTAGGCAGCTTCTTCCTAAAAAAGCCTACTCTTAAGTTCCCATAATCAAAAATTGTATGGTATGCACTCATGAAAATATCTTTGAGAATCCTAAAAAAAAATTAGTGTTTACAAAAACTTACTCTAAATCTATGTTTGCAAATAGAAAAGGAAAAATTACATGGCACAACATACCATGTCGGACCCAATTGGTGGAGGAACATCCACGCCCACAAATCCACTTAGGCACCTAGCAGCAGCACCTTCACCAACTTTCAGAATATATGCTTCCTACAACACCCACATGGAATGGATTAAAATATTTCTTAAAATAGTGAAAATTAAATATGATACAATACATCCATTTAGAAAAATGAAACATATACTGTGAAAATTAAATAGAGATCCTAGTGCACTTTTCAGTTGTCTTAGCATTGAGACATCTATTGACAATGAATATGTGACTAGGTCATATAATTTCAATCTTATTTCTAAGAGTAAAAATGTAAGGGAATGTTAACTTCCAATTTATGGATAGAAGGACAACCTGTTAATAGAGTTCTAGGATAGATTTGGAGAACAATATACAAATATGATTTATGGATAGTAAAAAGGATTTGTAATTGGAGTTTAAGGTTATATTTGGATCATAATATATAAGCATGAAGTATTAGCCATTGATCTATTGACACATAATCTTTATGATAATCATTGACTTGTACATAAGAATGTTATTCAAAGGTGTGAATCTATGTATTCATAACAATCTTGGGAGTTCTTGCATGTGTGGCTGGCAAGATCTGTGTTTCCCGTTTGTTAAGTGCAAACACAAAATATGACTGTGTTGGGTGGATGGAAAAAACTTGTGCTACTTGTCTCGATGGAGATCTCCACACAGTTGAAGAAATCCCAGTTGCCAAGCATGCTTGAGATTATCAGATTTGTTGCACAATGTAAAAGTAGAGAAATTGTTTGGGAGATTTGGAGAATGGGATTTTATGATTGTACTTTATTTTTATCATGGGTCTGAAGGATTTTCTATTCCAAATTGAGTTCTTGGATTGAAGAATTTCTTTTCTTTGAGTTACTATGTTCCCATGAAAACATGACACTGTGCTAAATAACTCCAAGTGCTGAATTGCTCTTTGGAAATGTTGGACCTGTCTCTTGGCAGTAGAAGATTTCCTCTCAAATTTTAAGAGGAGACTTTCATGTTGGAATCTGGAATTAAAAATCTACCTATTACAAGTTCATAAAATATAGAGAAGATCGAATGCTAAGCTTTTTAAAGAGATACAAAAAACACAAAACACTATTATATGCTGCTATGTACAAGATTAATTTCTATAATTATATGTTTTTGTAGATCTATACTTTTATAAACTTAGTTTTATTATATAAAGATTTAGTTATGCTTTCAAATCAAACATCTATCGATGTCTCCTTGCACCTCCTTTTGGTGCAAGTGCTAGTTATATATGAATTGTAATGAGAACCTTTTGAAATCACACACTGATTATTCTTTCGTAATGATAAGTCACTCTATGCTATTAAAAACTTTCAATAATAATAATAATTCATAAGCAGTTATATCCAAAAGCTATCACTGTGAAAAAATCTTACCCTCTTATCCTTACTTTCTCAATCTCAAGTCACCATAAATTATTTGTGGTGGAGAGTACACAAAAGTTTCCTAAATGCCCAATTGGGAAATATGATCTGATGAAAAGTCATTATCAAGAATGAAGAATGAATATAATGTGGCAACAAAACAAGACTGCGAGGTGACAGTTAATGGCTGGTTGTAATGCCAAGTGTTTCTTTCTCTTCTCTGCAATTGCTACTCGAGTAGATTTTGATTTATCCCCTGTGATGAACTCATACATTCAGTATTCATCAACTTCTTATTATGTGATTAGCGAGGTTTATCTATTGATCCATCTAATATTTCTTCTTCCTTTACCTCCTGCACATTGAATCTACCTTGAAGTTTCCAAAGCCCTTCTAAAAACTCCATTTTGTGCATATCCCATGGTTTATAGCTTTCAATAAGACCACATTTCGGTTAGCTCCCATTTTGCCACCGGCATAGAAATTCCTGGCAAAGGGTACAGAATTTGGCTTTGCCTCTACCATTGGTACTGGTATGAAAAGTTCTAAACCTATTTCAATGAATCTATAAATGTATCTATTAGATGAATCTACCCTTGTCTCTGACAAAAGTTTTCCCATCTAACAAATTTTCTACATGTCTAAAATAAATGAGAATGATGAAGGTGAAGAGGGAATAGAGGATCCCTGGTATTGGTATGTTAGTTGTTTGGCTTCCTTTGCTGTTGGATTTTGGGGATTGTTTGCCCTTGTTTGTGCAAGGAAAGCATGGTGAAGAAGATATGTCAACATGGTGGATGAAGCTGTTGTTAGCTTTTGTGATTTGTTTTCAAGGAGTTAAAAGGTTACCCAAAGCCAAATCATAGATTTCAGCTCAAGATAGTGCTTCTACTTCATGAACAATAAAATAGGAGATGTATTTCTAGATCTAGATTTTGTAGTAGTAGGAAGACCTTGCAAAACTAGTGGCAAATCACATTCAATATTGTAGAAGAAGAGTATTGTAGCAGCATCATTTGCATCTTCAAACTATGTATGCAAAAACTATCTATATAGAAGATTAGAATTTTGAGAAAGAACATACATATTTTAATTACAGATATTTTTCACCACTTACTTCTAATTGTTAATTGTTAGTATAATGCATTACCTTGTTAATAAATTTATTATACTAATTAGACTAAAAAATTAGAAAAGCAGTTGCCTAGTAAAGGGGAAAACGAATCTACCCTTGTCTCTAACAAAAGTTTTCCCATCTAACAAAAGTGTCAACATGGTGCTCAAGAATGTACAATATAAATAGGAAAACATGGTGCTCAAGAATGTTAGATTTGTTAAAGTTGATAAAAATGCTTGGGTAGAGGAAAGCAAAGAGATGCCACTATTTATCATTGTGAATGATGAACTTGTCAATATCATCAAATTGATTGAATATGGACTTCATCATCAAAAGAGATAGAAGAATCAACAAGTGTGTGATCATGATAGAACATGATCATCAAAAGAGATAGAACATGAGCATGATCAGAACCATTGATGTAAAAAATTGTACAATTAATTTAGAAGTATTTGTACTATACCTATGGATTGTGGAAAGCTGATAGATCAAGTATTGGTATCTATTTTGTTAAAATCTTTAAGATACTAAAAATATATCATCCTCCTTACTAGTTGCAGTGAATCACACTTCTTTGATACTTCTTCCAAGTTTCTATACTTATATTCCTTGTGACACTATCTTGAAATGTTCTTTTTCAACTAAGTAATATACTATGTATGAGATAGATTAGATTTCCACTGTCTATTACAATTATTGTTTTGCATCTGAATTTCACTATGAGTTTTTTGTTTGCATCAATGTTTCTGATCACTCTCATCTTGATGATGGTTCATGGAGTGTAATCTGAAATGTTCTTACAAACAAAATCATCCAATAAAATATAGAAGCAAAACAATAAAATATGTCATATTTTAAACAACAGTAGAAAGAATTGACTTATATCATCCTTGTTTTCTCTTTTGTCATCCTAATGATAGATCATAGAACAAAATCCCAAATATTAATAGAGAAAAACCCAAAAACTCAAATACAATATAAACCATTTTGACACTTTTCCCCTTTACTAGGCTATTCTCTTCTTTGGATCAGTAGACCCTGTTTTCTTGATTTTTCTCTTAAACTTTCCAAAACACCAAGAAAATAAATAGGCTTTTCAGATACCCTTTTGGGAGTTCTATAACATACTCAAAACTTAATATGGACTCCTTTGGAAAAATATGCTAAAAATCATGATTGTCACTATTTTTCAAGGGTAAAACATGAGGTTTTACAAAGCAACTATGAAATATACTTATCCCAACTCCACCAAATTCATATATTCATCATATTTTGTGCCTAATTAGACAAATCCATCATCAATTTCATCCTACGAGGACTTTTGATATGAAACCCCCAAATTCAAGCCTTAAAACCCTCAAAATCAAGGGTATCACCAATCTAGGTCAAGCACACACTTCCAGGATCTAAAACTTAGGATTAACCATCCACTAATCATATCTTCAAAGAATATCAAATAAAAAGTATACCTTGTTAAGCTAGATGTACGGCTGCATAACACCTAGCACTCATTTGGGTACCCAAATTAGTCCTTCCAGCACTCAACTTTGCATTTCTTTCACAATAACCTACAAATCTTCACTTTTCTTGCATATTAGAGGTTAGTTGGGCATGTTAGTTCTATGGGTTCCATCCCAAGAAGTAGTTAAGAGTACACATTGGATGGAACCCTCATTTCTTCATGTTAAACTAGGCAAAACTGTGACTTTCAGCGTGACAGCAGTAATAAAGATTTAAACCTATTAATAAATGTATTAAATCTGATTCAAAGTCTCTTAATAACACTTTCCCAAATGAATTAAATATTACACCACCAAAATATGCTTCAAATGTGCAAGAAAACTCAAAATTTTTATTCAATTCTTGGTTGTCCGTGCAATTTCTATACTATTCCATACATACCAATATAGACACTAGTCGTACTAAAAGTAATTTAATTCAAGATTGAAGATTTTTGGTGATCAAATGTTTATGGGGGGATCAGTTATGAAGTGTTTATGCAATTATTTTGTTATGGTGATATGGTTAGAGGTCCTATTGAACAGGCCCTAGATTAGTGACCCCAAAACCAAGGGTTTGGTGGAAAATGTGTTGTGTAAAGGGTAGAACCTTAAAATCTTGAAAATATATTGTTTCTCAACCCCTAGAAGGACTATTTAACCCTTTGGAATCATAGGATTCGGTGGAGTTGTGGGTTGCTATGCAAAATTAGAGAATTAGGCCTAGTGTGGATAGGCTAGGGGTATCGAATCTTGGGTATGGTTCAAAAGGGTTGATATTGAAACTTAGGGAGGATGTATAGATCCCAAAAGGGTATCTTAATTAGGTTTTAGTTTCCATAGTTGTTTGGGAACTATTGGAGAGAAATCCAAATTAGTGACTGGCGAGGGCTATTAGCTTTAAGGCTAGATATGAATGTTGGGTAAGAGATTAGTTGTCCAAAATGAATGGATGGATGGAACATGGTGTAAAGGCCATGAGGAGATGATTCACAAAGGAAGAATGAAGGTTGAAGCCTTGGAAGAAGTTATGGTGTTTGGGAAACTCTAAGTGCACTTGGGGTAGCCTGGAAGGTAAGTCCTTGAGGGGACATTGGCGTAAAGAGTTGTTGCTAAATGAATGGATTTTCTATCTCATATGAAGAAGATGGATACCACACACCACCTATGCATCATAGAATAAGAGTGCATTGCGCTTGTTATGGCGCTTGGGAATGTAGTTTCTTCATGTGATGCATTGGTCTTGGGGATCAATCTCGATTGGGTGTCAATGTTAGGATTTCTCAACAAGAAGTAACGAAACTGGTTGGGATTCACTGGAGTGACCTTGGAAGATATAAGGATGAAATTTTTAGATGTTTAGGTGTTATTCACCATTTGACTAGTCACTTTGTGTCCCTGTTTCATCTAGAGATTGATTGGGACAAGATTCTCAATAAGGATTGGAGCATTGATCAAATTGGTACACTTGAGATCATTGCTTGGAAATCCTTGGTGAAGGAAGGCTCATTCCTTTAATTGTGAACTTATTGGTTGGTTGTAGACTAGCCACACCACTCTATAGTTTTCCATAATAGTAGAGAGTTGGCAAGTTCTTATTGGCCAAGGCGGGGAGAGTTTATAGTCTCAGACTCGTGCAGGCTTCTTCCAGCCACTTCTGAGGCAATCTGGACTGAGGCATTACTCAAAATTCATGCTAAGACTATAGGCCACTCCTATGCTTAGAATATGAGTGTTTAAATTGGTGATATCAAAATTTATTTCACAAATTCATGTTATGGGCAGCAGTAGTCGTGGATCATTTTAGACCTACCACATGCGAAGTGTCCATTTTATGTTAGTTTGAGCTTCACTTGGTTTCAAGAATACTATAATATTCTCTACTTAACAAGGCCAACCATGTGAAGGTGGAAGCTTGTCTAGCCTCACCCCCCTCCCCCTAACATCAATCTAAAGTACCCATTATCATCTAATTACATACTTCATTGATTCATTCATCCATTTATGAACCATAACATTCAATCAATACAATCACATAACATTCATTAATATGATATAAAATTCATTAATACACAATACTAATCAAGACTTCATTAAGACATAACATTATTCATTAACATAAGATAAAAATCAGTATTAATACGCATCATTCATACATAATTACTTAAAACAAAGTTCTTTCATTATCCAACAAGGTTTATGAAAGAAGATTTTTAAAACATCATTTCTTCTTTTTGTTTTTATGAGCTCTCTTAAGAAAAGCGCTCATAGGAGCATCCATATCTACATCATTCTCCTCCTCTTCTAGCACGTGTAATGTCAAATTATGATGGCTCCTTCTCTTTGTAGGAGCAGGAGGTTGCTGCACTAAAGGGGGCTTTGTTGCAAGAACAAGTGAATGGGATAAATTGGCATACTCTGTTTCTTTTTTTAACTATTACCAGTCTATAATTAAGTACTAGTACAACATAACATGCATTTTTCTTACCTGACAATGCCACATCATGTACATTAACATTTTGATCCGCCGCCACATCAACATGTTGAACACTTGGAACATTTTCCACTCCTTCGACATGAAGTTCAACATGCTCTTAAATATTCAAAAAAATATTATCATGAGTAATGGATTCATTTTGAGCACTGCACATGAAATATGAGTCAATAAATTTGACTCAAATACTACATAGTTAAATCATGATAGCAATATCACAATATTTACTTTATGAGATATGTTAGAACAAATGATTTATCAAAGTATAGAGTTGGAAATCATTATCAACTACTGATCAAAAGCTTAAAGATCCCTATTTTAAAATAATGAATATGTTTCAGCAACCAGAGATAATCTTTAAAGTAGTGTTAGAGAAATAAGAACAAAACTATGTGAATGTTCCAAATCATATAATAAATTGCCTTACCAATCTATAAACCTGGTTCTCATTGCTCAAGAATACCCTAAATACATAATACAAGAAATGCAAACTACTATGATTTAATAAACAACAAATAGCCAAGAGAAAAGTCTCAACTCAAACAAAAAAAATCTCATGTACACTACAATGGAATTGAGTAGCAACACAGAGACACCTTCCAGTGATGAAAACTATAGTTATGGATTTTCAAATCATACATTAAAATAGCCTCAACGATCTGAAGACCTGGTGGTAATGACTCACAAACTAATATCAATACTTTGTGTTTGATATGCAGTAATTTAATCTACAACCACAGTCAATCAAAATATTTTTGGCCTTCTCCTGGCAAGGTATTGTCATATAATGTACAGGACCATAACTCTTGCAATCGAAAAAGTTACACTTAATGCACCTGTTCGTCATCAAAACCCAATTTTTCTAATTGAAAACTACCAACAGAAGCTCTTCATTTAGCTTAGATTGCAGAAGAATCTTCCTACCTAAAATAATTCAAACAATCTTCCTCTGTGAAGGTGTTCTCAGGGTAAATTCAACAAGGTCTTGCAACCAAACCAACTATGTCATTTTGTTCACATCTGTACTGTAAACTTGGGAGAATCCTTTGCTAAAACAGCACATAATCCTGAGTATGATCATTGCTTCTTTCCAATATTACTTAACCCAAATCAGAAAAATAGTAGACAGTAAGGAGAGATAACAGTTTTCCTAAAATCATGTTATATTTTTGTTACCATTTGCTTCATAGTGATTACAGTCTGTAATCCTCTTTCAACTATGACCAATATTTGAACTTAGATGGTGTATATTCAAAAAGACTCTCAACGACTATAAAGTATAAAGATACACACATCTTAAAGACTGGGAAGTCAAGTCTCTCATGTCATTTGAGATGCATATTCTTGAGGATGCTAATAAGTGGTCTTTTATTATATTTTTATTACCATGGAACCCTCACTTGGAGAAAAGTTTGAAGAGGTTGTAGTCTTTAAACAATACATTTTCTAAAAGATCTGCACAACGAGCATAGAATATATGTTTGTATAAGACCATGCTTGGACAATAAATGGAAGGATAACATTTCATATTTCTGATTGCATAATTAATTTCCAATAGAAAATTAATACCTCCACCACTATAATGCACATTATGGCCTTCGTCACGAGCAGGTTCTGTGGTAGGATATGAAGGCTGCAATAAAATGTTATGCACATTGTTATGTAGTCAATTTACGTTCAAAACTAATACCAAAAAAGAAAAGGACCAACTATTCAATTTCATTTACTTTTCATCTAACCAATTTACCTATGAGATATCATTTGGTGAACTGGATTCTTGAGCAAGGCTTATAGATTCTTCGCGTAGGTGTGTAGCCATGAATTTATAGCCTTCCTTCAAGGCAAGTTTTCTATCTTCATCTGTGACCTCCACATTGAATTCTATGCCCTGTATTTTTTTGCTTAATATCATCAGTTTTGTATGTATGGTTTCACTAAACAAAATTGTTTGCAACATTATATTAAAAAAAATTATTTCATATCATTGCTCCTACTTACAACTCGAGACTAGAGATTCATATAGCCACCAGAGCCAAGTTTGTGTTGGCCAAACTTTTCTAGTCTCGCTTTTGTAACCACGGATGTGTCCTGCAATCTATGAACAATTTCAAACATCTTAGATTATATATTTACAAATATGAATAATTAGTGCATGATTACAATGTAGTTAATACTATCATGACATACCTCTTTTTGCCCTGTGCTGCTTCATTACCTCTATCTTCACATAACCTTTTCTCCTTTGCATCTTCTACTATTTCATTCCACTCCATTGGTGGAATCATAGCTGGACGGTCGTACTTTGGGTTATCCTTAAGAGCCCTTCTATATTGATCCCTCACACTCTTTATATGCTTTTTTGCTCTTTTGAGAAGTAGGCCATTGTCAAACATGTCTTTTCCAAATTTCTCATCAAAAGATGCAATGAGCTGATTTTTTAATTCCACGGTTTGTAAATTCCACCTTTTTAAAAACAAATAGATTGTTAGATCAATAGCTTTAATATATTACAGTAAATGAAAGAAAAGAAAAATTATGTAGAAATGATATGAAACTACGTACCTTTTACGTATGGTGGGTCCAAATAGTCTCAATCTCATATGAAAAAGATGTTCAAAGAAAACATTATTACCTACAAAAAAATAAAGGATTTATCAATCCAAAACGAATAATATAAAAATAAATTAAATTTACACTTTAAATAAAAACAATTTTAAAGCACCTGGAAGCTTTCGTTCTTTTAACGGAAACATAGTTTTCTTATTCAGCAATAATGTCCCTTCATATGAACTAGTACTAATCACACGAACTGCTCCAGGAAATGGATCAACTTCAGCAGTACTACTCTCTACTGGTCTATCAACTGAAACATCATGACAATTAAAGTAGACACCAAATGAATTAAAGCATACTTATGGATATAATCAAATTGAAGAAATTGACTAGCAAAAATGTTTTTTCCTTGCATTCCATTAAGGATTTAATTCAGGATAATCAAATAGTGTATTAAAGATACCATATTTTTAGACTTCATGATATATTGTTGTTTATGTTTATGATAAGATAATGTGTGATTTTTAATCATCTATGTTTAGGATAGCTTTCAATGGTCCATGGTCTGTTATCACAGTGAGAGTTCAAGAATATAAAAGTATCTATGCACATACATCATAGAGAAACATAAAAGACAAAATTAAAATATATTTTTTAAATGATGTTTCAGTTTACTTTTGGATTCAAAGGTTAGAATGTTTTTTCCATGTGAATCTGAAACATTAATTCAAAAAGTAGCACAAAATCTTGCCTACATAGTACAATATATGTATGTATGTATGTATGTGTGGTGTGTGTATGCATGTGTTTGTGTGTATGCAGGCTTCTGTAGACATCATTTAAGCACTAATATGCTACTTTTTTGTTCATCAACTTGTACAAATACATTACAAAATATAGCAAAACAAGGTTTTACTAGTTCTAGTGGGCATAGATGAGGATGTTTGCATGGCCGTTGTTGCCAACAATGCACTAGGCAATAGTGGACCGGCAACCGAAGGAGGAGTCCGCACGTCATCATGAGATGAGGGATACAATATTGTTAGCAAAGATATTTGCAATGGATAAAGATCAAATGGGATACTAGCTAGAAATGTCCACAAAAAAAAAGTAAGTGTTATAATGTTGATGAAAACAAACAAAGTGCTACTTACACGAAGGTTGTGTGCAACGACCATCACCATGTTCACCATGTGATGTCACAAATGGCACAAATGTCTATACAAGTACACATAAAATTAGAGATCAAGATCCATAAGATAGTATAAAATATTCATATCTATTGAACTTCTATTATTGCTTTAGTCGAATTACTGCTTACCCGCAAAGATTGGATTCTACGGCCCAATTCTGTTCTTAGTGCCTCTTTCTCCTCACTTTTGTCACCCTCGATGATAATGTTAACAAGTTCATCAGTGTATCTTTGCTTGATTTTCTGGGTGATGAACACAGGGTCAGTACTAAGGGCAATGTTATGTAGATATGAAGCCCGTATTTCAGATCGCATTTGATCAGCAGTCATTCTAGCTTTTTCCTATCATTTGTGACATTAAATATCAGTAAAATTTCATCAAAACAACTCCAAAGCCATAAAGAAAAGAACATAATAATATGAAATTTGTTTCTATATTAACATTAAAATTTATAATATTTAATGTTTACCTCTACTGAAGGTGTCTGAGATGGTGCATCCATATCGCCCTATGAAAAAAATTAGTAAGTCTTAGAAATCAACAATGAAATTAAAGTAATAGACTTATCAAAAAAATATATTAATAATAAAGTAGATTGTATATGTAAATCATTTGTCTTAAGTTAAAAATTTAGTGTAACTAATATGTATATCTAAAAAAAAATTGACATGTTCTACTTAATGTTTATATGTGCACATATGGTTTAGAAAGAAAAGTTTGGTCGTACAAGACCCCATCATAGTTGACATTGATCCTAGCTAGACATTTCGTTGATCATCATGATCTTTATCCATGTCATCATCATCACCATCATCGTACTTGTCACTTTGATCATTGTCGTCACCACCACCATCTTCTTTGCCATCATCACCATCTTCATCGCCATCATCATCATCTTCATCACCATCATCATCATGACCATCATGATCATGATCATCATCAACATCATCATCATCATTATCACCATTATCGTCAGCATGACCAAAATCATCACCATCTTCTTCATCTTCACCACTGGGTAACTGTTGTTCCTGATAATCATTTACTTCCTCTTCTGCTTCTTCAATTTCTTCTTCTTCGATCACATTATACTTTACTGGCCTTCCTCTTGGGTCATGTCTAACAACAAATGACCAACCTGGTTTTTGTGGAACACCAAAATAAAACACTTGCTCGCACTGCTTGGAAGAACATAGGGCTCATCACCGACCGGCTCAAATGACCTTGTATTAATCATAGTAAATCCACTATCATGTTCAATAACGGTCCTATCAGGATCATTTCGATTCAGTCATAACCTAAACCATTTGATGACAAATAGAACTATTTTGAATGAATTAAAGTCACACTCAAGTATATCATCCAAAATGTCATAGTATTGATTTTCAGATCGTTGAGGATGTATGTCAGTTCTAGCTGAAATATTGGTGACCGCGAAGACAACACTTATCCCAGAATCACGCATTTTATTCGTTTCATCTGACTTTTTTGTGCGGAATTTATAGCCATGGTAGTACATAGCTTTGTGGTGTTTGACCTACAATTATTCAAACATGTCAAGATTATTTGCATCAATCTGTGAGTTGATATTAAACTTATGTGTGATGATTAGTAATCTTATGCGTACCTTTGTATCTCTTAAGCCATATATTAGATCAAGTACCATTTGTGTAACATTGGGATCTCCATTACGATGAGCTTCTTTAACCAATGATACAACACCATCCCATGTTAATGAGCAACCATTTTCTTGAGACTGCTCAATCCATACCGTCATCCAATCAAGATTGTTTGCAATATACAAGTGTAGTGCATCTCACTCACGTCCAACTATAAAGAAGACAATTACACTAGTTAGAAACAACTTATATATATTGATGATGAGTAATAATTATTAAACTACAAAAAAAAAATTATAATTACCTCTCACCCTCCTCAATTTACCTTTCCCCCTCAGGTACTCTCCTTCAAATTTGTCATTAGAGTTGGGATCCCAAATGCGATCTACATGGATATCTGTTGCAAACTTTGAAAGATATTCAGTAATGTACACCATGGTCTGGTATATCATATATCCCTCTATCATAGAACCCTTAGGATGTGCTCTTTGTCAAACCAAGCCCTTCATAAATTTCAAGTGCCTCTCAACCATCCACATTGATCTAGCTTCTACAGGTCCACACAATTCAATCTCCTCAACTTGATGTACGAGGTAGTGTTCTTGAGCATTGAAAAAGGTTGGAGGTAAACAATTTTGCATTTCACACATAAGTTGTGGAATTTTTCTCTTCCAATATTTTATATCTTTTTTGTCAATTTCTTTAGATGATAACCACCTAAAAGAGATTCAACACACAAAACCACATAAACAAGATTTCAAATAAAATTATACAATAGATTTAAGAGAAAGCTACAAATCTAAGAAAAAACACTTCTAACCTCGTGTATTTTCCAAGATCATGTATAACTTGTTTAATACTATTGTCAAACTGTTGTGGAAGCGATAGAGGTAGGATGAACTGCAATCATTAAAAATGATTATTTCAATATATTATTAAATAATGCAATAGGTAGTACATTAAATCTTACAAATATACTGTAAATGGAGAACATGACTTACCTTGATGAAGATATGCCAATCATGTGTTTTCAACCTAGGCCCAAAATCACCTTTCTTTGATAGAAGAGTGCTTATATTTGCAGCAAATCCTGTTGGAAATTTTGTTTTTTTTATGACTTCTTTTAATGCATCACTCTGTTGCTCCGTTAATAACCAAGGAAGGGTGCTTGTATTTATGCAGTCTCCATTGCTATTTGATTCAATGGAAGCTTTTAGTGCATGATTTGATTCATGAATGTCGGTGCAAATTTTGGCAATTTGTTCTCTATCACGCCTTCCATCCAACATTTTCCATAGTGTCTCTATTACATTCTTTCCAATATGCATAGCATCAAACAAATGCACAATTGAGAGATTCTTGTAGTACAGTAACCTACTAAATTGAGTAGGATAACTTTTCATTCCTCTAGGAAGTTGGTCATTGATGCCTTGACAACCTTCACAAGCATCAATTACAACGTTAGAAAAAATAAGACAATATCAAAATACAAATTTTAAACTTCAGACGACAAATTGGATATTACCTCAATAATTTAGTCGATCATATTCCAACTTCCATAAATGAGGTGTCATTCTTCGTGGCCTTGATGATGTCTCTTCTTTCACATTGAAAATATGTTTTTCGGCAATTTGATACCTATGATTATTGTGAAGAAAGTGTCTAAACTCATCAAACACCTGCTTTCTTAAAGTTCTCGAATGACGAGATTTCATCTTCGGACTACAAACTGGACATGTGAATTTTTCCTTTGTCTGAAGACCTACAAGATTATGTAGAAGTGGATCATGTACAATTATCATGCGCAACTTAAACATTTGATAGTAATGTGTAAGCACTATAACAAACCAAAAATATGTGATATTAACAATATAACATACCACAAAAATGAGTTAACCCAGGGGCATCATGTATTGTCCATACAAGCATTGCATGGAATTGAAATTGTCAATGTCCTATCGGTCTAGAGATGTCATACATAGTGATGCCATTCCATAACTTCAACAACTCGTCAATTAGGGGCTCAATATACACGTTCATATCTTTCACTTGGTATTTACCTAGCAATTGAATGAACATAAACATTACATTATTATTATGATCATTTTCATGCACTATTTATAAATTAATTTAGATAACTATAAAATGATAAAAATACCTAGCACAATCATTAACAACATTATGTGCTCCCTCTTTCTGGACATCCAAGGAGGAATGTTATTATTAATAACAAAAATAGGCCACACTGAGTAAACAGATCTCATATCTCCATATGGATTGACACCGTCCGCTGCCAATGAAAGCTTCAAATTACGAGGTTATTCTTTAAAGTGTGACCATGTTTCTTCTATCTCTTTAAATGCAAAACCATCGGCAGGCATTCGCATAATGTCATCTTGACTTCTATTGCATGCATGGTAATCCATAAATTGTGCCAAGGTAGCGCACCTGAATAACCATTGAAGACGTGGAACAATGGGAATGTACCGAAGAACCTTGTGAGACACTTTTTTTGTTATTTGATCTGACCGATATCTACTACTATGACAATCAGGGAATTCTGCTGCAAATTCATATTGTTTATGATATAGCATGTGATCATTGGGACATGCATGTATTGTTTGATACTTCATTCCAATATGATCCATAATGTTAGATAATTCTCGATATGAACGAGGCAAAATGTTTGATGGTGGTAACAAAAACTCACTAATCAACCTACAACAACAAATATGCATTGTTAATATAATGAATAGTAATTGTATGCTAACATTGAAGATGACAAAAATGACATACCTTAGCATACGTGACGTTGCTAAATTGGATATACCATTCATAACCTTTAAGTTCACCAACAACACTATAGCCGAGAGTAGAGTTGTTTGGGAGCTTTCGTATAAGGGCTCGTGTGCCTTCTCAAGTAAAGGTATATCAAGACCACCTTCATCATCATTATCAGATTTGCTAGTACCATCATTGTGAGCCTCTTCATCACCTGCCCCAATACCATCTTCTTCAATCATGTCCTCTGGCACATTATCATCTTCTTCCATGAGAGTGTTATCCTCAGCTTGGATATTCACACCTCCATGTTCCTCCAGTAGGAAATCCACATTCAGCAATGGACGAAAATTGTGGCCCCCTTCAACATGACCATGTTGCCTACAATGACTCTGGGCTCTTGTGATTAGAATTCTTCGAGTCTTTAAGCCTTTACACTTCTTGCAAGGACAATAACATTTATTAGGTTTTCTTCGGAATTGAGCCCACAATGCAGCCATTGTCTCATTTTGTTCAGTGTTCATATTGTCAAGTGTGGTCTTTCTTCACAAGAAAATATATCTGCAATAAATTGGACATGTTGTGATTAATGTTTATATCTACACATATGGTTTTTCTTGATTAATGTTTTCAAATGTAACTAAAATGATCCTATAATTTCTAGAAGGCGTAGATGTTTGCAAAATGTGCAGTACCACCCTTCTACCAAAAAAATACACCTAGTATAGAATAATGGATAAGATCAAGACAACAATAATATTGGTCCTTCTATTGATACGCCTTTTGAAGGTTGAATAAGGTCCTAATTTTGCTAACCCACTCTATTTTATCTGCTATACTTTCTGCTTTCAGCACAATTGCACTATGTGCTGGAATAGAAAGCCATGAAACAAAGATCAGCAACCATTTGAGCATAGAAGGTGCCAATTTAATATACAAATATGTGCACTTGCAGTTTGAAACTTGAACCCCAAAAAGACACACACCTTTTAGTACTATTCTGTATGAAACCTTGTTGTTGATTTTGAATGTAAGACTTATAGCTACAGCTTCATGACCATTTGCCTTTTTTGAGTTTTTAGAACTTGATTTAGCTAGAGCTGGAGAATCAGAAGTACCATCATTAATTCATTTATTAAAAGACATTAATTCATTAAAAATTTTTGTGGTTCTAGCTAGATAATCAAGAAAACCAAATACTCCATATAAAATTACACAATGGATAAACAGACAGAAATAGTCAATCTCATTTTTCTGTTACTTGATTTAGAAGTTTAAAGGTTCCAATTACAAAACAATTTTTGTATCCTTCGGGGAACTTTTGAAAAAGACCAAAAGCCTTTACAATCACAAGAGATCAACTTATAGAATACTTAAATGTTAGTAAAGATCTGCATTGTAAAGTTTCCTAGAAGTGACTGGTGCACATTACAATTACTATGCCACTTAGGCACCACGATATTGCCATATAGGCATTACGATAAACTTAATCATTTCTATTGGTTGGAGAGGCTATGGTGAATTAAAATAGTATCTAGAGTATCTAGGAATCAAGACCTTTATTAACATGCAACAAAGCAAAGTTCTTTGCTAAAGTAAAACTATGTATTCTCATGCTTCTCCATAGTTGTAGAGGCATGTTTGTTACCATCCTCCTAAGGCATGGATGCAGATAACATTTACTCTTCCCAAAAAATTGAACATAAAGCATTTCAAAATAGAAATCACAAAGAATTTTTGTCTTCATTGGATTCTTATTTCAAGTGAATTCTCAATACAGCTAGACACTCCGTTATGGCATAATGATTCAAGTTAGCAATCCTTTGCAACAACTTTACAATCCTATCTGGAAATACTAGTTCTTTACACTTTTTTGGAAATGATTCTTTACACAATGATATTGGCAATATATTGTTAGCTGACAAATTTTCCCTCTTAAAAGATATTGGAATAAGGGTGATACTCTTGCTCAAGGTTGTTATCACCTTTTATTACTTCCAAGGTACAACCCCCTACATAACAACCAACTTGGAAAAAGGGTCAGACTCTAGGGGAAAGTTATCCACCCTCTAACTTCACCATCCAACCTAATGTTTTGCATTAAACAGTGGAAAGCAAGGGAAGGAAGCCCTTCAAATGTGCTCCCCCATCTTTAGATTCCAAAAGCAAAATTTTTTATCATTCATAAGGATGCCAAGGCAAGGGATCAAAAAAAAGGTTGAACAAGAAGCTTAAAATGACCTCAGAAGACAAAAAGTGAAAATTTCCATAAGTTGCACAATACTAATCTCCCCTCAAACCCAGAATAAGTTTGTTCAGAAAAAATGACAAGAACTGCCTCCTTGGCAAAAGGGTCCTTAGACTCTAGGGAAAAAGTTATCCACCCTCTAACTTCACCACCCAACCTAATGTTTTGCATTAAATAGTGAATAGCAAGGGAAGGAAGCCCTTCAAATGAGCTCCCCCATCTTTTTTGGATTCCAAAAGCAAATATTTTTATCATTCATAAGGATACCAAGGCAAGGGATCAACAAAAAGGTTGAACAAGAAGCTCAAATAACCTCACATGACAAAAAAAATGAAAACTTCCATATGTTGCACAATACTAATCTTCTCTCAAACCCAAAATAATTTTGTTCAGAAAAGATGGCAAGAACATATCTGAAAGAAGCAAGGAAGACATCAGCATTGTGTAAAAATGAGGACGGAATCGTCCCTAACTCTACTAGGGAAGCTTATTTAAGTAAATAAAAATGATTATTATGAAAGAAAAAATTGCATCTTCCATTTATATTATTTGAAAGACAGGCATGCAGGGTTGTGTGTCATGATTAGTGCTGAAAATTATAATAACATGTGTCTCAGTGATAGCAATCAGTCACTACCTGTGCAATATTCTACATTAATGCAAACCTAGACTGAACACCACCAAAATGAAGGAAACAGAGCTAAATTTGCATAGTCTACTCACAACACCCACCTGTAGACACTTGGAATATTCTTGGCTCAATTTGTAAATCTCATTAAGAATGGTTCCAATTTTTGCCATCGCTAGATAACAAAGAGGGATGTCAGAGTCATTCCCAATTTTTTCACCATTCTTTATGCTGAAACAGAGATTCAAAAATGCCTGTAATAAAATCTATCGGATCACACGTGTAAACTTCAAAATAATATACATCCACTATTCATGTCACATCATCCCCAAACTTCATCAATAATCTGGATCCTAAGATATTTCCATGGGACAACCCTCTAGACTGAGAGAATCTAAACAAGCTATATAGGGATGAATTGTTTACAATTAAACAGATAGTGTCAAGGAGAAAAGACATTAGAATGAACATGAAAGCTCAAAAGTTGGTGTTTTGTACATGGCACTCTTGAGAAAGACATGAATATCTTTGGCCATATCAACTCTGGGATAGCTATCATACACACACACACACACACACACACACATAGATCTCAAAAACTGTGAATTTTGTATGTAGAAATCTTGAGAAAGACATGAATATCTTTCTTCTAGTCACATTAATTCTCAGATAGCTTACACAAACACACACTAGATAGAGGCTAGAAAACCATTATGAAAGTTGAAACAATTGAGCTTAGTTGTGACTTCACATGTCAATGTTTTGAATGAATAGCGTCAAATATAATAGTTAATTTTGACTCAATATCCAAAAGAACAAAGCTAACAACTATATCCCTTGGTGATATATTTTGTGAGACAACTTTCACAATTTGGTTGGTAGATGTTCGGAGCCCTGAGAAAGCTAATGATGAAGATCATGCATATTTTTGTTGAATGCTTGGGTAAGATCATATCTGATTTATGAGGATGGCTTGTACCACTACAAAAGAGTACATGGCATTTAATAATTATGGGTTGCTAAACTTGGAAATAATATATAATTGGACAAAACTATGATTCATTTGATAGGATAGTTTTAATTTTTATGTTTACTAACAATTCATTTAAGAGACTTAAATGTAGATCAATCATTTGTCATTCGTAATGGCTACTTGCACAAGTGTTGAGATTAATGAAGATGCATAAAATAAATGCAACAATACTAATAAAAAGAGGATGAGGATAAACTAAACGTAGAAAAATGCTTCTAAATTGGACATGTTGTGATTAATGTTTATATCTGCACATATGGTTTTTCTTGATTAATGTTTTCAAATGTAACTAAAATGATCCTATAATTTCTAGAAGGCGTAGATGTTTGCAAAATGTGTAGTACCACCCTTCTACCAAAAAAAAACACCTAGTATAGAATAATGGATAAGATCAAGACAACAATAATACTGGTCCTTCTATTGATATGCCTTTTGAAGGTTGAATAAGGTCCTAATTTTGCTAACCCACTCTGTTTTATCTGCTATACTTTCTGCTTTCAGCACTCTAGGACATGTCAAGGTCCTATTGAAATTTTTTTGTTTTTGGCTCTTTGATGGGCCATGGTATCTAATAATAGATAAATGAAATCTCAAAGTGATATCCAAGTGCATCTTGGCATGTTTTCTAAGTCAAAATTCAAAAGTTGTGGAAAAAGATGTAAAGTTGCATTCTCTAGGTAAAAAGTTGTCAATGGGTCCAATTGTCTCTAGGAGTATAGTATATGATCCAAGGCCTAGAATGGCTTGGAATAGAGTCTAGACTCATGTGAGATTGGGGAACCATTTGGTAAGGTTCTACACACCTAGGCTGAAAGGAACCAAATATTTCCAAAAGTTGTAAAGAAATTGAAAAGTTGTCAAGTTGCAAGTTTGACAACTTTATGTGAAACTTTTGTAACTTGGTTCAATATTTTACCATTTAGTCACCCACTCCCAGAATTCAGTTTGGGGAAGGTTTAGGAAGGCTATTTAAACCCATCCAAACTAGTTTGTATGGTTGGATGTTGTGTTTTTCAACTAGAAGCAATTGAATGCTGACCAATTTTGACTGTACAACTATGCAATGGTGAACATCCACAATCATATTGATTGAAATTTGAGTTATTTTACATTTAGTAGTTAGAGTATGTGGTCTTGATATTCTGTACATAATTGTGTGTATTCTTGATTAGTTTTGTTGGGTTAATACTTATTATTTTGTACTCTGCTGGTCACTGGACAAACCCAAGCAGTTTCAAAAGAATGGAGTCTAGATTCATTTCTTGTGGTTAAAAATGCATGGAATTATGGGAAATGAAAGCAGACTCTATATACATTATGTAATTTTTTATTGGAATGGAGGAGTTGCAGTTTGCTATTGTTACCAGCCATCCCTAGGCGTGAGAATATATTTTGTATTTCCAAACACCAACTTTAGTTGTAGGCTCCATTCATTGCTTATCTTTTGGACAATTGAAGATAAAATAGGGCTACACCACAAGGACATTGATGTAGTACATATCATATGCCAGATTGTATAGAGCAGCAAAATTCTATCCTCTATTACAATGGCATACCACAAATCCTATTTATCTTAAGTGTGTCTCTATGGACTATTGATCAAACCTTCAGCATGCTCATCTATTGATCAACTCTAGAAATAATTAACACATGCTCAAATATTTGATAATTGTAATTAATATGTTTATAAGCTATACAACTATCAAGAAGACAAATTATAATTAAAGTTCTTAAATTTGATCAAAACACTGAGTTAAACATGCTGCAATGATCTCGTGGGAATACATAGGCATTCCAGTGCTATAAGGATAGATTAACATAATTCTGAAGCATGTTCTACTAAATGTGGTTTAATATTGGTTCACTTCAATTATCAAGTTATCTAATCACCTAAGAGACACTAGTGCCCCATATGCATGTAATGCTGAAACATATAAATATTCCTTCACAAGTATCCACCTTAATGGATTTATAAGAGATGAAGAATTGTTTTTTTAAACTTGCCTTTGTGCATTGCTCAACTTATGGTTCTAGAGGAAACAACAGTGTTCTTGTTTTAGGAAAAAATTTACCAACAGCCTATTGTTTAAGAAGGGATACTTTCTTCTTGACCTTAACACTTTTTGACATTATTTAATTTGGTATATCTTTGTCGTAAATTTTTGTATAGAATAGTGTGCTAAAATAAGCATAAAATTGTGGAGCTGAAATTAGAACTTTCTTAAAGGAAGATGAGGTTTTGTCTGGACTCTGAAATTTAACTTTTGACCAACAAACTGAGAGGACTTACCCATAAGTTTGGCACTATGCTTCATCATCTGTTCAAGATTATATCTGTGTCTTCAATCTGTGACCAAAGAGCAAGTTTGATCATTAATTTTAACTGTTTCATGGGGCTCTAATGTTTTCTATTTTACAGCTGACCAACTATTGAAGAATTCATCTACCTCTGATTTTGCTTTGCAAAAGAGACCACTTCTACAACTTACCATCAGCCTGTTACAAGTTGAATCATCCCAGTTGTCACTCTTTAAAACATGTTGATGCCCCTTATCATCTGTCTTGTATAGCCTTAGAATAAATATCAGTTATGCTTATTACACTATCCAGATTCTCATTAAGACTTACAAATGGCATTTGAGTGCCTTCTTGCCTCTTTGATCTATTACTCATTGACTACATTACACAATGCAAAAGATATCCTTCTCTAGTGACATTTTTTGGATTATTGGTAGACCATTTCCCACCAAAGTGAACATTGTCCAATATCTCATATGTAACAGCATTGTGAATAAAAAATATTTTTATAAGTTTACCCAGCCACATCATAGCCTGATTCAGCATTCCAAGGCTACAAAAATGATTAAGCAGTGTACTATAGGACACCGTATCTGGGACAAAACCCATTTTAAAAAGTTTTTCTAACAAAGTAACAACCAGACCAAGGGAATCCTTGCAAAGCCCATCCAAAATTGTATTGAAAGTGAATGTGTCTAGAGAAAATCCTGTGGAAACAACGCTCTCAAGGAGATTAAAAGATTTTTGTAATGCAAAGACCATTTATCAAAGTATTGTAGGTAATAACATCAAGAGGACAACCACTACATGATATCATGTTCATGATCTCCAAAGTTCGCTTCATATCAGCTGCCTTACAATGAGCATTAATTAAAATAGTGTAGGTAAAAATATCAGGGGACAAGCCATTACTTGGCATGAGGGTACAAAGCTGATATGTTGTACTTATCATTTCTTGTTTACAAAATCCATTAATGAGAGTATTAAAAATAACGACATTAGGCGCAAGCACAATTTTGAATCATTTCCTTTTCTAGCCCAATGTCCATCAATCAATGAGCTATAAGTGAAATTGTCAGGAAAAATGTGTCAATTTACCATTTCCATAAGGAATCTATGTGCCTGCTTTATGTAGCTTATCTTGCAAAGCCCGTTCATAAAAGGAGTGTAAGGAATAACATCAGGTGGAATTTCTTTCTTGTCCATTTGTGCCCACAGTTTAAAAGCTTGTTCTACATTACCATTCTTGAGATGTTCATCAATCAATACAATGTGTACAGTTTTGTCACGAATCAAACCTTCTCCAAACATTTCCCTCAAAAGAAAATGTGCCTCCTGTATATTACCTTCCTTGCATAACCCCATTGTAAGAGTAGTATAAGTAATCACATGAGGCAAAAGACCACTCTTTACCATATTATCAAATATTTTGAATGCAACACTTGTGTAGGCAACCCTACAATGTCCAACAATAATGATATTATACGTAAAGTTTTTTGGAGCCAGACCATTTAGAATTAGTTGGTTTAAGAGTCTAATTGCTTCTTCTAGCCTGCCAGCTCTACAATGACCTAAAATGAGTTGTAAGTGCACATATCATGAGGTATGTTCCTTTCAAGTATGTAATGTAATATTTGATTGCCTCGCTTTTCTCTGCCAAACTTGAAATAACAAGCAATAAATGTGTTGATCCCTAGAGCAACCTGGCTAATGTTGACAGAGAAATGTGCTTGGACATTGCAGGAGTGGATTGAACTTCAAGAAATTAATTTGGATTGTGTTAGGGATTAAACTACAGGAGTCCATTGATTAGATTTTGATAGTTTTGTGTTCTATTTTTTGACTCATCAAATTTGTTTGCCTTGCTTTTGGATTACTGGTATTTATGAATATCTTAGGAGGTTGTTATAAGCACTAGTTTGAAAACTCCAGTTAGGGAACAAAGCAAATGAGAAATGTCTAGTCCAAAAAAAGGCAAACATTGTATAGGGTGCATATAAATATATTCAAAACAAGGCAAGAAATGTCAATCTATAAAAAAAAACTTCAACTCACCTTTGTAATGCTGGGAAGGAGACTCTTCAACATTTCCAGCTGTTATTTGATCCTTTCACGCCGCCTTCTTTCTGAAATCTCTTTTAATGGATCAACTTGGAAGCATTCACAAGCTCTCCTCTACTACAATCAACCACCAAAGAACCCAAGATGTCAAACCTTACTGGTGCTGACGCTGTTAAACCCTTTTTTCGTGTACTCCTGGCCACAAATCGCAGTGGTAGAAAATGGTTCAATACACGAGTCTTCTAGGTTGCGTAAGAATAAGATTAGGGCGGCAAACATAACTTTTTTCAATTTTTGGTTAAAGATGAGCCTGTGTTGGTCAAAATTTTGACCAACATGGGCTCATCTTTAACAAAACTCATCACAATTCGACCAAATTGACCCCAAATTATCAGATGGTTAAAAGTTTTGGTCAAAAATTCGAGTCAAATGTACTAGTGAAGGCAAGTTAGGATGCGTGAAGGGTTAGTATAGGTAAATGACATGTTGAGCTATCATTTTGCACGATGCTTAATGGCAGGAATCCTTTCAAACTCTACTCTTGAAAAGATAATCTAGGATTAGCTCCAAGGTTTTGAGCAATCTCACAACCTAATAGAATCCACCCAATTTAAGATAAATGTGTATGTTCACAAGGAGGCCTTTGCTGGTCCAACCAATTTAAGATAGGATGTTTGATCTGCTATTTGAAAAGTAACCACAAAAGAGATATATTTTTGGTATTTTCTATTTTATGATTAATGTAATTTATTGATGCAACTATATGAATTCCTAATTTAACCAAGTGTTAGAAAAAGAAAATAACAAAGATAGGTTAATGAGAGATTAAAGAAAATAACTTGAAAGGGAAATTCCCAACAGACATAAACCATGGTAATAACACATCTATAAGTTAAATCACCAAAAAAATTGGGTAGGAAACCAATGAAAATAGAAGCAGTGCTTCCTCAATTCCACTGATGCAATCATCAATGGGAACTTAGTGATAATTGAAAGATGTTTCACTTCTCATCAAATTGCAAGGCCACAGAAAGTGCACTCATGTGAGACAAGAAGCTATGCAAGAACAATGGGTGATATTTTCTCCAATTCATTACGTTAGCAAAATTCATTAACATAAGGCAAACACAAGAACTAAAAGATCACAAAATCATAATAACATAATAAAACCATTAGCTTCATTATTATTCATGATCATGCATTCACAAAAATAACACACTCTGGCAAGAATAACTACACTTAAAATGAGAGCACCAATAACATATATTATTGCATCAAAATAATGGACTAGAGTACGTATTACATCCATGCATTTATAAGAAATTGTCTCCTCTTTTTGTGTCGAGAGTGAGAGCTCTTAAAATGCAAACACATGCTAAAAACTATTAAAAAAATATAATTATATACAAATTGAATCGCTAAATGGTGCTAAGTTGGTCTTTACCCTTGTTTATATCAGTTAATGGGTGCATGATCCTTTACATGACTTAAAACAATAAAAGAAGAAGTAGATAGAAGATTGATGTTGTAAGAGGATTTGAGAGTCTCTAGAAGCTCAAAAAATGGAAGCTCAACCTTCTCTAGGCATTTCTAAGAGCTGAACTACCATAAAAATGTGCTTTTGATGCATGGAATGCTTTAAAGTAGTAACTAGCAGTTAATTGTTGGCACACTGCTTCTTCTTCAAAACTTTCAATGCACCTTTGTGAATAGTGCACCTATGCAACTTGATGATAGGTTTCAAAAATGAAAATTTTTCCTAAGTACCAAAACTTATTTCCAACATCTAGGTTTCTTCCCCTTTATACAAAAATGATGTCTAGATGTTTGCTCTTGAATTTCTCAATTATCTCCGTCACTTGGGAAGCTTTTGGAAAATCCAAAGCTCCATATTTATCTTTCACTAATTGCCAATAGTTTTTAACTCCTATTTGGGTCACCACAAAGTCCTCAAGTTTAGTGTCTAGATCCAACAATACCTCTTCAGTCTTGAATGCTTGCTCGATTTCTTCATCTAATGAAGCATCTTCGAAGGTTCCTCAAAATTGTTGGACTACTGATTGCACCATATTGAGCTTATTTTTTGACTCATCTTCAAAAATCTCAAGGCAAGCAACATTATAGTACCTTTCTACTTCCAAAATTTTCTCTTTATTTTGGTCTCTTATTTTCTAAATATCTACACATAGACCTTCCATGTCTTTATTGCTAGTAGATATCTTTTCGATCCAATCATTGAGCTTATCGAGCTTCTCAATAGTGAATACTTCCATGAGTGTACAATACCTTTGGTCTTTGTTGATTGGAGCACCTGTAGGTCTTTAGTCTAAGTATGTACCTCATCCATCAATCCACAATCCTACTTCACTATGGATACCAGCTTATCCACACTTGACTGAATGTGGTGCAACAGGTTCAAGTTCCCCAAGCTATTATTTTACACCTCTCTCATTAAAATTATCACACCATTATTGAAATGCTCTCAAAAATGAATCTATTTATACAACTCCCCTTTTCTTTCCTCTCTAATGCTATAGCAAGAGTGATCTTTGGATTGTCCAAGTCTATAAGACCCACAACTCCATGCAAATAGCTTCTTAAAGATCATTCTATTTTTGTAACGCTATTAACTCGGACTCATCTTGGTCTATGTGTCTAACACCTCTTTCATCCCCATAGTGATCATCACTTTAGTAGTGTCTACCATGGGTTTTCCCAACATGACCTCCTTTATTTGATAGTCCTTAGGAGTCAGTTGTTTAATGTTAGCATGTGGAGGAGGAATAACTATGTGTGGAAGAAAGTCTTGATCTTGGTTCTTCATGATGAAGGCCAGTGTTCATGCATCACCCATAGATGGCTCATGATTCTTGATGGATTTTACCAGTTTAGTCATTTCCTCCTCATTAGTTAGATCCAATTGCATCTCTTATTAAAACATAACCTCCCTCTTTAGTCATGTCGGTGTGGTGCCCATTGGAGACATATACTTGACTGAAGAGGTGGTTTCTACTGTAGGGCCCTTTCCCTTATCAATCCTCTTTGGAGTCTTTCTCTTTGAGAAAGATCAACAGTTGGAGTCTCTGTATTTTTTTGGGCTAAGGTCCTAGTCTCTGTATCACAAGGAGTTTGTGAAGGCTCTTCAAGTATTTTTCCCTCTTTCAATACTTCATTTTTTTGCAATTGCTGGGGCTTTGCTTCCTCCATTGCTTGTTCTTTAGTTTTTGTAACAAGACAAAGTGGAGTTATTGAGCCTTTATCAAGGAATAATAAATCTTGAGATGGTGGCAGTGGAATACCTAGATGTCCTTGAGGTAGAGGTGACAATTGATTCCAACTCTCTCCTAAGAATTGACTTATGGGAGCATCTCTTAACTTTTCACCCACCATGTCAATGCCTACTAGCATGAAATTAAAATCAGAGAGGTCAAAGACATCTATTTCTTGACCCTCCATATCAACTATCCACTACTTCTTCTCATCCTCTAATGTCAAAACCTGAATAGGTTCTTTTGAAATAGATGAAGGCATCACGATTGAGGTTCTTCTCCTTTCCTCTTCTATTGCCCTGGTGGCACAAGTCCTTTGACTCAAGGGAACATATTCAATGTATTCCCCTTCTTCTTCTTCTACCTTCATTTCAAGGATTGTTTTAGGGACTTTAGGAGACGTAGTAGCTTTCTTCTTTAACTTTCTCCTCCTTGTTCCTGTTACCTATGATTCAATTCTTGTTATTTTGGGAGCTGAGGGGGAGTCTTCTTCCACTTGTGTAGCTAGTGGTGGTACCCTCTCTTCTTCTTCTTCTTCTTTCCCTAGTTCTACCCCTTCCTCTACCACTTCTAATTGTGATGGCGCTTATGGCTCTTGAGCTGCAAGCTTGGCTTGTGGCTCATCTTGTTTAAATTGCTCTTATACCTATTTAGGTGCTTGTTCCTAAGTTGTCTTCTTCTTCACCTTTTTAGATTCTATTTTCCTCTTATTGGTGCCCTTATCCACCCTAAAGTACTCAACCTTCCTCTCATGTTGATGTACCATTTCTAGGCTCATAGGGGATTGATTAGGGAATGTTGGTACTATAACTAACACACCTTTTCTTCTAATTGACTATGAAGTGGCTTGTAGGGGGATAGCCTGAGGAACTGGATCCATTCTAAATGGATTTTTGATATATTCCTTCATCAAATGGACTATGTGTCTAGCCTGATGATTAATGTTAGCATTCACATCCCTTCCATTCTCTGTATTCATTATGGGCCTATCATAAATCTTGTCCCTATTGTATAGAGGATCCAAGATGTCTTATGTGTCCTTCTCAATATCCTTAAGAAAGATCTTTATTTTGAGAACCTTCTCTACTAGATATAGAGTCATCCTGCAATAATCCCTTATATGGATATCATAGTCATCTACTACGGTTATCCAATGATCTTCCAACAAATCTTTGTGTACAAACTACTTCCTTGCCAGATGTTGCACCATGTTGTCGAAGTAGGGGCAAGGGGAGATGTACTCTTCCAAGGGATACTATTCCCCTTCTGAACCAAAAGTCATAATATCTTTCTTTTGTTTGACTTCAAAAGCATTGATCATAATAGGCCATACCCATTTCTTTTTGTGTTATCTTCTCACTTTGTCATATGTAGACATGAGTTGTTGGGCAATCTCTAACAAAATGAGCATATTTGATAGATATCTTGGGAGCTTGCTCGGCTTTTCCAATGTATTGGCTACCCTTAGGTAAGTGAATGTTTTAAATTGGATGTAGCATGCATCAATCTCTTTGATCCTAGCCGCTACTTCTACTGACATCCTGTTAGCATAATCACCTTCAATGAATTAGATGATTGCAAATATGAAATTGTCATTCACCACCCTATAGTCTATGCTCTTCTCTGAGAGTTTCTTCTTCACCAGTTGAGGGTACACCACATAAGGCTAGGCATTAGCATCTTGTATGACCCCCTTTTTCTAAAGTCTTGGGTAGTTTGTGGTCCTTTCTACTAGTAAGTACACCATGTATGATGTCATATAAAATCTCAGATCGGCTGTCATAGCTATGAGCTACTCATGCAGATTATCACTGAGGATATTAGCCCAGTCTATTGACATCTTTGTCACCTTAATGGTTTCTATGAAGTAGATCATCTAGGTTTAAAGGTGTCCTTCTATTGGTTGTCCCATGAACCTACTCAAAAGCACAATGGCATATCTAATTTCATCTTTCATATAATACCTGGTCATGTCTACTTGTCCAAATATGTAGCCTATTAATGTCCTATCAATCAAGAAGGATGATTTAATTATCTCTCTAGCTTCCTTTTCATTCTCTTGGTACCATCTCTCTTCTCGGTCATATGTTATCATCAAATATTGATTACCTCGAGGAAGATGGAATACCTTCTCGATATTACTAGGTTAGAGGTCTAGGACTATCTCCTCTATGATACTCTTGACAACCTTCTCTTCAATCACATAGTTATCTGCAAGAGCCATTATAATTTATGAGGATTGAAATAGATGTAGGATGTGAAGCTACATTTACAAGACCTGATCTAATTAGAGTTGAGACTATTGTGAATCATTCTTTTAGTTTGTTGTAGATGATGAGGAACGTGTTCCAATCTATATGGGCAAGCTCGGTATCTCTGATCTCTGCATGCCCATCTTGAAACTAGGATTTCCTCGATGCACCTTGGTATTTGAATACAATGGGTTTTTTTAGTAATCTTTTTTGCCATTGAAGAGGATGATGATGCCATCTTATCTACACAAGAGAAGAGACCTTGGTCCAGAAAGCTAAAGTTTGACCTAAGAAAAACCTAATTGACCCTAAACAAATGAAAAATCTAACAAAAGCAACCCAAAATAGCCAATTCCCCCCAAATGCCTTGTTATGTTGTTTAGCACATGTGGCACACCCTGATAGGTGCACTAGTGTACTAAAATAGCCCTTATTTGGCAATTTGTGTGCAGTTGTGCACTTGCACACATGTGCATCTTGGTCAGGTACGTACATGCATTGTGCAAGTGCTATTTGGGGGAATGCTTCTATTTTGTTTACTTTTTTTACTATCTTTAGGCACAAGGGTGCACACATGCACATCGTAATGAGATGCACATGTACACACCTTTGTATTTAATTATGTTTTGTTTTATGTGTGGAAGGCACAAAGGTGCTTATGTGTGGACCTTTGCATGGCTTAGGTGTTGCATTAGTAATATTTGATGTTTCGAAGGTGCGCACATGTGCATCTTGAGGAGGTGTATATGTGCACACCTTCTTGTGACTTAGGTTGTGTTTAGGGTTTCTTAGGTTTAGGTTTTGTGTCTGAGGTTTGAAAGAAGGTGTGCACATGCACACCTTGAGGAGGTGTACATGTGCGCACCTTCTTAATGGTTTATCTAACTGTTAGGATAAACCACAGACAGAAACAAAAACTACATGCAAATATAACCAATAACAAAAAATAATAGATCACACAGAAATGAACACAAGGCACCAAGATTTAACGTGGTTCACCCAATCCCTGGGCTACGTCCACCAAACAACAAGTCCGATCTTATTACAATCCAGTGATTACAACTTGATTACAATCTGTAATCCCTTATAGCTCAATACCGCCGCAAGAACCAATTTCGCATCACAACATAATGAAAATACCTAACCCTAAACCCTTTTATACAAGTATTAAATCGCTTTAGGGTTATAACATGTCGGCCATAATGGGGCTCCCACTAGATCAAACCACTCTAGACTCTGTTGTTCTTTTATTCATGGTCAGTCTAAAAGACCAACCTCAACTGAAGAGGAGTTCAGCTTCTCCCTTGTTACAACCTTTGTCAACATATCTGTTGGATTGTCATTGGTATTTATCTTCTCCAGGTTTAACTGTCCATCCTCCAAAATTGACCGAACGAAATGGTACCGCAACTGTATGTGTTTGGTCTTAGAATGCGGAGCTGAATTCTTAGCAAGATGAATGGCACTCTGACTATCTGTAAACAAATAATTATCCTTCTGAGGATGTCCCAATTCTTCCAAGAACTGAAGCCATATCATCTCCTTGGCTGCCTCTGTAGTAGCAACATACTCTGCTTCTATAGAGGATAGAGCATTAATCTTTTGTAACCTAGAAACCCAGCTCACAGCTGCCCCACCAACACTAAAGACATAACCTGTAGTACTCCGCCTGGTATCAATATCCCCTACCAAATCTGAGTCAACATAGCCTTGTAAATCAGTAGTAGAGCCCCCAAAGTGTAAATACTTATTGGATGTTCCTCTCGAATATTTGAGAATCCACTTGACAGCATTCCAATGCTCAAATCTCGGATGACTCATATACCTGCTAACGACTCCCACTGTATGTGCAATATCTGGCCTAGTAATTTGAATGACACCTGTTATATCCATGCTCATGCATAAAACTGTCAAATTTCAGATACCATTGCCGAGGTGCTTGCTTCAAGCCATATAAACTTTTCTTCAATTTGCACACTAAGTTCTCCTTACCTTTGACCTCAAAACCTTGTGGCTAAGCCATATATATTTCTTCATCCAAATCACCATGAAGAAAGGTTGTTTTAACATCCATCTTCTCTAAATGCAAATCTTCAGTAGCCAAAGACTTAAAACAGTACAAATAGAAGTCATTTTAACAACAGGAGAAAATATCTCATGAAAATCAATTCCCTTTTTCTGTGCAAATTCTTTTACAACTAACCTGGCCTTAAATCTTTTCTTACCTCCTTCCTCTTCTTTCAACCTGTAAACCCTCTTATTCTGTAAAGCTTTTTTACTTGTAGGCAACTTGCACAAATCCCATGTCTTATTTTTCAGCAAAGAGTCCATTTCATCTTTCATTGCAGACTCCCACTGAATCTTAGTATCCACCTGCACAACTTCATCATAACTTTCAAGTTCACCAGCATCAGTAAGTAAAATAGAATACAAAGAGGGAGAAAATTTTTGTGGAGGTCTAATTTGCCTCGTTGACTATCTAACATTTATTGGTGTGTGTGGTATTTGTTGTTGCAGTTGTTGCATATCATGAGGAATGGCTAGAGCATTAGCTTTTGGAGTATCATCCAGCACTACATAATCATCTTCTTTCTTCTCATGTTGCTGCAACAGATCTTTGTACAACACTTTCTCATTGACTATGACATCCCGACTTCTAACAATTTTAAGATTTTCAAAATCCCAAAGCCTATAACCAAATTCATTAATGCCATATCCAACAAAGACACATTTCTTTGATTTAGCTTCTAGCTTGGTTCTATTTCCAGAGTTTATATGAGCAAAAGCTTCACAATCGAAGGTCTTGAGAAAAGAATAACTCACCTTCTTACCAGTCCATGCTTCCTTTGGAATACCACAACCCAAAGGAGTAGAGGGACCTCTATTAATCAAATATATTGCAGTATTGACAGCCTCTGCCCACATGTGTAAGGGCAACCCAGCATGCAACCTCATGCTCCTTGCGCACTCCATTATAGTTCTGTTCATGCGTTCAGCCACTCCATTTTCTTGTGGAGTCCTTAGAATAGTTTTCTATCTATGAATACCATTAGTGGAGCAATAATCTTCAAATTCATGACTGCAATACTCACCACCATTAACAGATCTGAGACATTTTAATTTCTTGCCAGTCTCATTTTCAACCAAGCATTTTCATTTCTTAAAAGTTTGAAATACATCAGATTTCTATCTAAGGAAATAAACCCATACTTTTCTAGTTGCATCATCAATAAATGTAACATAATAATGAGAGCCACCAAGGGAAGATACCTGAGCTGGTCCCCATACATCTGTATGCACAAGCTCTAATTTCTCCTTTTTGTTTTCCTTCCCAGTCTTTACAAAACTCACTCTCTTTTTTTTTCCATACACACAACTTTCATAGAAATCCATATTCACACATTTCAGACCTAGAAAAACTTTCTTTGAATGAAGTACTTTCATACCTTTCTCACTCATGTGCCCAAGTCTATTGTGCCACAACACTGTATCAGAATCTACAGCAACTATTTGTTCTCCCTGGTCAACTACAACAATTGTTCCTGAACATTCATTTTTCTCTGAAACAATCAAAGTAGAAGGAACAATATGACATGTACAAAGATATAAGGTGCCTACTTTCACACCTTTTGCTACTACAAGGGAACCTTTTGAAACCTTCCAATTTTTATCATTAAAAGTAACTACACAACCCTCATCACTGAGTTGCCCTACTGAAATAAAATTCCTACTCAGCCTTGGAACATGTCTTACCTCATGTAGTAGCCAATGATTCCCATTCTGCAACTTAATCTTAATTTTTCCCTTTCCAACAATTTGATAGGGTTCATTATCCCCCAAATAAACAAGCCCAAAATCCCCTTGGACATAATCAATGAAATAACCTCTATGAGGTGTAGCATGAAATGAAGCACCAGAATCTAAAACCCATGAATCATCAACACTTTCTAAAGACAGAAGCAAAGCATCCTCTTCAGATTTTTTACTTACCATATTTGCCTCCTTGTCTCCATCTGATTTATCTCCTTCATTTTTCTTTTGATTCCAGCAATCTTTCTTTATGTGCCCTGGTTTCCCATAGTACTAGCAATCATTTGGTCCTCTCGATTGAGACCTCCTCCCCTTTGACTTTCCTCTTATTTTCCCAAGATTTCCAGAGTTACTTCCTCTTTTAGTCGTTCTACCCCTGCTTTGTGCATTCAAAGCACTTCCTGATGTAGATCCACCTAAGGATTTCCTATGAGTTTCCTCACTCAAAAAAACACCGATCACATCATCATATTTTAGGGTACTAGATCCAGGAACAGAATTACTAACTGTCATTACCAAGCCATTCCAACTTTCAGGCAAAGAACACAAAATCAAGAGAGCCCTAATTTCTTCATCAAAATTGATACCCATAGAAGATAACTGACTAGTAATAGTATTAAACTTATTTAAATGATCTGCAATAGATCCACCTTCTGCTATTTTCATATTAAATAAATGCTTCATGAGAAATACCTTGTTTGAAGCGGAGGGCTTTTCATACAGTGTCGCTAGGGTTTTCATCAAATCTTTTGTCATCTTTTCTTCTGTAATATTAAATGCCACCGATGGTGCCAAGCATAACCGAATGCTTCCAAGTGCCTTTCTATCCAAAAGATCCCATTCAGCCTTTGACATTGTTCCCTGATTCTTGGCTTTGCCTTCCAACGGCTTCCATAAATCCTTCTGATATAGATAGTCTTCCATTTGCATCTTCCATAATTGGAACTTCTGCCCATTAAACCTATCAACCCTCAACTTACCCTCATCTGCCATCGCTCCCACTCAACCGTGAGACTCCCACTTAACTGTGAGAATTTCCTGCAGAGGATAACTAAAAGACAACCTCGCTCTGATACCACTTGTTAGGATAAACCACAGACAGAAACAAAAACTACATGCAAATATAACCAATAATAGAAAATAATAGATCACACAGAAATAAACACAAGGCACCAAGATTTAACATGGTTCACCCAATCCCTGGGCTACGTCCACCAAACAATAAGTCCAATCTTATTACAATCCAATGATTACACCCTGATTACAATCCGTAATCCCTTACAGCTCAATACCGCCGCAAGAACCAATTTTGCATCACACCATAATGAAAATACCTAACCCTAAACCCTTTTATACAAGTATTAAACTGCTTTAGGGTTATAACATGTCAGCCATATGTCGGCTACCATGTCGGCCACGGCCCAAAATTTTTTTTTGGGCCGATGCCTCGAACCCCACTATTTATGAAGTATGTACAGTACTTTCTTGATCAGCCACCATAATCTAACACTAACCTTGTGCTTTGTGTTGATAGTTTGTATTGGAGGAGCACACATATGAGGGTATGAAGGTGCCCACAAGTGGAATCGAAGGGTAGAATGAAACATAGGAGAGGGGTCTAAGGTCTTATATAGACCTTGGGCCTTGATGCACACCTCCATAGGTGTGCACCCTCTAGAAGTGCATGCATGTGTAAGTGCGTATCTCCAGAAGGAGATGAGTGCACACTTGCACACTAAACACACCTGTGTGCCTTGAGAAGGTGTGCATGTATACTAGTATGCTAGTGCACACTATTGAACTAAAAACAACATAAACTCCATTTTTTCAAATATCAAACTCTTTGGAATTTCCTAGTTAGAGACTAGGGATTGACCTATACTCCTGAGGGAGTCCAAAAATGACCCAAGTCCCAAACTAAGTGTTTGGGAGATAGAAAAAATTTACTAGGGGATCCCCATTTTTGGGAGAAATGGGGCATGTTTTACAAAACCACAACAAATAGCCCCAACAAAAAGGAAGAAATGATAATGGCATTTCTTCATCAACAAGCATTCTTCTAGCATGTGCCAAATGACAACTAAATTTTGAACACTTCAAGCAACTTTCAAGTTCATTGATAGTCAAAGCTTTAGAATCTCGAATCTTTTAGATCAATGTGTGCACAATGTGTTCATTCCCTTTGAAGTTTCAAAGTGCAACCTATCATGAGCTTTTAGCAACTCGAAGATAGTCTTCCACTCCACTGGTCCATTCATTAGGAATCCTCATAAAATTTGTGTATCAATCATTGTCTAACCATATGAGAGAATTTATTCTGAGGGCGCTTAATGGGTCATCATTTTTTTATTTCAATTTCTTAGTAGTATCTTTTGATTCTTCTTCACAAAGCTCACATATTTCTATTTGATTTTTCCATGAAGCAATTTGTATAGATGATGGATAGCCATTTTGGAGTGCATGTCCCTATTGTCTAATTACCTTTTTGGATCTTTTGGAATCTTTATTTCTTAACACCATCTCATGGATTTTTTTTAAAATTTTGCAACCTAACCACACTTAGACTATGTGGCCAAGGCATTAGTGTCGAATGAAGTTGGAAGCTCTATATTTTCTTTGATTGAGAAAAAAATCTAGTAGTCATGTGGATACAAGTCCTTGTACAATGAATCCCAAGGAATGGACTTGGAAATCGGATTCACCAACACGAGCAAAACAATGCATTTCTTCCCAAAAGAGCATTAGAAATGAATCACGATATTACACCAAAATTTAGAGCTCGTATGGAATTCAATGTTGAATTAAAGATTCTTTCCCATCTATTTCAAGGATCCAATTCCTCTAGCTGAATACTACTCTTGAGAGGCACATATTCCTCAAATAATCTTAAAGATGAAGAGAAATTGTAGATTTATCGATGCTTTGATAATGCATGATATAAAATTGTCTGCACAAGTAACATTAAATGAACAACTACCACAGACACCACATAAATTATTCAGTAAATCCTCTTGAGACATCCCACTCCAAGAACAACCTTCTTGTCAAAATCGCTATTAACAACCTTCTTGTCAAAATCACTATTAATATTTGAAAACATCACAAAATATTGGAACACCATGAAAAAAGCAATGAACCTCTTCCCCTAATCAAATCCTGCTCTTCTAAATAGAAGCCACCCCATGCTTATCTCTAACACAGAAATCACATTAACTAGGTGCCACAAAGTATTGATATAAACAGTAACATTGAACGTACATAAATAATAATAAAATCTCTAGAAGGCACTTTACTCCATGAATATCCTCATTGCCAAAAGCACCATTAATCTTTGCAAACACCACAAAACATAGGAGCACTATGAGAAATGCAATGAGCCTCTTCCCACTCTTCAAATCCTTGCTCTTCTAAGTAGAAGCCATCCCATGCTATCTCTAGTACAAAAATCACGACTACTTAGATGCCACAAAGCATTGATACAATAGTCACGAAAACACCTCTAGTAGAATGTCCCAAAAAAATTGCCACTCTAGCATACAAGCAAGGAGAAAGCGACACTGTGTCTAGGCTTTGGATGGACCTGTTGTGTATTATATCTTGAATAGGAATACAAATAGAATATTTGAGAGGGATTTTGATTTTGTGTTAGGTGTAAAATGTGTGAGTTCTAAAGATGAGTCTGTACAAGGCACACATGGCAATGTTGGTGTATTTGGCAAGCATTGCGGGTGTTGTAACTTCAATGGTAACTCATTGAAAAATCCTTGGATATCAACATCCAGATATTATGGTTTCTATTATCCCATAGTTGCTTCCAAAAATAACATGTTTGCCTCTGCAAAAATCAGCTTAATCAATATACTGTGGGTGGCTTCAAAATGGCATTGTCTGAAATACTTTGAATCTTGTCAAAAATATGATGCAGTTGTAGAAAAGTAAACAGTTTACCGAATTGCAAACAAAAATAAAATCCATGATGAAGATCGATCAATTTTAGCCAAAATAGGGTAGGAGAAATCCAAATGCAGGGATGGTATATCGTAATCGGAAATTAAGGAAAAATAGCAAATATTCCACCAAAATTGAGCTACTTTCAAAGAAATGCATCATATCATCCACCACTAATATTTGTTCGAAGCATTCATTCTCAGATAGAAACAATCACAAAAATAGAAATAATCTGTTCACTGAGAAATAAAATGGATTGATAAATGATAATAACCTTTGTTCCACGAATATGGGTTTAAACACAGGGAAGGTAAATTCTTTTACACTTTAAATGGCCCTAATTCCAATGTCGCGCCATAGCCAACGGATGAGCAGCTGGGCCCTGCAAGGGTTACAAAAGCCCCAAATTAATTGTCACTATTAGAACCCCGATTTTTAGAAAATAAATAAATTGAAGATGTTCTAATGAACGAAAAAGGAAAGACATTAATTAATAAGATTGAATATACCTCCATTCAACCAAAGAACAAGAGGCCTTTCTGACGGATCCCTCACGGCTTCAAAGAACAAATTAGGTAACAGATTCTCATGTATCAATAAAATCTCTACTACTTCATCAAAATTTACAATTGGAGAATTTTTAGGGAAAGATGTATTTGTTTTAAATATTCATAGATCTCCTTACAAGATTAATATGAAAAATTCCTTTAAGCTTAACAGTCTCTAAGAATTGATAACAGAAAGCTCAAGAAAAGGATAAATGTATCTAGCACCATATGTTCGACTAAAATAGAATCTCAAAAATAGCCTAAAATCTCAAGCTAAAATTTCACAAATTTATGGTAACATCTAAGCCCTAAATCAGCTAAATCAACTACTATTTACATCAATAACTAGTCTTCTATAAAGTAAAAACACTCACAACAATTAGCTTTCACTAATTATCAAAGCTAGAATGGACAACACAATTGAAACTCTCACTGGTACTTATCCAAAGACAATGGCCGCAGACCATGTGGAAGGGCACAAATGATCAATGTTTTCTCTTTTATTTTTTTTTCTTATATCCCGTTAGCTTCGCAATTGCGATGTCGTTGGGCTAAAATTGAAAAAAAAGAAGCCAAAAACACATTACATTTGCCTGTCATCGCAAATTGACCCCTAATGTATTAGTGAGGCCTATGCTATCACATGATCTATTTGCTTACCTCTGTAATCTCCCATAATGAGAGCTAGTGTTGGCATAAGAGGCTCCTCAGGCACTCCTTCTTCTATATCTATTGTTGTAACTATAATATCTTTTTCTCCTCCCATTTGTCTCACTTACTTTCTCAAGGATATTTCATCATCTATCCAGAGTGGGGTTTGGGTAGGGGAGTATTCTTCAACCTTAGAAGATGATCCTTGCTCCAATCTCTATTTCTTAGGTGCAGATGCAGCAGGTGGGCTTTCAAAATGTGGTCTTTTGTATGGAGGAACGAGTTGTATGCTCTTTGCCACTTTATACCTAACTGTTTTCTGCAATGTGTACTACCTTGGATTCAAAATCATTTTACTTTCCAATTTGTGCTCCACCTCAATGGCCTTATCAGGATGTGCCCAGGTTAGAATTTCCTTCTTCTCATTCAAAGTTTGCATGAACCCAACAAAATTATCCATCGACATATCTATTTTCATACCCCAATATTTTCTATCAGCAAGGGGATCATAGTCTAGCTCAAAAGCATTTATAAAATCTAGGATCTTGCTATATACTTTCCATTTCTCCTTCCTAAGTTCTTGTTCTTGTAATGAGAACGTATTCCTAACTATATCCTCTGGAAAGTATACCATATGTTTATGAGCTTTCGCTTTAGTTCTTTCTCTAAACAAGTCATACAATTTTTCTGGGTCTATAAAGCAGGCATGGGATTGAGCCATTTGATATTTATCCAAAAACTTCTCCAAGTGCCTCCATACTTTTTTGACAAAAACAAAATTGTGCACAATAGTAATCTGGGGGAAAAAAGTACCTTTAGACTTTCCCAACAATTCTCTTTCTTCCACTGATCCTATCTACCATAGGAGCTTCACAATTCCTACTTTCAAAGGCACTTGATAGGGTAGCCCATGTGATTTTCCAAGAAAACCATAAACTCAGAAAATAGTAGACACTGCATAAGGGATGATGTCTCCCCAGTTGTGACTTACCATCAACCCTTTGGCATGATCTTTAGGTCTAATCAATTCTAGTAAAAGTTGAGGTATCTGAGGGCTATCTCCTACTAACAACATTATAAGCATGGAGGCAAAACACCTATCAAATTTGACAAAGCTTGCATCAGTTACCTCCCAAGTCATGTCCGCACTCCATAATTGAATAAGGAGTTTTTCTCCATCTCTTTCCAACTCCAACTTTATTTCTTTAGAGAAAAAGGTAACTCCCTTATACAAACATATGTACATTAGGATGGAGTATTAGCAGAAGGGCTTATTAACTTTAGCCTTTGCAATTCCCATTAACCCAGTATGAATTTCTTCTGCTGAGAGAGTAGCAAAATTGAAAATAGAACTCATACCGTACTGAAGGGTTTGAGTAATGATGAAGACAATGGAACTTGGGATGTGATCTTGCTCATCCATACTAAAGATTTTGCAAAGAGAGAAATATAGTGCCTGTCCTCTAAGGTTGAAATACTTTTTCAACAATGGCTTTGGAGTGTTTGGTGTAACTAGGGGTAATAATCCTATTTTGTCAAAATACTCTTGTAATGGCCCTTCCCTTAAATATACCCTCTGTATATCATACCTAGCTTGGAGGTCTTCCATATCTATCTTCTCATGGACTACATGGTTAGGGCTTAATTAAAACCTCTTTGATCAATTCTGGTGAAACCCTAAAAAGATTATCATTAGCATGATTCTTCACAATCTTGGTTATTGGATCATATTTCTTTGACATTATTGCAAGCAAATCGTCATCAAAGAAAACTCTTAAGATAATTAGTTTTCCAATGTCAAATTCCCATACATTATTTAGGGGAGTATCTAGTTTTCTCTCTACAAACCATTTATGGAAAAGCTCCAATCCTCCAACAAATACTTCGGCATCTCTCAACCAGTTTGCTTTGTCATAAAAATCCTCACTGACCAATATCCTAGGGTTCTTTGGAATAAATTATTTTCCCCTACCAAGCTCATTCATTTGATTGTGGCATTTTCTCTAAGAAATCATCATGTACAACCCTTTTTATGTAATCTACCTTCCCTAAAAAATCCCTTCACGGAGACATGTTTGATAAATATCTTATTGTGAATATATTTTCTCAATCTTCCAGAAACCCAAGATACTCACACGATTTTCTTATTTTTCTCCTCTGAAAATCACTTAGTAGCAAATTGAAACCCCCAAAATTTTTTTTCCCTTAACTCTGAAAATCTTCGCTATGTGAGAATTCTGCAACTTTACTATTCAATAATGGAAAATTGAAATTCTTATTGCAAAATTAACCTTACACGAAATAGCATTGATCAGAATTAATGCTCCAATAGTCATATTTTATGTCGCGCCATGAAATTTGAAATTCAACAATCAATCTTCATGAATTAGATGTCTTAGCTTTAAACTCAAAATGACTGTGTTACCTTTTTCTAAAATTGGCCACGTGTCAACAAGGTGCTTCCCTGCATTTGCTAAAGTTCGAGCAAGTTCAAATTGAGGGTAAGCATTGATCATTGATCTTCATGAGATTGATGATCACGAAACACCTTTGGAATTGCTATGTTTGCTTTTAATATTTTAGGCCCACTTACACAGACACCCTCCAACTCACTAGACACGTAGATGCAAATCAACGTGAGATAATTTGACATGCGTCCCAACTCAGCATGACTAGGAAACCCTTTGAACAATTGGCCCCACCTGTCCACATGTTAGTTAGGCACTTCCTCACTTTTGTTAAACATTGAAAATTTCCATAAAGTGGGAAAGCGCTCTTTGTTGATCTTCAAATGATTGACGGTTCCATAAGATTTACCTTGTTTAAAACCTAGTCAACAACAACAACAAATGAAAATGAGTTAACCTTTTCAACGTGTCCTGACAGTAGTATGACAACCCAAAATTATCTTGATAGGTCCAACCTTTGTGGTGCATTAAAGAATTGACATCATCAGGTACACATGTCATGTAGGCGCTTCTCCACATTTGCTATGATTTGAGCACTTTCAAATTGTGGGAAAAAACTCATCATTGATCTTTCTTTGATCAACGATTTGTAAAGGTAAACCACACCATGACCAAAATACTTTCAAAGAACACTAGGGGTCAATCATGAGGTTAAAACCATGGTTTAAAACAAAGGTTAACGACAAAAAGGTTTTCGAGAAAGTATTTAAACATAAATAAGAAAAGGTAAAGAAAATTTTTAAAAGCAAAAGGCTTCCCACATAATTTTTCAAAATAAAGCAATACTTTCCTATTTTTTGAAAACTAGGGCATAACGATAAGGGTTTCATGAAACCTAAAGTTTTTTACTGAGGGTTTTTTAACAAACCCTACCTCTAAAATCATAAATCCATTGGGTCTTTACTATGAAATGCAACAAAATTATAAAAAGTGAAAAACCAGGCCAACATGACCAAGGAAAACCCCCCATCAACAAAAGAAAATCCTTTATTTTGCAAGTTGTAGATCTCGGAAGGAAGTACATTTGGCAGATTCACATAACCTTTTCGTAAATGTTTAGATATTTAGAAATTATTTTGTATTAGAAGACTACTAATTAGGGTTGTATTTCTTCCCTGCTACCTAAAGTCATCCTTGCCAAGAAAAGTTGACTCTGCCAAACAACATAATGACTTTGGGGTTTCAACGATCTTGTAGTTTCAGAATGATGACTTAGATGATTCGTTGATTGGAGTTATGCATGCATAAAAAAAATAGATTCAAAGTTCCTTTTCATTCTCAAAGTGAGTCCTATGATTACATTCTTTATTTAAGCACATCTACCTTCTAAATCCAATGTCTTAATTTCATTTCATAGCTCTTGCTACAATATGAGTTTAAGGACTTTTTGCATTCTTTCTCTAATTGTATAATTATTAGGTCTTTACTTCCATTATTGCCCCTTCATCACTTAGTTGCCAACGATCTTATTAGATCTAGTTACCTTAGAATTGAGATTGAAATGATTAGTTTCCTTGATTCCCCTTTAGGGTGTTAGGTTATGTGATGGATTTAAGTTTTATTTCCTTGCTTCACATCCTCCCCTACACACGTACAAAGGAAAAGGTCCTATTGGAAAGAATAGTAATGGCTTAATTGACGCAATTGAAGCTATATCCAGGAGGCCTAATGAGAGAACATGTCTAGGTTTAAAAAAAAAATCATTTTATTTAGGAAGGAACATAAATGTATCAGTTCCTAAGAATTGCAATGAGAGCTTAGATGAGGAAGATTCATTTCCTTATCCTATTCCTAAAATATATCTAATTTACTTCATGCTCATGAGGAGCGAGCTCCACAATCAAATATAATTGAAAGGGATGGTGATTCTAATGAAACAACTCTAATCCATTAGATAACCTATGAACAACTACATTCTATACAACTAGCTAGTCCAAAATATCAAGGTGAACTTTATATACCTCAACGATTTCAAAAAGCCGAATCTAGTCAATCTCAACCAATGGAAGTAATTGAACAAGACCAAAAAAACATTGTGAGTGTGGAATGAATACTGTTGACTATAGGAGATTGTTTCAACTTACCTCCTAAAAGTCAAGTATATTCTCATGAATATGAATTTGATTCATTGTTTAAGGCTACTACAAATAAGGATATAAATATCATTTACAACTATGAAAACCAACTCAAGGCAAGAGAAGGGTGTGGTGATAGGTCATATGAGTTCGATTCAACTTATGTTAACGTATCCATCTCTGATAAAATTAGGTCTAATGGTGATTTGAACACACCTTTGGATGAAATTTCTCTAGGTGTCAACTTAGTACTTTGAGCTTTTGACAATCTTACTGTGAATGCACTTGAACCAACTGAGTCACTTCCCTTCATTTATCCCAAGCTAATTGATTTGAACTCCTACAATACACCCATTGAAGCCCTACATTCCAAAAATGACTATGCTCTTGCTTGTTACCTCAACGTTGTCAAACTCATAAAGTCTTCCACCAACAAATCAAATGTGATGACAAAGACAAACATAAAATACCTCAGTTTCAAAATAAAGAGGAAAAATAATAAATATTTTGATGGCAAAAACCACATTGTAGTGGTATCAAAACAAAAAATAGTAAAAAAAATGATGTATCTAAGGGTAAAAACCTCGTTGAGGTACCCAAAGATGGGATGTTTGATGTCCTCTGGTTTTGCTTTCGGAGCACTCATCAGTTTTGATAGAACCAACACAACCAATCAATATGGGAACTGAAGAGAATCCACATATCATACACTTAGCTCAACCCTTATCAGAAGAAGGCAAAAACAAATTCATACCCTTCTTTAAAGAAAATAAGATTAGTTTTGAACATAAATATTTTGATATGTCGACTCTTGACCCTGATCTCATCATGCATCATTTATCCATTACACCAAGAGTGAAACTTGTGAAGTAGAAGCTAAGGAAGATGCACCCTCACATAGTATTACTGATCAAAGCTAAACTAGAAAAGTTTCTCAAAGCAAGTATCATCAAAATGGTTGACTATGCTAAGTGGATCTCTAGTACTCTACATGTATCTAAACCTTACAAATCAATATGGGTCGATAGATTAATGATTCTGAGTGAGAGAGTACTAAGATAATTTGTCCTATTTGTGGATAAAATATTTAATTTTGTCTAACACATCTTACCATTTTTCAACTATTTTTATATAGTAGATATATGATTTTGAGAATATAACTTTAGAATCAACTACATACATTTATTTCATCAACATTTCTAATCAAACTCTATATATATAGAGTTAACTTTTAATTTGTACATTATATAATTAAGTTTTATCACCAGCTTTACAACCAGACTCCATGAAATGAACCCAACATCACATAAGATTCACTCTTTTTGAACGTGTGAATATCAAACTACTTTGTAAAAGATAATAAAAAATGAGTTATAATCTGTAATTTTACATATAAATATTCTTTTTTAATTTTATCCGAGTCGCGAACTTCAATATCTCTCTGTCAGCAGAGTACACATTTTTTTTCAATTTATATTCTCTGTTCAACTCCATTTCTCTGGACTCCTGGAGCGATCGTCAACATTGTTATTTTAACCCCTAATTGCTCGATTCATATCTCTGCAAGCGATCGACAGCATTACCTAGAGTTTTCCCTTCGCTCGCTTTATATCTCTGTCAGCGACCAACAATGCGCGTTTTATGACAGCCTCTAAAGGAAGACGCCCCGGCCTTAAACGTGTCCTCTTGGCAATACAAGCGAATTGTGGGAACTCGTTTTTAAAAACCAGGTTGTGGAGCCATCAATCCATTCAATAGCCGATCAACGCAAAATCTTGTTCCATTCGCTCCTCTTCTGAATAAAACTAGTTGACATTTTTCCCCTTCTCAACCATGCTTTCAGTTGCATTTTGTAGTAGCATTTCAAGCCAAAATTCCAGCAGCCAATTAAAACCATACTCCTTGGCTTCCAACCCCAATGTTTGCAGAAGTTCGAACCTCAACGGACACCATGAACTTACACAAGTTAGCTGCTCCATGTCTGCTTCAATCCATAGAGAAATTTCAATATGCAGCGCCTGGTTACCAGTAGGTCTCCAAGCCAAACTCAAGGTTTCTAAAAGGTAAAGCTCATGGCATAATATTGTTTACAGAAGCAACATGTTCTGAATATATTGTGATATTCAATAATTGTGAGGTACTGAGTGCTAAGTAAAAATAAAAGCCCTATTATGACTTACCAATTTTGCTTTTTATTGGCAATGGCAGGGTCGTTCCTGTAACCGCAGCAACGGAGAGTTCCAGTGATGGTTTTACTCAGATGCCTCCTGTTAAGGTTATGCGTAGGATTTTAGAAACGCCGGGGGTGCACCAAGGCCCTGCTTGTTTTGATGCTCTCAGTGCAAAGTTGGTGGAACAAGCTGGATTTCGGTTCTGTTTCATGAGTGGTAAGATTTCTGGCCCTCCAACATTGTAAGAAAATAAAGCGAACACAGACACATAAAAGGAAGCATTGCAGTTTTCTATTATTTGCAGCGACCAATCATTTATTACAACTGTTCAAGGGGTTATTGTTGAACTGAAATATAGGACATGGCTCAGGGCCAAGTCCGAGTATGGTTCCCCTAGTGCGTGGTGGCCTTAAGTTTATCTATATAGTCTACATTGACCGTTATCCATGGCTGGACAGTCTAAGAACATGAGGAGTGTTGAAGATTGTAGCTGTGATAGAGATAAAGATTTTGTTCTTTATTAAAAGAAATATAATACTTCTGTATTGTAACACCAATTGGAGAAGATATTTATGATAATATTTGAGATAATATTATATGAAGAGACGTGTCATGCATAAAAACATGCATTTGGGAATATGTAGAGACATGTATTTGAAAATTGAAGAGACCTTTAGTTGTGATATGAAGGGTTTTTCAATTCTATATATATATCTATATATATATGATTGTCTTTTGTGATTGTGCACGGTAACATTTATTTTTTTAATAAAAGAATCATTTTTCTGGTGTGGTTGGATTTTTCCCTTAAAGTTGATGGTTTTTTCCAGGATAAATGTGTTGTGTCTTTATGTGCCTATTTTTGTTATTTTTTCTTTATTGGTGTCTTGTCATTATTTCTGGGCAAAATATTAACATGGTATCAAAGCCAAGATAGATAACAACAATAAAGAGGTCTTTTGGCATTTGTTTGAGAATCATTTTTCTATGGCAAGTGTTGAAGTTCATGTTAACTTTTGAGAAGATCAACAGTTTGAATCTCTGGAAACAAAAAAGATAGCAAGAACCTACTTCTGCAGGTTGGGAGTTTGAGTTGCAGGGTGGGTTTAATTGTGCTGGCTGCCTTTATTTTTTTGATGAGTGTAATGGGATGCTGTTGTTTGTTGTTGAGGTTTTGATTGGAGAAGCACTGAAGTGTGCACCTGTTCAAATTATTTTGATGCGCCTCATGTCACTTGGTTTCTATTTTATGATTTATTCTATGATTTTGAAAGGTCAGCTTGAATTGAGCGGGCTATGATCACAGTTTTACAACATTTGTAGTGTTACAAAAGTAAATATTTGGCTGTAGAATTTGGAGTTGGAGGCCCAGTCTAGGCATTTGCGTTTGTGAGTGTAACGGGATGTGTCAGTCCAAGTGGATAAAGATGGAGGAGAACAAGGGCAGTATGTCAGGCAGCTTGAGTGATGACAAGAAGAATTTGTGCAACGATAACGGAAATGGGTCGCCTTCAACAATTGGCAGAAATTGAGTTATTGTGGAGTTGGCGTCGAGGCAACAGGGAGCCGATGGGTTTTTGAGCGGTTGAATAGGTGGGAAATGGTACAGGATGATGGTGCTCTTGTGGCTCTAGATGGGGACTTCTGTGGTCACCTGAACATGTCTTTCCATGCCAAGGGAAATAGCATGCCGCATCCATTAGCGAGAGAGTTCAACCACCTATTTCTTTCATTCTAGTCACCCTTGCTTATGCTTGCCATGATTTTTTGGATATGGTATGATCAAGTTACTCCTGTGTTGGTGCACTTTAGGTCTTACCAGTTTTGAGCTCCTAAGTGAATGGTAATCCAATGTGAAATATGTCAAGTCAAGTCTAGACTACCATTAGGATGACTTTTCTTCTCATCTACCCCTGTGAGCCTACCCATGCGGGAAATGGAGCAAGTCAAGCACCATCACTTAGCTAGGTGATTCTAGGATGGGTGGGCAAGTGTCAAGCTTTTCCTAAGATGAGAAGAAAGCTAAATGAGCTCTATCGATACATCTATCCATGCTCAAAACCTGCTTGAAGTGAATAACCAGTTTTGTGTACATCAGAGGAAAAGATTCCATGAAGATATAGAACCAAAGCAATGAAGAAGCAACTAATTGAACAAAGAATCATGGAAAGCATAGACAAAAGCTGGCGATGCGTTTCAGGTCATTGATGTGATTAGAGCGATGATCCAGATCAAATCGTGATTAGCCACGTCAGGGGAAAGAAAAGTCAAATATCATATAAGTAAGGATTCGTGTGACTAAGCATGGAAGAGTCAAATCTCCGGTCATAAAGATCCACATGGCAGCAAACCCACAGCAAGCCAAGTGAAGTGGTTAATGAGTGATTGAATCCAATGGCCCTCGCTTTACCACTTTAGCTAGATGCAAACTCTTTAATTTTAGTGGCATAATGGGAGTTGTAGATCTCCTTCCACCTAGTAAGTTGCAGGCCCAGATCATTAATTCATCCTGATCGTCCAACAAAGTAAAGATCAAATGGCCCTAGTTGTATTTTAGGCCTAAATGTTGAAGGACAAAAGGTTTTGGAGAAAGTCTCCGGAATAATGGCACTTGTCCACACTCAAATCCATTTCGAGCCAAAAATTAAAAGGATCAAAATTGACTTGTAAACGACAACCGTAGATTCAAATTATAAAGGCAAAGAGCTCGCGTGATCATGGTTGTAGATTTTGAGGAAATCAACGACGATCACAAAATAGTTGAAAAGATAAATGCGTGGACCCAGAGCAAATAGAGTAATGCCACATGGGGGTGCGGACCCTACTTATTAACATGCAGTTTCCAGTCAAAATGCGAAGACTCAATCGCGATTGTCGATCAGGATTATTTGTGGCCATCCATTTTCTCAGCGAAGGAAGGATAAAGTTAAAGGCCTCAAAGAACGAAGACCAATCTTGATCATCGATTTGGTAATTGAAGATGGTACATTGACGATAGAGATTTAAACTTAGAGAAACGGCTAGAAATATGAAATGGAAAAGGTGGCACGAAGGGTTTTGCTGAACCAGTAAGGGAAAATGAAGCATTTCGAGCACATTCCAAATCGAGAGTGAACTGCATAAGCCATGGAGGATGCCGGAGGTTAATAAGGAATATTAGGCTGTCAAATCCAGAATTAGGAACGTTACCAAAACCCTGTAATGATGCCAAACTGTTAGGGTTTTTAGGGTCTCTGACCATTTCCGTTTTCTCTCTCTAATGTATTGAATTGTAATTGATGACTGATGATTTCTGAGCGATTCAAGTGCTCCGTGATTGTAACTAATGAATCTTTAACTAGCCAAGAACCCTAAGAGGGGGTCTATATATGTAATTTTAACAGATAATGTAAAGCATCGTCAATTTGTTCTGCAATCTTTCCCCCTGTAGCTGAGACTATTGAGTGAGAATCAAAAGGTTGTAGGGAGGGATCTGATGGTGTTTGTGAGTGTGTTTTCCTTTCACTGTCTCTTGTTTGCCGAGCTAACATGCATGTAGATTAGTTTCTCCTTGGAATTGTACGACAAGTTCATGTGAAGCTATTAATGTCTAGCTGATCTGAGAGTCAACAAGTGTTAACAGCCAAAGCAGTCTGAGTGCTGTCTTTCACATGCATTTCTTTTCTTTTCATTGGTTGCATTTCACATAGTATCCGATGGTGTTTGTGAGTGTCTTTTCCTTTCACTGTCTCTTGTTTGCCGAGCTAACATGCATGTAGATTAGTTTCTCCTCGGAATTGTAGGACAAGTTCATGTGAAGCTATTAATGTCTAGCTGATCCGAGAGTTAACAAGTGTTAACAGCCAAAGCAGTCTGAGTGCTGTCTTTCACATGCATTTCTGCTCTTTTCATTGGTTGCATTTCATACAGTGCCAAAGAGTGGGTCTGGTTAGTGAGAAACTGTTCAAGTTAGGGGCAATCTGAGAGTTGTTGTAGGTTGGCAGGGTGAGCTGAGTCTTATTGCATCATTTAATCTTTTCTACTTTCTTGTTGTTCGTTGCATTCAGTAGGTTTAATGTGCATTTAGGAGTAGGAGTAGTGTTAATTGTAGACCATAAACCCACTTGAGTTACTTATAGTTATGAGTAACTTGATTAAATCCTCTTCTACTCTCAGGTTAAGAGCATACCCCCACGCTTTGATCAATTAAAAACATAATTCATTGCACATCTTGCATATAGGGGAGCTGTACCCTTCAATTCATGGATTAGTGACATCAGATTGCACTAATCCAATCTGCTGGTAATAGTTTGTTTCTCAACCCTCTAGGCATTAAGAGTCAAGATAAAACCAATCAAAGGAGAATTAAAAACTGTTAACCAACATCCTGCTAGCTTGTATATGCTCCATGCTTCGTTTAAGTGGTGTTCATGATTGTTGGTAGTCAGCATATTTATGGTATTGAAAGTTTTCTACCGTTTCTATTCATTGTATTGTCCTTCATTTATCGTCTCCGCTCAACCATAATCAATGTGTGACTTCCTTAGTCATGGTCCAGCTGTTCTATTATCAATGATTCTCTTTTATATATTCGTCTTATTCTTTTCCATGAGTTTGGGTGACATGGCATCATGGGATGGCTTGATGTTATGTTTCTACCTGGAATGTCCTCATGGGTATCTATAGTTCATTGTTTTGTATTGTTGAAGGTTCAGTTTTATAGAGAATGTTGGGCCTCCAAAAATTGTTACTATATGAACATGCAAAGTGAGCATCTGCTGCTGGTTCTTAATTCGAGCTTTGTCTTTGGTGTCTTTCATGTTATGTTGTGCAACTTGTTGCAGTATGATGAATTCAGTTTAAAATACACTTGGTCATTTGCTCGGGTGAATCATCATGTATGAATATGTGCAATCACTCGAGAGGCAGATTAAATGTTCCTTAGATAGGAAGTGTGATTTGTTGTCACATGATGTTTTCAGTTACCAATATGTTTTTATGGGTTAATATTGAGGTTGCTAAGATTCTTGTATGTTTTATGCGAGATACTTTGCTGTTTTGGTCATAAGAGGTCATTACATGCACATATTAGAGAAAATTCTGCACTTCATCATGCTGGTTTGCTCTGTAGAAGTTTATTTTAAATGCATTTGATAGACTCTAGATGTTGGTGATTATCTGTTCTTTTATTTAATGAGACATTTTGTAATTGAGAAAGAATCTCTTGGAATTGCAATGAAGAACTTAACTGGAATATGAGGGACGTGGTGGCCTGCTTCTCTGTGTAGGGGCAGTTTCTGTTTGCTGTAGCTTCAGTTGTCGTGGCAAGGAATTTTTGAGTTACACAACATTTTGGATGGGCCAATAGGATGACGAGAGAATATGTTCAAAGTCATGCATACTGTATGGGGACACTTCTTGTAGTCATGGGACTGAATTGATGATACATGTCTTCATTAAAGAAGAAGAAATGATATTTAAAGGGAGACTAGTTAGTTTCAGAGAGAGGTTACATGAAAGAGGGAGATGTCTAATTCTTTGCAAGCTTATGTGGCAATGTGACTACTAAAGCTCCTCATTTGGTCAAAATGGAATCAACTATCTTATTGTGGTGATTAAAGTTGTCCCCGCTGAGAAGGGAGTCTTTGTTGAGAAAGAATACCAGCCATTCTTATAAGTGTTGTTTGAGTTCTTCTCTGCGAAGGAGAAGTTCGAAGTGAAATCCCCTAATTATGAGTTTTTCTCAGTGAAGGAGAAGCTTGAGGTGAAATCCCTTGTTAATGAGTTCTTGTTTGCGAGAGAAATTTGAGGTAAAATCCCTTGTTCCACCCCGTGCGAGTAGCTATAGTGGACCACCATTTGTGAGCAGGCATGGTGGAAATGCATTCTTTTATGAGAAAAGTTTGAGGTGAAAGCCCTCGTTCCACCCTCGACGAGTAGGTATGGCAAACCACCCTTTGCGAGTAGGTATGGTGAAAATGCATTTTTCTATGGGAGAAGTTTGAGGTGAAAGCCCTCGTTCCACCCTATGCAAGTAGGTATGGTGGACCCACCTTCTGCAAGTAAGTATGGTGTAAGTCATGTGTGTGACTCCATAACTTTAATGTTATGCTCTTATGAAATAACTTAGGTGAATTATGCTATGTTGAGCTAACATGTTTTTAGGAGAACCTATGTAATGAGAATTGATCATTGACATCTTTGGTTGTAGTTATGTGTGCTTGCGATGCTAAAGATCTCTCTCGAGAGTGTTGAAGATTGTAGCTGCGATAGAGATCTTTATCTCAGATTTTGCTATATATTGAAATAGAGATAATACCTTTGTATTGTGACAACTGGAGAAGATATTTTTGATAATATTTGAGATAATATTATACGAAGAGACGTGTGTCAGGCAAAGAATCAGTGTTTGGAAATATGAAGAGACTTTTATTTGGAAATTGAAGAGACCTTTAGTTGTGATATGGTCTTTCAATTCAATATATATACATGATTGCATTGTGTGATTGTGCATGGTATCAAGTTGAAGGCATTGTACTTGAACATTCATTTTCTTAATGAAAGAGATATTTTTCCGGTGTGGCTAGGTTTTTCCCTTAAAGTTGAAAGGTTTTCCTAGGAGAAATGTGTTGTCTTTATGTGCTTATTTTTGTTCTTTTTTCTTTATTTCTGTCTATCATTATAGCAGATTGCCTTAAAATGTCACCCATTATAATGTCCCCCAACGCAGCTAAGCAACTGATAAAATGCATTGTTGATTGATTTTTGAAATTCGGAAAACACAACGGATTTCTATCAAAATTTCAGTATAAATTCTTGATGATTGGCATGATTTATGGTAGAAAACAACAAGAAATTTGCAAAAAAATTGCTGTGTTTTCACAGATCTGGGAAAAAAAATCTGAATATTTTTTGTTTTTCGGCAACATTTTTTTGAAATAGGATTTAGTAATAATAAATTTAAAATCTAAGAGAATAGAATTAAAACTTGAACTATAAATATAAAAGAATAAAATTAAATATAACATATTGAAAATCTGGTTAAATTGTGACTCCCTCGAACATGAGATATGAAAAGGGAGAATAAAACTTCATTTGAAGGGGAGAGAGGAAGGAAAAGGGAAGGTGTGATTCAACAAAGAATCAATGGAAGAGAAAAACGGAATAAGAAGAAAATAAGTAGGTGACTCCTTCAAAAGGTAATTATGAAATGTCGGGACTCTCACAAAGGGCAAAAACGGTGAGGGGTTGTGACTCTTTCGAACAATGGTAAATGTGAGGTTATGACCATTGCAAAGGGCACACCTGATGAAGTGGTGCGACTCTTCCCTACATTGGAAGATATAAAGGGGAGAACTTTTCATTTGAGGAAGAAATTCAAGGGGGTTAAATGTGGGGAATATATATTATTCTCAAAGGAAACAATGAACAATGGCGACTCAATCTAATGAAAGATGGTAACCCTTTCACCATTGAAGTACAAAGGAGATTTCATTCCAAGCATTGAAGGAGAACTTACGAATCATCACTCATGAATCCATTCAAACTAATGTATCATCACCCATGAATCTATCCACACTTATCCTCCTTCCACCAATCATTAATACCTCAAGAAATCAAGCAAACAATCGATTAGAAAGATTGATCAAACAATCATCATTTCATCTTGGAATCAAGAAAACATGCAATTGAATTTATGGTCACTTTCAATCAACTATAAACAATGAGTCAATCATAACTTATCAATGCCTCAAATCATCACATTTAACTTGAAAGAGAAATTTCCTTAAGATGGTGATAATGAGCAATATTTGTATGAATGATCTAAAAGATAAATTGCCTTACAATAGTAAAGTTTTCACAATTCTTCATCTAATGTCAATAGTGAATTAACAACAATTCATGATCACCATGACTGATTGTAGGGAAATAGAATTGCTACCCATAACAATTTATAATTGCCTTCTGAATTGATTCTCTTCCATTCCTCTAGCAACAATCCCCCACAAAACTAACAGGGTTTAGTTAGACTTCACAATAACACACTATGAAGAGGTGCAGTTGGCAACTAGGGTTACAACCTGGCAGTTAATGGACATACCCCACTCCAAGGGTCACAATCTCGAAAGAAAGCCATAGCCTTCCAAGTCTGATGGAGTTCTATAAGAAGACATTGCCCAAATTTCAAGGATGACATCAAATGGACAACATAAGCAATCAGATATACAATAAAACAATTGATTTGATAATCTTTTAATTTATTGTTGTATGAAGTAGATTTACTTGTGTTTCTGTTGATTATATATATGTGTGATTGTGTGTGTGTGTATTAATGCCAGATTATATGCACTCAAAGAATTCTTGATTCTAAATATTGATGCATTTATCAAAATGAATTTCAACAATAGGCATCCATTCTATTAAGGAAAGGAAGTGCAAGGAGGAATAGTGAGGCTCACTTCATACACTGCCTTATAGGATTGGTTAGGGACAGCATAAAGGGGGACAAAGCCTCTGGTCAAGTCAAGGGCACCTTATTACAATTCTCCCTCCGACCCTATGTGTGTTAGTTGTTAACTACGAAAGGGACCCTCAATCATAAGAGGAGAGAAGGATAGTTTGATGAAGGGGAATCGTGTACAAGCTCCATTAGGTAAACAATCTCATGAGCATACTTAGGACCACATGAGACCAAGAGGGATAGAGTTTTTGCTCTTGGGCCTAGGGTTGAGGGTAATTAGGGCACCTCATCATGTCCTTTCTATCTCAACCTTTATTATGGTTGAACCCATCAGAATTGTGTTCTACATGTAGTTCTCTCTTAAGCCTAAAAATGGATGTAGTGCATGTATTATGATTATATGATTATTTGATGTTGTTGCAATTTCCAAGATATGCTTATCTCATTGTATTATTTGGTTAGGGTTTTATCTCAACTATATTGTGTCCCTTGTTTCATTTTGATTTTATGGATTTAGGGCAGATTACAAGGCAATCTAGGAAAGGGACATTACACCTATAACCTAACTGAATATTTACTGGACAAAGAAAATATTATATTCCAAAATTTTATAGGATACCCCGAAATGACCTATATAATGACTAAATTAAAAAATATCATTTTGATAGAGGTTAACTCAAACTTTAATAAATTTAGCTATACATCAAAATTTATCTAAGTTACTTGTATGGATATGGGTACAAGAATTTGGTACCTAGATATGGGCAAAATCTTTTGGGGTTTGGGTATGTTTAACCCCCCCCCACTCATTATAAATTTATATATGTACAAAAAATCAAAGCAATATACAGAATTAAATCATTTGATAATATGATACTTCATCATTGGTTAATGCGAAATGCCAAAGGTAAATATTAAATGCTAATTGATAGTTCTAAACTTTTCAAATAAGCTATTATATATGTCCAAGTTCACAATTCTCATTACAATTACAAAATTGGCAAGCAAAAATGCTAGTTGTCTTCTATCTTTATTGTATCTCATTAATCTTCAGAAGGATTGTCAAAAAAACATCATCTATTGGATTTTCAGCTACCACAGTTGCAAGTCCAAGATCATTTGAACCCAAAGCGATGCCACTCGCACTAGATGCACCATGTGTAGGTATGCCATCATCATCATTAGTTGTAAAGTCTAGTAAGATCCTCAATGGTTGCATCCAAGTTGGCTTACTCAGGGGTTTTGTCCCAAAGCTTCGCTGCCCCATCCTTGTATCGGGCGTCCTTATGTGACAATAGATACAGTTTGGAATGTATATAAACCTAGTCTTCAACATTTTTTGAACCCAACTAGTTGTGCTTCACTGAGTGGATAAAGTGTTGAAGTAGCTGCGATAAAGCTCATTCATACCTTTGTTTAATCTGCCTTGAACTATCTCAGAATTTCTCCTCTCTACATGTCTTCAATAGTTGTTTCTTTAGCACTTTTGAGACTCCTCCAAGCTTATGATTTGTGTCTATTGTTAAAGAAATAAAAGAATGTTAAGTACTATGTGTATAATACAAGTGGTTAAAAAACAAAAAAATTCTTACTTGTGAGAAGATCTTGATTGCAAGAGGTTGGAGGTTTGCGAAATCTTGACCATGGAGGTACCACCATGTGACAACATTCATGTGTGCTTGGTCATTAATAGTTGTTGGACTATGACTTCTTCTCGAGAAAAACAAGCCAAATTCTTTCGTAACATCTTTTTCCACTTCTTCATCTTGGAAGAGTTTAGTAAATGATTGCTTGTACCCATTAGCAACTTGTGCATCTCTATATGGTGGTAATATTCCTAGCATAGAATGTATTTTATTACTATAGTACCTCAGAGATAGGGCATATGCAAGGAGGTACAATGGCGTGGTCATCTTTTCCCAGTGATGATGAATGATTGATTCTACCTTTTTACAAAAGGTTTCACTTTCTACGTGGTCATTCTCATGTATTTGTATTACCAATTCTATTTTTTGTACCATTCGGTCCATGCCATCATAGACATCCCTCAAACAAGGTGCATATGTATCAGCAAATTGGAGCATAGTCATGATAGGCTCGGTGAATTCCATTACATATTCCGCACGAGCCCACCATTTGTCAGCTAAGGACAATGACTTGATGTTTTGGGCACTCTCTGAATTTGAAGACTTTGATACACCCCACTGGTTACAAATAGCCATTTGACATGATGCCTCTCACACCTTCAACAATCATCTCATAACAATTGTATGAGATGCAGGCTATGTCTCAAAAACCTAGGATCATGTTAATGGTAAGTTAATAACATTACATATTATGTAAATAACACATTTAAAAAATATTAGTAAGCTAGTAACAATACATGTAAATGAAAGTAATTTGGAACAACGTTCCATGGGGACATGTCAACTCTCGCCAGCCCCAGCCCTCCCCTCCCTAAACAAAAAAAGGTAAAGTCCTATCCCTTATAGGGGGATGTTTTAAAAACATGGGAACTTGTTCTCCCAAATCATCGCCACTTCTGCTACCTCTCTTGAGGATGTTGCTAAGTCACTTACTATGGGGACATGCCATTACCTATTGATTGCAACAATTAACTTAATGAAAACTAGGTACCTTCCATAGGGTAGTCATTGTAATGTCCTCAAGGTTAGCTCTTTGAGAATGTCAAAATTTAGGAAGTCTCTATGGAGATGAATTTGAAGTGAGACTCTAGTTGACATAGAATGATATTGAAGGAGTAAAAAAAAATAAAGAAACATTGAATGATACAAGTAATGCCAATGATAAAGTGAATTGACTGAGAGAAATATAAAGGTATTGATGAAGGCAAATATAATCCCAGTTTCTTAGTGGTGGTTCAATGCTATCAACTTCTATGGGGAATCCAAGTTTATCAAGTGAAGAAAATATCACAGTCAGTAATCTCAAGAATGGCAATCAAAGGAGGTTGCATGTGGTAAGTAAAATGGATATGAGAGCATATCTATAATACTACTACTTGGTTAACAATTCGATCAACTAAGGCATATGGAAGGTCATTGATTGGCAGTGATGCCTAAGAATTATTAAGGTAGTCAATGGTATCAATTATTTCAACCATCTTGACCTGACGCTCCATGTCAACATATAACAATGATTACATATGGTTACTACAAAGCATCAACAATTAAACTTAAGAATTGCTAGGTAATGAACAGCATTTCCTCAACTACGTTTAATGTTTTTGACTTAGTAAGAATGGTCGAATTGATAGTTAATCAACACTACGCTTTTTCTAGGACACGATACTGGGCGATGGCAGAAGATGAAGATCTCCTTACATCAAAGATTGCATACATGATGTGGCTGAAAGTAACTAGTGACAGTGTTTGGAATATGAAGATGACAACGACTAAGTTATTAAGGCGAACGAGTAAAAGGAGGAATTAACTAATTAAAAGATTAGACATCAATATTATTAATCCAATAAAACGATGCACTGAGGTTGCTTGAGTGATCATAACGGACACAAAGGAACAATGATTATAATAATGACTAAGTCTTGCAAGAAAATGACTAATTATGCTTTGATAATTATTGAATTGAGAAGCGATGATTAGAAAGGACAAATGATAATTGGTATAAAGATCAATAGTGATGATAAATATACATGTGCTTGGTTATGATTATCAAAGGAAAGGAGCTGAGAAGCTTAATAATAAGGGAAAGGTGCAATTAGCTAAAAAAAATCAATTATTATACAAGAAGAGTTATGATTTGTCTATGTCGTGAAGAGATCTAGTTTGAAAGGGATATATCTCTTCATCAACTAAGAGGTGCCATCCTTTTCTCCAACATGATATAAGAGGACATTTACACTAACTCAAATCAATCATCACTAGTGTTACATCCCAAATTTTTGATCTTTAAAAATAATATTATAGTCATTGTAATGGTTAATTAGATACTCTTGGATATCATGATCTTGTGAAATCGAAGTTATGATTAACTGAATTGATTCACGTGAAAATGACCTGTTAGTAGATTATTGTTAATTCGACAAAAATGAATGCTCATATTTTAAGATAAAGGTTAGTGATGGTTATCCATTGTGTAGTTATCAGTTATTTTGTTTTCTTAATATTCAATTTAAATGGAGGAACATATTATTGTGGAATATGCATTCTTGGTTGTAGGAGCAAACGAAGGGGGAAAAGCATTGCTAAACGGGATTCAAAGAATGGGGCACCAATTTAATCCATTGTTAGACCATTAGGTATGGGCTCTAACTACCTTAAGAGAAGGATTTAACGGCTAGGCAACAAAGTATACCTTGGACAATCATGAGCTACTTGGTCAATTTTTATAATAAGAGAAATACTAAACATTTAATATCATGAAAAGAACTATTACCTCTCTTTTATTTTGAGACTGTGGATGTGATCAACATTATAAACTTTACATATATGTGTATATATCTGTGTGTGTGTGTGTGTGTATGATGCCACCATGATACTCTGATAATATCTATGAATTGCACTTATATGTATATATATGCATGTGTATCTAGAGAGAATATAATGACAAGTACTCTCAAAATTACACAAGTGTATAGATATATGTATATGTAGGTACAATTATAGATAGAATTTAATAGCATGATGACATAATATTAATATGTATATACATACATATATATAAATATTTATTTGTTTAAAACCATGGGGAAAATATAAACTTTATGCTTTATTATGACTCCAAAACAATGAGCGTTGCCACATTTTTATCGGCATCTGTTTTTAAATTTGAACTTATGGAGTTCTTGTAACTGAACCAGAAGTAGGAGGCTATATCTCTTTTCCCCACGGCTGAAGGAGTATTCTCATGTTTTCCTCTTTTTTGTATGTGATTGCTCTATAAACCAAGTTATCCTCTCACCTTTTCATTTGGAAATCTGGAGTATGATACTACGCAAATTTCTGCAATACTGAGTGGCACGGGTGGAAGCCATAGCATGCAAAGTGGTTGCTAAGGAATCACATCAGCAATTGCATTGTCTCCTTTTTTTTCACAAGTCATGTATCATTCACAAGTTATTCACATCATATGCTATGCCTTTGTAATGTAAGAACTCTGTTTTTTATATTCATCATTTTCCAAATGCAGCAGTAACATAAGCTCGATTGCAAAAGAATCGGCTTTGCTTTGTTTTCTTTATGTGTGACGAATCCCTATCTATATACATCGGGTGTATACCCGTAGGGACACAATTGCTATAATTCCTTTGGAAAGTAACACAAAGAAAATGTTAATGCATAGTATCTTATCTTGTGTAAGAGCTGCTATATCTTTGGTTTGAAGTATCTTCTGATTTCTTTGGTACTCGATATTTACCAGCTGTGGTTAAATTCAGAATGACTCTCACAAACAAATTTGATTAATAAGAAACTCTATAGTTAAGCGCGTTCAGGCTGGAGTAGTACTGGGATGGGTGACCTCCTGGGAAGTCCCGGTGCTTCACCCCTGTGAGCATCACCTAGATCCAATGAGTGCTAAGTGTTCCATTTATCCTCATGAGAGATGGATTCATGTTCAATCACTACTCATGAAATATGGGTCAATGAGTCTGACTCAAAATCACATAGTTAAATCCTGATAGCAATATCACAATTTGACTTGCTATGGAAATTATCTCCTACTTATCAATCTCATGATTACCAACAGTCTCCTAGGATGCACACAAAGCTGGTTGAGCCAAGTGTAAATGGGTGAAGGGGAGAGATATTCCTGCAAGAAAAAATAAACTATTATTCAATGTCTTATTTATATGGACATTTAAAGGAAGAAATTGCTCAAGTCCAAGTCAGCTCATGGTTGTCTAAGTTATAATTGGTTGTCAAGTTGAGCGGTGGTGATTTGGTTGTTCAATGCCCACCTAGATCCTTGGCCAAGGTAGAATAGAGGCATGCTTGCCACAAATGATCACTAGAGGTCAAGAGTGCTAGGTAACAGAGGGAAGGTTGATGGAGAAATTCCTCAACCTTGTTTGCTGCTTAGCCGACACGCTAACACCAGTATGCTTAGGATGGCAAGGCTATGGCGCCCCAAGCTTAACTCGGGGTAGGGAGGGCCTTTCTCATAAGAGATTGTGTGGGGATATGTTAAGGTTTGCAGTTGGGAGGATAAGCCTATGTCAATGCTTCTCCTCTTTGCTAGATGCCGATGCTTGCACAACACATCATCAGTTTTTTCAGTTCATGTATGAAATCCTAAATCTTTTACTTGTACATACCTTTATATTACTTTGAAATGCATAGTAAATATGGTTAAATTGATTTGTTTATTTTAAAATGTAATTGTAAAAGTCAGTTATGGAAGTTAATTTAGTTGTCTTTCATATGAAATGGATATAATCCTTACTTAAATTTGGATTTATAGCTTCTATAGTTTAGAAATAGTTTCATTTTTGTATGATGTGTTGTTTCTAAATTACTTCATGTCACTCCGTTATGATATTCCGTTATAATCTTAGAATATGTTCTTTACTTTCAGCTTAAAATGGTATGTTACAACTAGACACTCATCTCTTTTATTAATCCATATTTGGACCTGCTCAATAAGAGCATTTGCCTTTGGCATTTTGGTTGCGATTTTCTCATTGTAGATCAGAGACGACACTATGTCTAATGTTCCCATTTTCGTGAACATCAAATTTTAGAGGATTAGCCTATATCTTGACTCTCGCAAGCTAGTCATATGGATAAAGGGTCTCAATTAGCAGAGTCATAGGCCAATTCTCACTCCAACTGTCAGGGATGTTTAGGGTTGCTCTTTGTTTGACCCAGATTGGCACACCTACTATTTATAGTAAGTTACTATTTTGAGAAATTTAGGGTTACTATTTGTGTATTTTGAGCAGGGAACTTGAACAATTGGTAGTAGCATGGAGTTGTGGGGACATCAACAAAGCTTCCAGTTCGAGACTTACTATTCATATTAAGTCAATTTATAGTTGGTGCTATTTTTGGCAAGGCACCTTGGCATTCGAGTCATGCAATGAGTACCTAGATTTGGAGCGAGTCTTTCAAGGAAGTTAAGGAGCTATTAGGTCATTCATAGTCATTAATTAAATTCCATCTAATTAATGATTAAATATAAAGTTTATATTATAGATTCCTCAAGTGCATAAAATATTTATTTATTTATTTAATAAGGTGACTTGGTGGTTATATTTGGAGGGAAATATATTATATTTCAAACATCTCAACGGAAGCAAATGTTGTAAAATGCCAAAGTTATGTTTTAGGTTATGCAAAGTGTAACTTGGAAGGTACTGACCAATTTGCATTGAAAGTTAAGAATGCATCCAAATGCAAGGATTGAGCATTCTATTGTGCATTTGATATTCTGAATTTGTTGAGGAGTTTGTGCCTCGGGTTTGAGTAATTGGAAGCTGGAAGAATTGGGAATTGTTCAAGTTTTTTTATCTTTGAATTGCTGTTCTTTGCCAGTGAATTGTGCGAATGATAATCTCATGCAGAGGTTATGATTGTGCTTAATTTGGTGACTGACTTGTGAAGAAGATTGAGCAGTTCATATCCGATTACAAGATTGGAGACTGTTTATTAATTGCCAAATGCATGATTATGAGAGCTGTGATTGGATATAGAGGCTGCCACTGCCGTAGTTTCAGGTATTGCTTTATTGTTTTTTGGCTGCATTTTGCCATAGATAACTGCGATTAGTTCCTTAGTGGCCACATTTGATTATCTGAGGCAGCATTTGTGTTTATAGAGCTGCAATCTGAATATTTAAGACAGCTTGAGTTATTTACAGGCGCTGTGATGTCAGCTGGAGAGCTTGTGTAGGTTAGTTGAGGGCCCATTTACCATTCAAAGGTGCCAGTGATTATGACCCAGCATCCACGTTAAGAAATTTACAATTCCAAGAGGCTGTGATGACTCATAGGAAAATTCAACGCCATTGCAAGCAGTTCCAGGTTTCTTAGTTTATTAGTAATCCATGTTGATGCATTCAATTTATAGCATTTGTAAATGTTTGCATACAGAAATTAATAAATAGAGTTTTTCTGTGCAAGTTGGCATTGTTATTTAGTCATTTCAAGCCTTGTTATATTGTTTCCAATTTTATTGTCAAAACAAAAGGAAACATATATTCTGAAATTACAAAAAATGACAAACTTCAAAGCAAAAACTGTTTCCAGCATTGGTAATCAGAGTTAGAACCTAGCAGGGTTCTTACACTGTGATTGCACATTTAGAAAGGATAATCAGAAACATCATCAATATTTGAAATTGCAAGCATATAATAGAGAATCTAAAACAGCAATATATCACTTATGGCAATATTACACATTTGCATAAATACACTGTCATCAGACACAAAAAATATATTGCTGCAAGCAATACATATCAATTGTATATATATATTGCTTATATCAGACATAGCATCATTTTCTATCACTATTAAGTGATAGAGAACATCATATTCATAGGCATAGCATATTTCATGTCATTATACCATACATTGCTATTAAACATATTGTTATTGATTTCATCTCACATACATATATTGTAATTGAATCTGAAATAGCAATTGGTATCTTACACAAACTTCATTACATAGTTTATTTGCAAGAATTTGATAGAGTAAGTGTGAGTAGTTGGAGTAATTGTCAAAGCTTTTCAAGTTAGCCAAAACAGGGACATTACACTCACAAAGATGATAAATTGCAGATTTTGCCTTGAAGATTTCAATCCACTTCTATTTTTTAATCTGCACCATTCCCCCAGCACTGCTCTGCCACTCTATCCCTGCCGTCCACCCATCATCCCCAAATCCATCCCTGCATCCCCTCATCCCCTCATCAGGAAACTCAGTGGAACTATAATTGGGAATGAATCCTTGATACTGGCTACATTGAGGCATTTGAAGTCTACACATATCTGGATCAATCCGAATTGTTTTTTACTGATATGACTTTTGGCAAAACCCAAGCATTGGTCTCTACTCAAAAGATTATATCAACCTCTATCATCATTTGTATCTCTTCTTGAACTTTTGCAACGATGTTTTTGTTCATTGTATATGGCCACTTCTAAAGGGCTGTACTCATGGTACTAAAGGAATTATTTGTATGTAAAGCTTTGGTTTCATTCCCTACAAATTCTTGTATGTGCATCCGCTTTCGACATTGAGTCACAATCATCTCCTACCATGATCATTTGGGGGCTACCTTTTTCTCCCAGATTTACTTCATTGTTGATTCTTTTACTTGATCATCTTATTCCATTCAAAGTTATGGGCTAGCGTATCATCTAACCGGGCAATCCCTTTTTGTATTCCTCTGTTCCAAAGGGAACTTGCGACTTTTTTTCACACGACCATTGAAATCACATTAATTGATGACTTAAAAAATCACATTTGAAGTCTTAATCATTCTCTTGCTAACTCGTGGAACTTGCGAAATGTTGAAATATATTATGATAACGCAATTGTGCGATATTTTTAGTGCATGACTACAAATGGGACCTTGTCGAGATGTGCATAGAAGATGTAACTAGTTGCAAACTTGCAGGGAGTCAGGAGGCAGTGTATCTGAGCCAAAGGTAGGCAAGTTTTTTTTGTAACACTACTAAAAGTAGATTCTATGACTTCATACCATATAAATAATATTTTGTATTTACACAAAATGTTAGCTAATTTTTGTTAAATTTTGAACCAGAAATAAGGAGAAAAAGATAGAGCAATATAAACGCAAGACAATCATACAATCCAAATACCCTCGGAAAACCCTCCTCTGTGAGGGAAACAATCTAGTTCACCCAAAAAATAAATCCTTTTATTATGAGCCTTAAAAGAAAGAACTGATTACAGTGTCTCAACTTCTCAGTAGAGTTCCATAATTGCATATGACTACGACGAACTTATTACAAGATGAACAACTCCGCTACACATATGCAAAAAAATGTCTTCAATAACTAGTACTATATTGACTATTGTAATTGGAACATATCATAGAATGATACTGATTAATATTGCTGCTTGAAAAGAATACCAAAACTGTAGCCTTCAATGAATAATTATGATCATCACACTGTCTCCAAATGTAACATGGACAGGTATTATAATTAATGAATTCAAGAGACTTCAAATCCATACGAGAAAGCTTTCTTATAGAATGAATATTGCTGGAGATCAATGTGCGATAAAGACCCTTCCTCTGCCGCACCCAAAACATAGTCTTTTAATTGTTATCACTAACGCATTATAAGGAACATGAACACCTGACTAAATGACTGACCTGCTGTTACATATGCTGACTGCTATAGTATGATATTGACGTTTTGGAGGTTATAGACCAAAAAATATGCAAAGCGTATTATGGTAAAATAATGAATTTGTTATTAAACAGAGATCATAAATGATCTATATATACAAGCATACACAAGAATGTTTCTATAACAAACAAAGAGAGAGATGGAAACATTCTGAAGAGAGAAAGAGAAAGTTTCCATAATGAACAGAAAGAGTTTATGGAAACATTACAGAAAGAGTGATCATTAGAAAAAGACAGAAGAGAGAGTAAATAGAAACTATCTAATATCGTAACACCCTCCCTTAATGGTCAATGTATCTTCAAAAAACAAAAATTTGCATGTCTTAAAAAAACATAAAAGGCAGCCTTGGGTTCATTAGAGATGTTTGCATGTCTTGCATTCTTGGATCGCATGACCAATTTGTGGCAATAGTTGCATTGAATTTGCTTCTTCTTGGAGCTATTCTGAGACTGAGCAAAAGACTAAGATGGGCCTTTATCCTTGTTAAAGGAATGAGTGGAAAATGCTTGTTCAGGTGTTGTTTTTTTTTGTTGAATCGTTGACTGCCTTCCAAGAGAAGATTGGTGAGAGATGCCATGACACGTTTTTTGATGCAAAAAAATTGTGAATATCAAAAATGGCATATTTTTGAGGTAGATTGACGAAAGACCCAAAAAATATGAAGAGACCCTTGGATAAGAGCTCAAAATACCCAGATAGAATTTGCTATTAGATTTTGATTCTATTGGCTAAAAAATTGAGGCACAAAAAATGATGCACCCAGTAAAAAAATGAGACTAGCCCAGCTGAGATTTGCAAAAACCCACCAAGTATATGCAAAAAATTTGTTAATCTGACATGGGAATCAAGGGTTTTAAAAAAAAACCTTAGTCGGATTAAAAAACTAGAAAAAACTTGCAGAGTTCTTGAATAGAGGGTGGATTTGATCTAAAAAGGAGGATTTTAATCCATGCACAAAGAAAATTGCAAAACAAATTGGACACCGAATCCTTAGTCGGAATTGGAGGAAAAAAGATGCAAAATTTGAACACGCTTAGGCAAATATTTCAAAATTTTTGAACTAATAATTTAAAAAAGAAATTTTTTTTTTCAAAGAGGCCATAAGTTTTCTCTGATACCATATTATGGTAAAATAATCAATGCATTATTAATTAGAGATCATAAATGATCTATATTACAAGTATACACAAGAATTTTTCTATAACAAACAAAGAGTGAAATAGAAACATTCTGAAGAGAGAAAAATAAAGTTTTCATAACGAACAGGAGGAGTTTATGGAAACATTATAAAAAGAGTTGTGAGGTTTTCACACCATCGCCCCAAAACTTTTGGGGACCCCCTTTTTTCGGTTGCCTTAGCAATTTTTTCGGAATTGTCTAGAGGTTTTAAATTGGTAATTTTTTACCTTGGACGCCTTCGGGCCAGGAGGGATTTGAGTTGGTTTATTTTTCACCTGGTGCTAAACATGATTTTCCAGAACATGTAATTTTATCCTTAGGCCAAATAGGTTTCAAAAACAACATTTTTTTGATGGTTAAAACATTATTTGACAGGATAAAATTGCAAATTTTGTACTTAGATGATTTTTTTTGAAAAATTTGAAATAATTATATAAGTTTGTGTTAGTGTAAATAATTATTATTTACAATTTACTTAAGTTTACTTAGGATAAATGTATTATTTTATTATTTATTAGGTTAGACACCTAGAAGTTTGCGTACTCATATGAATTGTCATGTTGACAATACAAGGTAAGCAACTCTAATTTAGCACATGGTGTCTACAACATTGGAGTATGCATAATCAACTGAGTTGTCATGTTGACAACACAGTTGTTCGCACTCTTAATTAAGCACATGGTGTCTACAACATAATTTTACGTGACACACTTTTGTAGGCTTATCCTCTTATCACTGCACTAACTCCTATGCTTAATGGAGGATAATCCACTCTTGGTAGATATGTGTTTAGTTGTGAGGCTTATCATATTGCTAACTCCTAGACATTCTAGAAGCATTCTAGAGGCCTTTATATACAGGCATTCCTAGTGTACTATAACATCAATTGAATATCATATTGTTATTCTGATCATACTCAGTTGGTCTATTTTGTGCTAGTCATTGAGCTTCTTGGTCTTGGGTGATTTTGCCCTAAAGCAAATTCTTACAGCTTGAGCATTTTCAAAATGAATCTATTAGATTTAGTTGTTTCGAAAAATCTTGAATTTTTTGGTGAAAAAGAAAATTTTTGATAGTGAAATTGAAATTGGAGTTTGAATTTTGATTGCTAGGAAAATGATCTATTTTGTTAAAAAAAATTGAAAGTGTATTGCAAAATTTGAAATTGGATTAAATTGCAAAATCTCATTAATTTGGTTGAAATTTTGCCTAGAGGATTTTAGAAATGTTAAAGGAAATTGGTAATTTGGAATTGAAAATTGATTTGGCTTGCTAAATTCAATTTTATATATATATATATATATATATATATATATATATATATTTGATTGGTAAATGGCCAAGGCCTTGATAACTTTTATTAAATTAAATTGAAATTACAATAGTTGTCCTCTGTTCAAATGGGCATTGGTAGGAAAGAATGGAGAAGAAAACCTCCACTCTAGCCCGGGACATCAGTTCTATATTATTACATTTTAAAAGGGGCATACTCCAATTTTAATGATATTTTAATTGCCAAAACATTATTAAATAAAAATTTTGACATCTCCTAGACTTACTTTGTTTCTATTTTGCAATTTCTGATCAAAACTAGCAATTGAATGGGCCAATTTCACTATGGGCTAAGTAATTTTAATGTTGCATTTAAATCTGGGCCATTAATTAAGGGACTAATTTAATTTTGTTTTCCCTCCAGGCAGGTTGGCCCACTTGGAGAGGCAAAAAGTGTGGTATAAGAGGGGCTTCCCCCCTCTTATTTTCTCATTCCTTTTTCCTCCTCCTCCTTGGGTGTGTGATTTTCTTCTAGAGGCAAACTTCTTGCTTGGGTGATTTTTTGGGGTAGATTTTTCTCCATTTTCTTGGTGGCATTTTTTCTTCTTGTTTGGGAAATTTTTTTCCCTAGGGCGATTTTGGAGCAGATCTGATTTTTTTTTTCAGCGTGGGCGATTTTTGTTGAGTCTAATTTCCCCCATCTTTGGCAACGATTTCTCTTCTAGAATTTAGCGATTTTATGTGGTGAAAGGACTATGTGATTTAAGGTCTGATTTTTGGCAAGCACGGGCAATTTTAAGGAAGTCGAAATTCTGATTTTTGCTAGGGCATCATTATTTGTAAGGAGGCTTGAAATTTTCGAGATCTGATTCGAATTTGAAGAGGGCCCAGTTATTGGTAAAGGTGGGTTTAAGGTAAAATTCTACTCATTTTTAGAGGTGAAGATTAGTTTTAAAGGCAGATTCTATTCCTTGTTCTTGCTTGGTTCGTTTCCCTTATTTTCTTCTTGCACTCATCATCCACCACTTTATTATTCCATTGATAGGCTAAAGTTTGGAGATATAAGTATAGATTTCATGATAGGACACTTGGAGAGGCAAAAATAAGCTAGACCACCCTAAGATTGAAGTTGGGAGATATAAGTGTAGTCCATCCTAAGGTAATGAAGAGACAAAAATAAGTGGTAGTCCCACTCCTAGGAAAGAAGGTTGGGGATTGATAAGTGTAGAGATAGGACTTGGAAAGACAAAAATAAGCTAGAGACCATCGATAGAAAAAAAGTTGGAGATTGATAAGTGTAGTCCATATCATTTAGAATGAAGTGGTAGAAATAAGTGTTTAGGATGGTAGATGTCAGTGCAAGCAAGAACTCGAAGGGAATGAATACCAAACAAGACAAGGAAGACATGATGCATAAGACCACCTTCTTGAAAGTGAGGTGAATAAGTGATACTAGTATCAGTATAGTGAACATGATACAATTGAAGGACAGAGTGAAGGAAGGATGATCTCCCATGGCAAAGAAGATTTACAATAGCGGAATTGTACACGCAGCAACTTTTCCTCCTACCTTGCCTTGTTCGGAATTGGTAATGGAGTGCGTATCTTGGTTTGATATTGTTACTAAGTCCATCATCTTTGATAAAGGGAAGAGAGTGTTGGCTAACATTAGCAGGCAAGTGGTCGAAGAAGCATTTAATATTCCCTAGTATAAAGGCATGATAGTGGTAATGATGGATTAGGCAGCCAAGTTATTTCAGGATAATCAGGAGGCTTATTTCATTCATCTAAAGTAGAATTGGCTACACGAAGGCAAGAAGAGAGTTACCAAATCGTCAAAGCTCACTAAGTTAGATTTTGAATCAGAGTATGGCAATTTTATTGTGCTTCTCAGCTGGATCATGGGCATGACTCAAGGTGTGCAATTCGAGAACTGGATGTATTTCTTTATTGATGAATTTGAAAATGGAAAGAGAAAATTTGATTGCGCTAGAATTATAGAAAAAAAAATTTCAAGTTGCAACTTAGGACAATGCAAAATCAAAACCAATTCTATATGGGATCCTACTTTTTCTATCTGATTGCGAGACTATATGAAATCCTGGACTTAAGGCCTTAGGAGTGATTGGCAATGGGTTGGGGCAATGTTTGGTGCATGAGTGCTATCCACAACTTCATTTGCACGATACCAAAGATTATAAGATGTTTTATGATGCCTTTACCATGAAGATGGTCAGGATATTGCAAAAGACACCTGCTAGAAGGCTTTCATTAGAAGCAGAAGCAAAAGTTAAGAAGTATGTGAGTTGGTTCATCCAATTTCCACAATTCACATATATTAGAGTAGTAGGGAGTACAGTTTGTTCGAAGAGACTTCCAAGATACCCACCTGACAAGATATTTTTGATGGAGTTAGCGAGCCAACTTGAGCATTATGACAAGATGATGAAAGTCAAAGGTGAGACAGGGATTACCTTCTCATTTGGAATAGGCAATCATACTTGCCCCAATCCTATCGCCTTTGCAGCTACAAAGGAGTTAGAATGGTATCATCTAGGATGGTATAGAGCAAGACAAGGATTTGATCCTAATGGTCTTATAAAGGCATCTCACGAAAACACATTCAAACATATTCCTATTGTAGAAGATTTTTGGGCCAATGCTCAGAGTGACTTTTACGTGAGAAAGCTAGCTTTCTCAAGATTGTCAGTGGCATGATGAGGGCAATCAGATGGAGAGGCCTTAATATTCCTGATCAATTGGAAGATGATGAAAATGTGCTAAAAGAAGATTATGATACAATAGATGGAACATAATTAGGTCCAGTGGATTGGGATGATCATTAGGATCCTTCCTTAGAGGCAGTTACAAGGACAATTGATCTACACATAGAGTTGTGGTACAATGAGAAGTTAAGACAATTACAAAGTCAAAAGGTACATCTTACTTATGAGAAGATGAAATCGAAGGAAGAAGGTCCAACAGAGTCAATCAGATAGAAAGGTGAAGGTAGTAGCCAACAACAAAGAACAGTTAAGAGCAAGAAGAGAGGTTTGGAGGTTGAGAAAAGTAAAGAACATCAGAAACCTCCAGCAAAGAGACAGAATCCAACACCGTCAAGGGAGAGCATAATTGAGGCTAGAGGCCAAGAGGATAATACAAGTGGACAAGGGGCTGCAGTAGAGGTGAGCTTTGATTCAGAATCAGGTGGTTATAGTAACAGTACCGAGTGCTCTCCTCTCCCGGAGAACCAACATGGAGATGATGTGACAGTCACTAGTGAAGAAGAGGATAGGCCAATTGATATTGAGGAAATAAGTTAGGTGCTCGAGGTCGTTGGTGATATTTTGCTAGTTGAACCGAATCTAGATTTGGGAAGATGCACTACACCGTTATGGTTAAGGCAAATGCTTATGCCAAGAAGCGAGGTGGTGATTGTCCGAACAATTGAAGATAGTCAAGGGTTAGTGGAGAAGGAAGATAGTGAGAAACAAAAACAAATTGCAAAAATGGTGGCAAAAATAATTAGGAGCGATGTTGGGTTTGCACTTGATTTTGAAAATATCAAAGAGGAGAACATAAATGAGATAGAGCTTGGATCGAGATTGGATGAGTTGGGGAAGGTTGCCATCAAGAAGAAGCATTTGACACCCTTGCCTTTCTCAGTGCTTTTATATATATGCAAAAGAATATGAGAAGGATCATTAGAAGACACTGCAAGCAGCGAGCAACATGATGAATTCAGCTGAGTTCAAGATGAAGCACACGCTTTGCCCTCCCATGAAGGAAGTCAATGACAGGCTAACCAAGTTCATCGCTTCGGCTAAGAAGATGAAAGAAAGGGTAGAATTATATTAGAAGACCATTTGATATAAGCACATGTAACATCCCGTTTTCCCGGGTCTAAATTAACAACTAACATTCTCAAAGAAAATACAGTTATCACTTCGTTTCATAGGAAAACAGTTATATCATTCTTGACCATGTGAATAAGATTTACTGTTAAAATTAGTTAGACAAAATTTCTTAACTAAAAAAAACTTGAAACACTATCAAATGAAATTATTACAAAAATTGAAAACCACATACCTTGGAAATTGGGATTGAAATCAAAACTAGGGATGCTTCTACAACCACCTGGGTTAGTCCACAAATACCACTATAACTATATCACTTGACGATTATCATCTAAAAATCGCTATTTCAAAATAAAATGGTGATGACAATTAAATACCACTATATTTAAAATTAGGGCATCACATACCACTGTATCAATTAGGGCATTGTTTACCATTGGAATCTTTTAGGGCTTTTGATACCGTTGTATCACTTAGGGCTTTCGATACCATGGATTCAATTAGGGCTTCCGATACCATGGATTCAATTAGGGCTTCTGATACTGATGGATTCAATTAGGGCTTCCGATACTGTTGTATCATTTAGGGTTCCGGCTATCACTCAATCAATTAGGGCTTTAGATTCCTTTCCTTCCGATTACTTAACTGTGACAGTAACTCAAGATTAGAAATATACTTATATTCGATATTCATATAAATCAAAAGCAATCCATGAATCTATCTCTTGCATTTAGGTGTAAAATAACGGTAACAATGAAATAACTCAATTTAATCTTACCTCATAAATAAAAGTGATAATACCTATTTCCTATAAACAATTGAATGCATAACTTATCTCTGTCTGACGCACGTCTGACATCTTGGGGAGAGGTGAAACATTGTTAGGGGCTTAACCACCCAACCTCGGACCAAATCTTATCCCCTCATGATCTCTAAAGAGAAAGGCCCTCCCTACTCGAAATAGACAGGGGACATCTTGCCATTGGGCATCCTGGTTATTAACACACCATACGACTTGGCAGCAGGAGACTACATTAACAGGATTATGCATGAGCTATTAATTTATTCATATTAAAAAGATAAACATTGAAATGTCATAACTGATATTGACTCATGTTATTTCAGATTCCTTTCTTCCACCTCATCACCCATTTTCTTAGCTACACAGCCAGGTGATCCCAGATGTTTGGAATTCTCAGAATAACCAGTTCTGCCAATATACAAGAAAATTACGTGCATCCAACATTTCATGATCTGTGATGTTCTTAAAGGATTCCAAAATTTGTTTCAAATTTCTGGTGGCATAATAATTTATGGATCCATACCATGGTTACTTGACTCCCACTTGCCAGGAACAAGGTTAAATTTAAAGGTGGTCAATCTGTAAATGTCAAACTAAATATCATCTTGATAAATGTTGAGAAAGGAAGTTGAATCATGGATTAAACAAACAGGGCTTTGGGTTCCACAATGGGAAATTGGAGGTGTCAGAATTAGAGTTTGGTCTAATGGAGAAGAGGCCTTGCAACATTGACACACTATGACAAGACTTTACAACATCACTAGATCATACCTCTTACGGTGAATACAATTGAAAACCGCAGATTGAAATATCTAAAAATAATGTCTTGTATTGGAATCTTATTCAAATCATCTTCGAAATACAAGTCCTCAATGCTTTAGCTAATTACAGACAAAGGCAATTTTTTTGTTAAGAAATCTATCAATGCAGAATATCTTATAACCTTGCTCAAGGACTATTGCTAGGCATTATGTGCCATATGTAGGATCATTGTCGCTGCTATCTTTAAGTAGACTATGTGTTATGGAAATATTATAGATCACCACTTTACTCATTGGAACTAGTATATTAATTAGAGGAAGACATGTTTATCAATTGGTGTTTGTAAGACACAGTTCACTCTATTTTTGGAAAGGGACCCATGAACACTATTGTATAACATGAAAAGGGACATTATTAAATAGTCAATCATTTCATTGGTACCATCTGCAGTTAAATAATCTCATCCTTTGCAAACAATAATAAAAATACATCTATAATTCTATGTGACGATTAACAAAAAAAACCCTTGATATCTGTAATTGAGGACAAAGCAGTAGAGGAGATCCAAGTTTTTGGATGCAACTCTAGCCGAAGATATTGGTGTCAAAGTCTGAGATAGTCTATAGATTATGAAGAACCTTCTAGGTACAAAATCCAACATTTGAAGATTTCGAAGGGATGCAAAAGAACATTGGGTATCAAGTACACATACTATAGATTGTGGAGGCTAATGTTAGCAGCATGATGTTTGTAACATCCACTTGTGATGGAAAAGCAATCCGAAAATATGCAAGGTCCGACGGAAATGAGAAAATATTGGAAAGGACTGGATGTAGCAGATTGAGTCAGCCGTGTCGCTGTAAAGGAATGGTGAGCCGACCATTTTGGTTGATTCACGGCTTATGACACCTCAGTCTACTCCTAATACGCCGTGGCTGGAAGATTGGAATCAGCTCCTCCTTGTTCAGAACCTTATGTGTAAACGTAGAGAACAAAGAGCCACCAAAGCAATGCAAGAAAATAGATTGTCTCTTCCCCCCCAAAATACGATCAATGAGACTCTATATTAAAAAGAAAGAGCTTGGCTCTTTGGCTACCCCATCAGGTACAAAGAAGACTATTCAAATACTACTCAAATCGAATTTTTAAAAGAAGGAAAATAAGAGGGAAAGAATAAGAAGAAAAGATAAATAAAAGGTTTAAAAATTATAGTTCGAATAGTATAATTCAAGCGATATTATATTTTAAACATTATTATAATCACTTATTTAAATTATTAAATTATAATGATGCCAAATCAATTTTATATTATATGCACGTATATAAATAATTATTATAAATAATATGACGAAAGATAAATTAAAATCCTTTAAGATATGTTTTATATTTTAACTCAATTATATTAATTAAATTATTTATTAAATAACTCATGCGAGTCCTGCAGATGTATTCTGTTCAAGTCGCTAGGTCTTCTACCCATTTGCTTAGTGATGGTGATGCTCCTACCTAATTCTTTTTTGACAATGTGTCCACCCCATTGACATGCTCCCTACAAGGAAATTCTCCACCGTTAAATTATATTATCATAATAAATTATTTAAATAATCACAACGGTTAACCATCTTCTTAATTCCATGAATTTGTGAATAACGATCAACTAACATGTCATCTTCACTTGAAATCATAATGACTAACTCTCTTACCATTTCACTAGATATAACAAATTAAATTGCCAACTGGCTTCATGCGAACCTCAACGGCTATATTTCAAGTTAGGTCAAAAATTGGGATGTAACAACACAAGTGGCAATTTCTCCTTATTCTTGGGTAGGATAGGTGTCTGATTTTGGTTGGTTACCATTTTGGTGCCTTCTCATTGGTTGCCACTTTTCTGTTTTTTCATTGCTGCATTGATGAGGTGGTGCCTTCTCATTGGCCAATGGGGTGGCAACCCTAATTAGGGTTTCTAGGATCTAATCTGGATCATTTATTTTGCCTCTTAATCTCTACCATTGGTTGTAATTTTGGCCCCTACATAAGGTCATTTGCTTTCATTTGTAAAGGGTTGAAGAAAATTGTTGCTTAAGATAATACCAAAATTGCTTCTCTTTATCATTGTTGTGACTTGCATGGTGATTAAGAACACTTGGTGTTATTGCATGGTTTCTACTTCCAATAGTTAGAGTTAGATTTCATTGAAGTTGTTAAAGTAGATTTTATTTTAAGAAAGTTGTTAAGAGTAAGAGTAGATGGATAGTTACATGGTGATATTAGTGGATGTTTGATAGGGATTTATAAACTAGGCCACTAGCATCCTAGTGGCTAGTTAGGAAGCCTTGCATGGTAATCTAGTCTTTTTCCCTTGAATCATTGCATCTTTGGAGGTATAGCCGCTAGTACGCTTTCATCAAATTCAATCCCCATCCATTTGCTAATCTTTTCATTCATAGGAGTAGGAGTAGAGCAGCAAGTAGTTTAGTAGTTGGAGTTTTGAAGAAGAAAGTTAGAAAAAAGAAGCATCACTAGCAAACACGCCTTCCATCATCATCACCATCAACATTGTAACACCCCCCAAGGGATCCAAAAGAATTAACCTAAAGTTTTATTAAGTTTGCCAAACATTTTTTTTTAAAGAATAACATACACATCAATCATAAAGTAGCAGAAGCAACAACATACAATTATTCATAAGAAAACATAACAGATTACATTTCTTAAAGATTCCAAGACGTTGAGTCACATTTTAATTTAAATAATACTAAGTAAAATAAATAACACATCCACATGAAAGTACAACTACAAGTCCATGCCACTTAAATAATATACATTTGTTTCGAATGCTACTTGGTAATAAATTTTGGAATGCACAATCATCCATTGTACATGTTATAGGGTATGAAAGGCTAAAAGAATATACATTTATAAAAATATATTACATCATCCTTTTTGGATCTATGAAACAAGGTACAATACAAGTAGTAAAATCATCCATCATAAAGATATAACCATTCATCATAATACACAAAGATAGAATGAAGGAAATGTAGACAACAAACTCTAGCCATGGCAGCAACGGACGGATCTCAATGGTAAGAGTAAAAAGCACTACCACCCGACCTCGTGGTAAGCCAAAAAGGTCCACTCCCATCGCGTTGAGGAGATAGTCTCAAGTCCCAACAGGAAACCCTAAAAGTAATCTAACTCAAAGGTTCCAAGATAAATTGACATCTAGACCCAGAGGCAAACATAGACACGTAGGAAATCTACTGTGTAAGCGGGCAAGTGTCATTGCATAAATCAACGCTAGAGTTACCTTGACAGTCTAACTTGACCACAGCCCCTTAGTGACTCTATACGACACTAGTATCTTTTCATATTGACAAGGCATACTAATGATGCGTGGTCGCAACCAAGCATTCTCTCTACTCCCATCCTAGTTTGTACTACCACTTGAGGCATGGGCGAGGACATACAAAGACTCTGATTAGGTTCATTTTATTCCCATTTAGTGTAGTGTTTTTACTTATTAAGTAACTTACAATGGGTTACCCTGGCAGCCACTTTGGGCCCCTGCCCAAATTGCAAGCCACTTCTCAACATTACATATAGATAACCTACCCTAAGCTCATGAAATCAGAAATCAAAGAATCATAGTATATCACCTCAGTCCTATACAAGTGACTGGAAAACATCAAAAGATAATTCACAATAACCCATCAGTTCTTTACAAGCAACTGGAAAACATCCTGAAAATACTGATCGAAGACTCAAAAAGGTTAAGTCAAATATGTCGTAACATCCATCTTGTTATCCCACAAAGACATTGAAAGCAATAACCAACAATATAACCAAATTCATCATAGAGCATACCAATCACATTACCATGGTTGAATTTAAAAGATCAAGATCAATTCATCGTAATATCACAAACACAAAACTCCCAAGCCTTTTGTAGACGTCTTAAAACTAGTCAACACTCTAGTCAACCCAAACCCAAAGTACAGACAACATACAGATAATAGTGTAGTTTCCTAGTTTGGTTTGATTTTGAAAACACAGTTGAGTCAACAGTAAGGTTAAGTTTTTGTTTCAATATATGTTTCAAGTAGATGAGATTCATAGTTTACCCTTACAATTTAACCCATTCTTATATTTGAATAAAGTACACAATTACCCCTATTTGATTTTAAGTCCATAATTCCAAAATAATTTATTTAAATTATTAAAATAATACTTATTGATTTTCAAATAAAATAATTTACAATTTTACTAAAATTAATATTAATAATAATAATTAAATAAATTTAAAACTTCATTGAATAACTTCCATTATTAATTAAACTTAATTAAACTGATTTTAATTAAATTAATTAATAATTATGATAATAAACACTATATTGATAACTTATTAATTAATAATTAGTAATAATTAACAAAGCTATTAATAAATTCATTAATTAAAAATTAACTATATTTAAATATTCATTAATAATTAAATTAATAATTAATAAAAATTATTAATTAATAATAAAATTAATATTAAAATTTTATAAATTTAAAATTAAAAAAAAGGAAACCCTTGCGTATCTTTAAAAAGCTTGCCGGCTTTGTTGTTGCAGCAGACTTGTTGCCATGATAGCAGGCGTACCTGATGTTCATGGCAGCAGGGCTGCCATACGGCCTTTAATGGCCGTCGACAGCTTGTGCTATCGTGGCGAGGTGGGTGAAAAGGAAAGGGGGAGGTGGGGATTTGGTGGCCTCGCCTCCTCCCAATTTATAATTATAATTTTATTTTTTTAAAATTTTATAAATATAAAAAGTTATAAATTGTTTCCAAGAACGCCCCCTCCCATAATATCATTTTTTATATATATATTTTTATAAGAGATTTTAACAATACTCTGATAGGGAAAATACAACAAACCTGTCAAGTATAAGGGTTTGAATACTAATTTCTTTCAATTACAGAATGAGGATTTCTAATTGCGCTTTCAATCCTGATATATAGATGGAATTCGATACGAATATCAATAAATTCAGAATAAAAGATTGAAAGATTCATACAATGAACTTTGGAAAACAGATTTCAACAATCACGAAGAAGATAGGAATAATAAATAATGTAATTAACTGGGTGAATCAAAACACAAGAATCTCCCTGGTTCTGATGCTAAAATAAGGAGTTCTCTCCTAAATTCGGGGCACTAATTGTGCAATCACTCGAGGAGACTCCTTGATCATAACTTTTTAATTCACTATTATCTTTTTCGAAACTTGATGCACACTTTATGCAATTTTAAATATCTTTATTTAAATTTACTTGCCTTCTCTTTTTAATTTATTTATTATATTTTAATCTCATGCATACTTTATGCAATTTTAAAACTCTTTAATAAATTAATATCTTTTTCATTCTTTAATTTATTTTCGAAGCGCAATTTAAAATATTTATTAACTTAATAATAATATTTAACATTTATTTACAAATGATCTCCTAAATATATTATTATTAAATTAAATAAATATTATTACGCTCTAAAATTAAACTATAATTTATTTTTAAATTTAATTCTCTTATTTAATTAATTAAATACAATTAAATATTGAAAATATAAATCACTAATTTAATCTTTTAATTTGACTTAATTAATAGAAAAATTAACAAAGACCTATAGGACGAAATACAAAAACCCATCATAAAATACCACATACAAGATCAAACTCAAGGGTTATAATTACAAATTTACGTCATATGACACATTCAGAAAGGTAAACATCTCAGATACTTGTCTTAATTTTCTAGGACAAATGGGTTTAAAGGTTAGGATTTGGACTCAAGAATTTATCTTCCCTTTCTTACCATTGAGATAATGTGATAGGGTACGCTCATCCTGGCAATTCAGGAAAGTCAATACCCGGTACCTGCTGTAATCACCTAAAAATGGTCATCTAGACTATTAGCCCCCTTCTCAGCATTTTGGCTAAATTAATTTAATCATTTACCTAGACCAAATTGCTAATAATCAATTTATTTGATTATAACCTATAGTTTGACTATGCTATCCTAAGTTCATTATTTGATTAAAAGAACATGTCCCCTTTTAATTAAATAAAAGAACCCATTCTTCTAACCCACTTAAAGTGCACACATAAAGTCCTTTTTCTATTTTGCAATTAAAAGAAAAGGCTTTGTGACTTTTGTCTTATATGACAAGTCAACTTATATTCTATTGGTTGATTTGTGTGTGCACATGGATCACTCCTATTTTCGAATTTCACCGTTGATCATCCACCATCTTCATCTTGATCTCCACCATCCATACATCTTTAAAAGGGAGAGAGCTTTCCCCCTCAATCCATCCATCTTTTGAACATTGTTATGCTGCAGGTTTTCTAACAGGTTTCTTTGGAGCTTTGTGGAGAACTTCTATTTCTTGTCTACATTCTCTCATACCATAGCATCTTAGCTTAACTTTCATTTTTACATGTAGCTTAATCTCACATAGCTTAATAATGGTATTGTAACACTCTCATCCATGCTTAGAATAGCTGCACTTTGCATTTCATTCTAGCTTAATCTTCATTTGCATTGCATTCTTGAGGAACTCCTTGGGACATTTGCATTCTTGCATCTTGTCTTTGGAACCTCCCATTGCATGGTTTACTAGCAAGAAGAGTATCTCTAAGGCTCATCTGAGAGCCTTTTTATTCTTGAAATATACTCTCTTGCACTCCATGGATAGGGAGCTCTAAGCCGGCATCTAAGCATTCCAACTCATGGAATCGTTTGGATAGAAGGGTTTAGAGTGTGACACAAATCGAGTGTACATTTTTGGCGCCCACCGTGGGGCTTGAATCAAATTTTTAGCTCCATTTTCTTTCATTTCTTATCTCTGGTTTTTTACAGCAGCATATTGAGTCTAATCAAATGCTTTTGTAGAATTATCACTTTGATTTTAAGGCCAACCCATAAGTAAATTGGTTTGAAGGTCAAAAACTTAGTTGGTTTAAATATTTGATCATATCTTTTAAACCGCTTGGAGTTTGATTCTGAAATTTTTTTTGGAGGTTGGATATCTACTCAAAATGTCTCAGTCCAATTTTCAGAGCATTTTGACGTGATTTTCGGAAGTTATGATATTTTCTTTATTTTTCATAAAAAGCCGTTTTTGATCGCAAATCAGCGCATTTTTTGGAAAAACTTACATTTTCAGAAAGCTTTTTGAATTCTAATGGGGGTTCTTTCTTTGTGTTTTGAATTTTGAGATCGTATTAAGGATAAAAAATTCGATTTGATAAATTTGGCCTGTTTTGACAAAATCAATCTCTAGGGAGCAAATGAAGAGATTTTTTAAAATTTCTTGCATTTTTGGAAAGCTCTCTAATTTTTAACAGGGGTCTCTTTTTTTCATTTTCATTTTTGGATACGAAATCATAGCAAAAAAGTTCAATCTTGTTGACTAGGTCAAAACCAAAGAGTAAAAATGAAAGCATTTGTGATTAACTTGCACTTTCTTTGCATGTACTTGGTTGGAGGATAAATTAGATTTTTGAAGCAACTCACCACTTTTTATTGCAGATTTTTATGTTATTTCACACTAACTTTTTTTGCTAACAAGTTGTGATTTCAGGTTGCCATCCTTGTGAAAAAAATTGAAACATTGCATAAAAAGAACGCATGTCAAAGCTTCAAATGCACAAGGGCTACTAACGATTGTTTGCAGGGCTGCCCAAAGCATAAAAACCCAAATTTTTTGCTTTTTTATTTTCATGTGTGGCATTGAATAATTGTTCATTTTTCATAGGCACATAAAACTTGTGATTGGAGTCTTTTGGTAATAGGAGAGTATGCTCTTCACCCTTGTGGTGAATCAGAAATCTTGACTTGCCATTTGGTTTCAAAAGCAAGGGGTAACTGAATCTTCTTGGCGTGTTTGGGAGAAAATGATTGGAATAGGAGAGTATGCTCTTCACCCTTGTGGTGAACCAGAAATCTTGACTTCCAAAATTTGATCCACTTTGTGTAGTTAGAACCCTTTAGAGGGCCTGCTCTCGGACAACCTGAGAGGAACGACCCAAGTGGGAACAAGCCGATTACCTGGCTCTTCCAACCCACTATAAACTCAAGGCTATCAAGGACACAAAACCTTGGTAGACGTAGTGTTTATCTTCGTCTAGTGTGATCGCTTATGGGATTTCGACCATAGGGAGATCACTAGGCAAGAATGCTTAAGGTACTCTTGTGATCGCGAGATCGGTTACTCATCGCAAGGTGAGGTGTCCCGTAATTGGGAGCAAGAGGAACACTATGAACGGAATCCCTATCTAAACACTCTAAGTTAGTAACTACCCTTTTTTAGCCGCTCAACTTCTTGGTGCAAGGATCGATCCTAGTGGACTACCCGGATCACCCCAAGATTTACACTCACCATATGTGTTCCCTTGGTTATGCTTATGGCATTTCCATGACAAAGCCAATATCTCTTGTGGGCAACCACTTGGTGTGAGGCGAAGGAGCATCAAGCGTGGGCCAAGTTGTTGAGTAATGAACCATGTCCTTTAGGTAGATATTGCTTGATGTGTTCTCAAATGTGGTATAGCTGTGAAAATCTTTTGAAAATACACATGATGATAATTCTAGGGAATTCTTTTGAGACGTCACATATGCTTGTATCATGCAAGGTTGCTTTGTCCCTTGCTTGATTGTTTGAAGAATACTCCATGTGTCACTATCTTGCTTGGAAAGAAATTGTTTTTGAACATCAAACTTGCTATGCTATCAACTATTGTCAAACTTTGTCAACCAAGTCTTAACATTTTTGTTTTGTTGCTTGCTAAGGGGAGTCTCATCATTTGACTTTGATTTGCTATGTCTCTAGTTTTTGAACATGCTTAAAGTGGCTCTTTGGTCTTGGTACTCTGGGTCTTTCTATCTTCATGGTCTATGCATGCTTGCTAGTTATCCTTTTGCTGAAATGGTTGCCTTGATTTCTTGACTACACTCTTGGGTTGGAGAGTTGTTCACTTGTCACCTTGCTTGCTCTATCTATTTGGCTATTTGGGCATCTTGCCTAGCTATTGACTTGAGTCATTCATGTCGTAAGTTTCTTGGACATATTGTTTGACAAGTCACTTTAATCTCTCTCTACTATCTTGGCAAGTGAACACTCTACCTCCTATAGTTTCAACATCAAGTTATCTTCTAGGCTCTTTTATGCTTGGCTTTGCATCTACCACTATGGATTTCAAATCTTGTGCTACCAAACTTCAACTGAATCTAGATGATCATGATATCCTCCATGTCACTAAAGAGTTTCAAGATCTATATGCACAATACAAAGAACTAGAAGAGACAAATGATCTTTCTTACCTTCATCTCTCTAAGCGCATGACAGAAATGAAGTCTAAACTTGAGAAAAGGTTAGAGGAGAAGATTGCATCATTACATGAATCTTCCTTAAGGTCTTTACATGCATGTGAGTCACCTTCTTTGAGGTCATCCTCTTCTTCTAGGTCTACATGCTCTACTTCAAGACATCAAATGTCTTCATCTTTTAGATCTAAAGACCTCTTTAGAGAACAAGCAAGTGATACCTTCTTTGAGCCTATGTTAAAATTTCATGATGGACCTATCTTTGATGAAGCTAATGATGAAGACATGGATGCATACCATTCACTTGAGAAACAACAAAAGGACTCTAGACATACTTCTAATAGAATTTTTTCTCCCTTGGAAGATTCTTATGATGACACATTGCAAAAACTTCTTGGTAATAAGATCATCATGTTACCTAAGTCTAGCTCATATGGAAACCCATTCTTGGATATCTATTGTGCTTATCATCAACATAATGAGCATAGTACTTCAGATTGCATTGAGCTAAAACATAAAATCCAAGATCTTATTGATAATGAAATTATTGATACCTTTAATGATTCATGTGGTGAAGATACTTCTCTTGAGCAAGATTACATTAATGAACCTATGTCTAGTAGCAGCTCTATTACATCTTCCACTTCTTCCAACACTCATGCATCTCCCGACATTTCAAATCTTTCCAACTTGCCTCCAACAAACAAAAAACCTAGTGCTTTCCACATTGACTACGTGTATCCTCAAGGGCTACCTCTAAAAGAAACTCAAGCTAACCTTCACTTGGCTGCAAACCTTTTCCATGCTACTAATCCTAAACATCCTCAACCTTCATGCACTACTATGCCTAATCCAAGCACTACTCCATTCAATCTTCATTCTTCCTTGTCCTTAGAAGTGGCTCCATGTCAAGAGGACTCTCAAAAAGAAAAAGCTATAAATGTCAAGAAAGATCAAGATCAAGCACCCTTTCATCTCTTTCAAGATTTTTCCCCTCCATATCCTATATCTTGCCCACCTCCTAAGTATGATGAAGATACCACTTCCATTATCTCCCTAGAGCTTACTGAAAATTATGAGAAAAGTTCTCTTCATATGCTATCCAAGGCTACTTGTCAAGATCAAAGCATCCCCTCATGTTCTACTTCTCCATATCCACTTCAAAATTGTGCTCAAGCTTCAAGTGCTCCTATTAAAAATGTTGCTTCTGTCAAAGCTACTCATGAGTCTATTGATGGCTTTGACCACGTTTCTCACTCTAAAGATGTTGATGTCCCTTTTCACTATCCCTTTGCATCTTCTAAATCTATCCTTGGTCCTTATCCATCTAAGCTAAAGCATTCAAACCTTCCATCCATATTGGGGCCTTATGTTCCTCCATCTCCTACATTTTCCACTCCTAGCTCTCTCGTCATACCTCAAGATCAACAAAGAAGCTCATCCTTGATGACTTTTCACCCATCTATACATCTAAACCAGTCATATCATCCTTATTCATCCACAAATCCCAAGTCCTTTGGAAGTGAGAATAAACATAAGAATCCATTGAAAAAGAAAGATCACTATGTCCCATCTAATCGACATGTGAATGCTAAGAAAGAGAATGCACAAAAGAGACCGCAAAGGTCCACTATTAAGAGAGCTAAATCAAAAAAAATGTGGGTTCCTAAATCCATCATTGAAGAAATGCAATCTCAAGCATCCAAAGAAAAAGAAAAATCTAAAGCTATATGGATTCCCAAATCTCTTTTGAAAGGCTTGAATGTTGAACAACAATTGAAGTTGACATTCAAGCTTCCAAAGAATTCCGCTTCATCTTCTTCCAAAAGCATTCTTCCATTCCATGTGCCTAAATTGCAACCTTTTCTATCCACTCACCATATTCCTTCACATATTCCTTCATTCACATTTTCTCCATCCTTTCGCCACCCTTCAAGGTTAGTGTTGACGTTGATCTTGCCTTCATTTCTATCTTCCAATCTCACTTGCTTTGCATAAAGCCATATCCTCCATTTTTTTGTCTTCCATCTTCCTTTCCCTATCGGCATCTTTGAGCATATCATTTGAATTCCTTTGTATATCATGGTTTAAACATTCAAAGAGCATTATCTCAAAAGCTTGACTTATTCCAAAAAAAATTGAAAAAGATTGAAAAAAAAAAAAAAAAAAAAATTTTAAAAAAATGAAAAAAATGAAAATGTGCCTTAGTGAAAACCACTTCTTGTGGCACCTTGGTAGCAAAAGTAAAGAGAAATAAATTTATCCTATGGTGAAAACTACTTCTTGTGGCACCTTGGATAAGTACCATGATGAAAACCTGGCAAACAGGTATCATGCGTAATTCTTCCATCATCCATCTATCCCCTCTTCTCTCTTTGATCTTGACAATGTTGAGCTATCTTTGCATATTGGCTATCTTATCCACCAGATTTTCTATTGTGCTCTCCCATTCACTCATAGCCTCCATCTTGAGCTTTATTCTTATTGCTCTATCCCATTGCTATACTATCTAGTTGACCCCTTGGTCTTGATCATAATAAATGAAACATGGTTCTCATAGGTCTCTTGACATGGCTACTCTCTTGGATTGCACGCTTTCATGCTATCTCTCTCATTGGCTTCCATTGCTTATCCTACATGCTATCTTACTCATTGGCTTCCATTTCTTATCTTATATGCTATCTCACTCATTGGCTTCACCACTTATCCTACATGCTATCTTGCTCATTACTTCCATTGCTTATCCAAAACATGCTTCATATGACTATTTCACCTCTTTCCCTAGCTTGGGTACTCTTGAGGAGTCAGTCCTTGAGGATCACTTTTACTTGCTTCATGTTCCTTTTTCATCCATCTTTTCTTATCCACCAACTTGTTTCTCCATCGTGTCCTATACCTTGCTAGACATTGGGAGAAAATCATGTGATCTTGCTTGAGAACTAGTGATATCTAAAACCTTCTGAAAAATCTTAAAAATCAGAAAATGTCCTGAAAAAATGATCATCTTAGTGAAAACCTCACTTTGATGTATCACCAAAAAAAAAAAAAAAAAAAATCTGTCAAGTGGTGAAAACCTGGAAACAGGCGCTACTTGAAATCCTTGCACCTATTTCTATCAATCTCAATCATCCACTTCGCTACACATTTCCTAGCTTGGAATTGTTTCTTGTCCTCATCTTGTGGGCATAACTACTTAGCCTATTGAGGTATTCTTGTGCATTAGGGTTTCTTTGACAACTCACAAAATAGTGTTTCTCAACACTTCCCCCACTTTGACATCAAGTGTTTTTTTAACACTTTACAGATAGTTTACCTACAGTCTCCGATGTCGCAATATTTCTCACTATCAGAATCAAGTCTGGAAGAAATGGCCAAGTGACTTACACACACACACTTTAACACTTAAACGACTGAGCTATGCTGATCTTTATCTACTTTGTGTGCTGTCTATGATGATTTCTTTGCTAGGTGTTCCCTCCCTAATAGTCTTTCAAGGATGTCATTGACTAGAAGACTGGGGGCATGGGACATATTTTCTTGATTTCTTCTTGTGGGTATACTTTTGTTTGTCTATAGTGTTGTAAGCATTCATGCTTGTCCTATTCAACACTTTGACTTATAAATGTATCATCCTTGATTGTTTTGCAAGACCGCACTCAGGGTTTATCCTGGCGCTTATGCCTTGATACAGGTGTAATCTTGCTAAATTAAACTTAGGGAATTTAATCGTGTAGTTATCTTGACTTACATGTCTCTGATGCTTAGATTGGATTTCCACATACCTATCTCATATTGATCAATTTCATATCCTCATAGTTATACTAGTGATGGTTGTATGATCTCATGATGTCCCTAATAAATGCTCAATGATGAAATTAAGAGTCTAAATGTTATGCACTTCTTGCTGGTAAACCACTTTGCATATTAGCTTGCATTTTAGGTTCATTTTCTAGCTTATTCTTGCATTCTTGCATATGGGGAGAGCTCTCTTTCTTCATCTTTTTGTGGACATATCAGCTCACTCCTTTCATATATTTCTTTACTCTCTTCTTGTTCATGTCTTTTCACCTTCTTAATCTTTCGCTTCATCTCTTTTCTATCTTATCATCTCATTATATAAATTTTTGACCTCTTAAATAATTTCAACATCCTGGATTCATTTTCGGGATCGAAATCCAAATTCGAGTTCATCTTGATGGTCAAAATTGTCTTTTAAAATTTTACTTTCTTCTGAGCAGTTAGCTGACCTTTTGAGGTCTAATCTCTGAATCATCACTGGGGCATCTTCATTTCTTCATGTCTTCATCATTTCCATACTTCATATCTACTTCTATTCACCTTTTCACATCTAAATCCTCTTTCTACTCAATTTGACCTAATTTTTATGCTATATCTTTCAAGGTCAACTCTAGTCAAACTGGGGCATTTTATCAATTTCTTATAGTCATTCTTGGGTTCTAATCATCTATCTGTCATCTTGGACATTGCTATATTCTATTTTTCTCATTTCTAGCCAATTTTTGCATCCCCTTACCTCATTTCAATTTCGATCCCGAGGGGGCAGAAATACTTTATTACTGATTGTTACAACTATCTATTTCTTAGGAGCATTTGTTTGACCTTATCACTTGCTCTCAACCTATTCACTTTGCTAGGTGTTAAAATTCTTTTTGGATCTTAACATCATCTTCCTAATGTTCAGTACTATCGCTATTAGGCTGTACATTTAGGACTTGCTATCTTTTTCTACATTTCGTTCTTCAAAATCAGATATCTATATCTATCACCGCCTACTTGGCTTTCTGTTTTCTTTGACATAATGTGTTCCCAGATCGATCACACATTAGTCAAAGAGGGGCAAATGTAATCACCTAAAAATGGTCATCTAGACTATTAGCCCCCTTCTCAGCATTTTGGCTAAATTAATTTAATCATTTACCTAGACCAAATTGCTAATAATCAATTTATTTGATTATAACCTATAGTTTGACTATGCTATCCTAAGTTCATTATTTGATTAAAAGAACATGTCCCCTTTTAATTAAATAAAAGAACCCATTCTTCTAACCCACTTAAAGTGCACACATAAAGTCCTTTTTCTATTTTGCAATTAAAAGAAAAGGCTTTGTGACTTTTGTCTTATATGACAAGTCAACTTATATTCTATTGGTTGATTTGTGTGTGCACATGGATCACTCCTATTTTCGAATTTCACCGTTGATCATCCACCATCTTCATCTTGATCTCCACCATCCATACATCTTTAAAAGGGAGAGAGCTTTCCCCCTCAATCCATCCATCTTTTGAACATTGTTATGCTGCAGGTTTTCTAACAGGTTTCTTTGGAGCTTTGTGGAGAACTTCTATTTCTTGTCTACATTCTCTCATACCATAGCATCTTAGCTTAACTTTCATTTTTACATGTAGCTTAATCTCACATAGCTTAATAATGGTATTGTAACACTCTCATCCATGCTTAGAATAGCTGCACTTTGCATTTCATTCTAGCTTAATCTTCATTTGCATTGCATTCTTGAGGAACTCCTTGGGACATTTGCATTCTTGCATCTTGTCTTTGGAACCTCCCATTGCATGGTTTACTAGCAAGAAGAGTATCTCTAAGGCTCATCTGAGAGCCTTTTTATTCTTGAAATATACTCTCTTGCACTCCATGGATAGGGAGCTCTAAGCCGGCATCTAAGCATTCCAACTCATGGAATCGTTTGGATAGAAGGGTTTAGAGTGTGACACAAATCGAGTGTACACCTGCAATCTGCATAAAATCCACGCATGTACAAACACATATATACTAAACTAAACAGGCAATGGCAGGAAGTGGTGCATCGTGTGGATCTCGACTAGTAGGTGACTACGACTCACTTCCTTAACCACATCAAAAACATCATACATAAAGAAAATATACATGCACACCATACACATGCAGTATGGGGTAAGTATGCATAAGAAAACATGTATAATAATCCATCTAACTAATCATCATCAATAATTGAAATCACTGTAATAATCACCATCATGCATACATGAAGTAAATAGTACCAAGTAGTCTCATCATAAAATCAACTAAATATGAAACAATATCTGATAATCTGAAAGATAATGCTACTAATCATCAAGCATAAAACTGGCCTAAAAGAGTTTGGCAATAATAATAAAATGTAAACTAGGGGCAAACACTACAAACATCATTTAGTACTCATATACTTTACAAACCCAGACATCATCACCATCACAATGAGAGTTCAACAATCCTTGAATGAACAATGTAAGGTGACCTATGTGATTAACCAACAAATCACATTAATATAACTGAGTTAATATCCACAGGTGTAAGGAACATTGGAGTTTTTCTCATGTCTTCATGAGTATTTACTTTTCAAGAGAGGGATTGAATGTTTGATATTTCATGTCAAGTATTCAATCGCTATATGTTATGTAGTGGTACAAAACTGACATCAGCAAGAGTGACTATTAGAAATATACGGAACAGAGTAAATACAAACTATATAATTTCATAGTAAAATGAACATTTTAAAAATATGCAAATAAGCACGTAAAGCCATCACCGACAAGATAAACTATGAGCATAGTTGAACTGACATTGTGATAGATAAAAGTGTTAAGAAGTCCACGTAGGATCTTGTAAGGAACATCAACTTAGCTAATGTAACACAACCGTGATAGAATGCATTACACATAACTCAGTAGATAAGTTTGAGCAACAAAAGTAAGGATTGATTGAGTTAGAACCAATGAACAATTAATACAGGGGAACACAAAAATTGTAGAAAAGCATGATAAATCTGTCTCACTACTGCACTAGATTTCAACATTCCCTCTTAGCAAGAGAGATCTTTAAAGTATTTAATCATTACAAGTGCACACGACTCCAACCAATAATGTCAATGCAAAACTCACCATAGGTTTAATAGCATTGTTATCTTAGCATAACTCTGTTAAAGGTAAAGATAAAGCCCTGAATTTGAAACCCTCGGCTTCTCAAAAATATGAGGATGAGGAGTCTGAGACCGAGAAATCAGAAAGCCGTGCGAATATTAACCCTGAGGATGAGGATGATATTGACGCCGGGGATTTAAGCTCTAATTTGGACGGGTACCCGGAGACTAAAGGTAATAATGAAAAAGGGAAAGAGGAAGCCAATAGTGAAGGTAATTCTGAACAGAGTAAATCTGTTAATGAGGGTAACCAGGCTATATCTAGTGGGGGTGATAAAGCGGAAGATAACACTGTCGGGAACCCTGTTGAGAAGAGTAAGGAGGACCATACGGCTAAGACTACTTCTCCTATCAAGGGGATAGAGGAAGAAAAAAGGAAGGACTCTGCTCACATAGAGGACTTTGCCGGGGTTCGAAAGGAGGATCAAACGGAAATGGAGGATAAAAATGACAATGTCCGCTCCCCCCCACACGAGACTGCTGAAGATAATAGCGATTCAATGCAGAGGGATACCATGCTCACCTTCCTGCACTCTGCAAAGGATAAAGCCGATACCATACTCAAAGTAGATTCTTGGATCTATAATGAAATGATGGGTTTGAAGAAAAAGGTGGAAATTCTGCAACAAAACCAGGATACTACCAATGCCAAACTTAGCCAACTGGAAGGGCAGATGGGAGACATCCCTAACAAACTTAACAACTATGAGCAGAACCTCAGAATGTTAATCAAGGAGAGTGGCACTAAGATGGAGCAGGTCACCTTGAGTATATGTGCGGCCGCTGCAAGCCTGGGCAAAAGGGCTAATGAAGAAATCACTTCGGCTGAGGGTTCGAGCAAAAGAACAAGGCAGAGCTCAAGGAAGAGTGCAATGAAAGTTGCTGCTGCTTCGATTGCTGATACCATTCAAGAGACTGCAACAATTGGTAAGGAAGCTGCTAAAATGATCTTAGAGCTGCAATAGTGGCTCTGGGTCGGGTCCTCTGGTTTTGTTCCTGTCTGGTGCTGGTTACTGGTTGGGGTCTCTGGTCCTGGTTTTTGGTTTTTCTCATTTAGACTGTTTGTGGTTCCAGGTCCCTGTAAAACCTTGTTTAGTTTGTTCATGGACTTTTCTAGTGGTTTCAGGTCCCTGTAAAACCTGATTTTGATACTGTTCTACAGTTTGTTGCAGGTTTCTTTTTTCTGTTGGGTTGTAATGCTTTATCTTTCTGCTTTTTGTTAAAGGGTTTCGGGGTCCCTTTAAAACCTGCTTTTACCGTAATCTAAAACAATGAACAATTGTTATCACATCATAACAATAAACAAATTGTTGTCTCATCATAACAATAAACAAATTGTTATCTTATCATAACAACAAACAAATTTTATCTCTAAAAAATAATATTCACCATAGCTACTCTTGGAGGGTGAAAGATAAGGATAAGGCAAGGAGTCACACACATGACTTCCACCATACCTACTCGCAAAGGGTGGATTCACCATGCTTTACATGCAAAGGGTAAAAAAAAAAATGAGGGCTTGTATGTTAATCTTCTCCTAGAGAAGATTGCACTTCCCCCATGCCTACTCGTAGAGGGTGGATCCACCATGCTTCTTTGCAGCAGGTGGATTGAGGGCTTAAACCTTAGATTTTTTCCAGAGAAGAATTCTCTCCCACCATGCCTATTCGCAAAGGATGGAACACTAGATCTCACCTCGAACTTCTCTCGCAAAGAAGAACTTATTATGAAATGAATCATAGGAGTTGAGACTCTTTTTCAGCAAGAGCATCATTCTCCACAATTCCAAGCTTATCTCGGAAGTAATAGAACTTCACTCTAGAAAAATACTAGGTGAGAATGTCACCAATCTGCTCTTCAGTAGAAACACACTTAAGCTCAATAGCCTTTCTTGGAACCATATCTATTAGATAATGATATTTAATTTTTACATGTTTTGACCTGTCAAGAAAAACGAGCACAACTTTGATAATCACACATAATTATAGTAGGTGCAGAAAGTTGACCAAGTAAACGAACAAGTAATTTATGAAGCCACACATTTTTTGCACCCATACACACTGCAACATACTCTGCTTTAGCAGTGTGCTGAGCCACACAAGTTTGGTTCCTGTTGTAGCAAGAAATATTAGCTGAACCCAAGCTGAAACAACCTAAACTACTCTTTTTGTTAGACACACACCCTGCCCAGTCTGAATCAGAGAAGCCTTAAAGGTTAGCTCAACATCAAAAGAAAGTTTTAATCCATATACCACTATGCTATGAAGATATCTCAGAATATGTTCGGCTACAACAAGATAAATTTGCCTTGGTTCACACATAAATTGACACAATGTATTTACTGCATAACAAATATCAGGTCTTGTGTTGAATAAATACATTTTGGAACCAATTAGCTGAATATACATGGTAGCATCAACTAAATATGAAACAACAACATCCTCATGTAATTTCTTCATATTTGCTTCCATAGGATTGACCATGGATTTACAATCTAGCATTCCAAATCTTTTCAATATATCTACGACATATTTATCTTGACTTAATACCATTTGGACAAGCCCAAGAAAATAATGCAATAGTTCAAGATCTTTCATTTCAAATTCTGGAGTAAATTCACTTTTACAGTTAACAGTAAGATTATCATCACCAGTTAGAAATAAATCATTAACATAGAGCACAGGGATCAATGCTTTGTTACCATTTATTTGAAAGTATAAATTTGGATTTGCATCATTCTTTCAAAACTCTTTGGAGATAATTATCAATTCTCTCGTACCACGCTCAAGGAGCTTTCTTGAGACCGTACAAGGCCTTTTTCAACTTGCATACATGTGATTCTTTATAATGGATTACAAATCCTTTAGGGTGTTCAATGTAGATTTCCTCTTCAATGACTCCATATAAAAATGCTGTTTTAACATCCATTTGATGAAGTTTTCAGCCTTTCATTGCTACGATAGCTCTTCTTGTTCTAATAGAAGAATAATGAGCTACATGTGCAAAAGTTTCCTCATAATCTATGCTTTCCTTTTGTGAAAAACCTCTAGCAACAGATCTAGCCTTATGTTTCTCTATACTACCATCAACAACATTTTAAAGTTTAAATAACCATTTAGAAGAAGCCACAAATTTACCTTTTGGTCTTGGATCAACATCCCAAACATTATTTGTAAGAATACATTGATACTTTTCCATCATTGCATCCTTCGATACTTGCTGATTAGAAGCTTCTTCAACACTAAAAGGTTCTGAAGTAATTATGTGAATCATTAATGCAACATAACAGACAAACTTTTGTGGTCTCTTATTTTCTCTAAAAGTACTACGAGGATCTGAAAAATCAATTTGACCAGGTGGATAAGATGGACTAGCATGAAAATCTGAATTTGCAATCTCTATCTGAATCTCTAAAGGTGATTCTGGATCAGCCATAACAAAATCTTGAGAATTCTCAACATTTCTTTCATCATTTTTAGAATTAGACTGTTTGGGTAATTTGCAAGCTACAATTTCATCAAATGTGACATCCATGCTGATTTCAATATGTTTTTTTTTTGTCTTGGAACATAAATTCTATATGCTTTTGAAGAATTAGTATAGCCAACAAAAACTCCTTTCTTTCTTTCCTCATTTCGTTCTTTCTCTTTAGGAATGTGAATATATATTGGACAACAAAAAATCCTGAAATAATTGTCTGGTTTGATACTTGAGAAAACTTCTTCAGGAATCATGTTGTGAAGAAACTGATTTGACAACAATTCTGAATGTGTATTGCTGTCCTGCAAGCTTCAGCCCATAGAAAGGTAGGAAGAATCATGAATCATTGCCTTCTCTACTTCAACAACTGTCCTATTTTTTCTTTTAGCTACACCATTTCGTTGAGGATTGTAGGGAACACAAAACTCCTCTTAATCTCAACTTAAACACAAAAATTATGGAAAATTCCATATACATACTCGCCACCATTATCAGATCTTAGAATCTTAATTCTTTTGTTAGACAAATTTTCAACCAAAGCTTTGAACTCTTTGAAATGAGGCAACACTTTGTCAGATTTTGTAGACTTAAGAAAATAGATCCAACACTTAGGAGAGAAATCATCAATGAAGGAAATATAAAACAATGTCCACTAAGAGATGCAACAAACTTTGGACCACATAAATCTAAATGTATAAGCTCTAGAATTTCTTTAGCTCTAGATTCACTACTATGTAAAGTACTTTTAATATTCTTACCTAGAGCACATCCCTTGCAAACTCTTTTATGATCCTAATTTAGTTTAGGAAGACCAACAACAACTTTTTCTACAAAGGCTAAAGTTTTGAAATTTAAATGTTCGAAGATCTTGTGTCATAATTCACTTGAATCAGAAGAATTTAGAACAAGTGCATGAAGTGGACAAGCAGCAAGTTTACAGAGGCTGTCACGACGAACTCTAATTTCACGTGCTGATTTAAAAGCATAATTCTTTTTCCATGCGAAAACTTTACCATTAGTGAAAGCCACAAGATATCCTTTATTCTCTAATGCTGATATAGAAATCAAATTTCTTTTTATACCCGAAACAAATAACACACCACTTAAATGAAGAGAATTGCCAGAATCCAATTTAAAAGATGTAGATCCAACACCTTTTATTGAAAAACTAGCATCATCACCAATGATGGCTCGTAAGTGAGAGTCATTTTCCTATAAATTAGAAAAGGTGTTCTTTGAATCCAGTAATGTGATGAGATGTGCCATTGTCAATTAACCATGTATCACTATTTGTATAAATATTACTGGAAAGTGCATAAATACAAAGAAAACCTTCAGAAATAATGCAAGACTCCTTTTGGGGAGATGAATTCTCCACATTTGCAACAACTGCTCCATGAGGAGGTTTTGGTCTCATATTGCAATTTCTTGCAAACTGACCAAATTCATCACACCTAAAGCACTGAACTTGAGAGAGATCTCTTTTCTTTTTCTTGAATTCAGGAGCTAATTCAAAACTCTTTATCTTTGAATCTTTTGAAGCTTTCTTTCTTCCCTTTTCCTTTCGAAGAATGAGCTGCAAGAACGTGATTCTTTTCATGAAGACTTCTTCGATTTCTACCTCTTGCTTCTAATCTACATTTTTCTTGAATGCAATCAACCCTTAATCGATCAAACTTTGAAGTTCATCTCTTCCATTAATGCCTTGAATGAATGACTCCTAGGAGTGAGGAAGACCATTAATTGCCAACATCACAAGGTCTTTGTCACCAAAAGTTTCATCAATAGCAGCAAGTTGATCTTTGAGTTCTGAAATTTTCATGAAATAAGAGACCACAAATTCTCCTCTTGACATCTTAATGTGTAGTAATTGACACCTTAGAGCAAGAGCTCTACCGGTGTTATTAAATTCATATAGATCCTTTTGAGTGTTGAACATTTCCCTAGCAGATTCCAATTTTAAAAACATTGGAATCAAATGATCTTTGATAGAGTCAATCATGATCTTTTTGGCCATTACTTCATTCTTCTTCTACTCAGCTTTACCAACATCATTGGATGGCTCTGCAACATCAAACTTTATATAGACTAAAAGATCATTTTCCTTAAGAGTAATCAGAACTCTTGGCTTCCAAGAAGCAGAGTTTGAAGATCCCTCTAACCTGTCCTCAACTTTTAAACCATTCACCATCTTCACACACTGATTATGAAGAAAGAACAATTGGGAAGATTGAACAAGATGATAGAACTTTTGGTTCAAGACCGAAATGCTTCAAACCTGCTCTGATACCATGTTAGATTTTGAACCATTATAAATGCAAGAAAATCACACAACACAATCCAAATATCCTGGGAAAAACCCTCTTCAGTGAGGGAAACAACCCAACCCACCAAGAAAGAACCAAATACAATATCTCAGCTTCTCAAAAACCTCAGAGTTCCATAATCACATATGACTCCAACAAACTTATTACAAGATGAATAGCACTGCTATACATATGCATAAATATTTCTTCAATAACCAGTAATATATTTACTCTATTGCAATTGGAACATATCACAAAATGATGCAAATTAATATTTCTGCTTGAAAAGAATACCAAACTTGTAGCCTTCAATCAAATTACGATCACCACACCATCTCCAAAAGTAACATAGATGGGTATAATAATTAATGAATGCAAGAAGACTTCAAATCCACACAAGAAAGCTTTCATACAGAATGAATATTGCTAGAGATGATTGCATGATAAAGACCCTCCCCCCGCTGTGCCCAAAATGTATTTTTTTAATTGTTATCACTAACTAGCATCATAAGGAATATGAACACCCAACTAAATGACAGACCTGCCGTGTGCTACGGTATCATATTGATGAGCTGGAGGTGAATAGACAAAATGATATGCAATATGAACATTATAATAATATGCAAACAAACACATAAAGCCATCACCGACAAGATACTATGAACATAGTCAAACTGCCATGATGATAGATAAAGGTATCACGAAGTTTACGTAAGCTTTGATAAGGAACGCAAACTCAGCTAATGAAACATGAACAAAATAGAATGCATTACATAGAACTTAGTACATAAGTTTGAATAGCAGCAAGAAGGATTTATTGAATGAGAAACTGATACAAGAGAACACAAAATTTGCAGAATTGAAGCATGATAAGATTTGTGTCGCAGCTACACTAGATTCCAACAATTTGTAATGTTCAAACTTCACATCACAAGGATCTTTTAATTTTTAAATTTACAAGATAAAACAACATTAAAATCTATTTTATTTTGGTGGGGCTTCCATCCAAAGAAACATTATGTTTTTGTTATGATAGGTGAATGATTTATATTCTGAGGTTATATATTGGGCCATTGCTTGCACTTCATATTTTGTGTCTATTTTATCATGGTTTTATTTGATCTATATTTAGGTGCTAAGATTTCTATCAATATTGTCAATGACAATATGCTGTTAGACATGGTTTAATTTTGTGTCTACTTCTTATCTATATCTAATGTTAAATAAATTTTCAACATGCACATCATGTTGTCCTGCATTTTGTCACCACGAAATGTAGGTAACAGTCGGAACTTTCTCAACTTAGATTCACATGTCTTTGAGTTCAATTCATCATTTAATTGGTTAGAATTGATCAATCAGTCGACCCCAATTGATCTAATGAATCCTTTTACTGAAGGCTTTCATCAATTCTTTTTAGTGTTTTTTGTTGTCGAGCCTATGCTTGATTTTTTGAAGCCTTCAACATCATTTTTTCCCCTTTTTGAGTCTGCATTTCTTGGCTTTTGGTCTTTTGGTTTTACTCAAGTCATTGTTTTCGATTTTCCCTTCAATTTGATCTAACTTAGGGCTTAATCGGAGTTGGCAATCAAAAGATATGACCATATTAGTGCTAAAAAAGTGGACCTTTTAGGTGCAACTACACGAATTAAAATATCATGTTATATTTTGAAGTTGACATTCATTTTTTGAAAAATATAGCATAAATAGATTTTATGTTATGTTTTAATTACTTTATCATTTTAATTTTTCACTTAAAGTAACTATAGAGCACTTTATGTTATATTTTAAATTTGAGTTGCTTTTCAAATTTTCACTTAAGTGACTATATTAACTATATAGTTTAATTTAGTTTTTGAGTTTTAAATAAAAAATTCTAGTAAATATTACTTTTAAACTGATATGTGCACATTATATATTTATTTATATAGTGAAAGTATTATTTATGATCCATTTCAATAAGATTTCTTCAAAAATTAAATTGACATGTGCTTAATTCATCACATAAGTTGTCTCTAACATGTCTACAAACACATTTTCATCAAAAAATGCATATGCACCCAAAAGGTGCGATTTTGAATGAAAAAGTCATTTGAAAACACGTAAAACATGTCATTACATGTGTTTTAAAATATGCAATGACTCCAAAAGGTGAGACATGCATATTTGAGTGTTTTCAAAACATGCAATGACCCTAAAAAGGTGCATTTTGTACTAAAGGTCATTTAAGAGCAAAATTCAAAACATGCAATTGCATCCAAAAGGTGCGATTTTGCTTATAAACTCCATTACATGTAAATTTAAAACATGCAATTACACCCAAAAGGTGTGGTTTTGTTAAGGAGTCACTTTTGATGTTTTTAAACATGTAATTGCATCTAAAAGGTGCAATTTTGCTTATGGACTCCATTACGTGTTTTCAAACATGCACTTGCATCCAAAAGGTGCAATTTGAAATGGGGAGACTCTTATACATATTTTAAAACATGTAATCTCTTCCCAAAGGTGTGTTTTTCCTTTAATACATGCATATGCCCTTGTAGAACCCGAAATTGAAGATTGAAAGGCAAAAAATTGATGTTTTCCTCCTTCAAGAATATGTTTTTCGTAAAAAATGCTTAGATCTATCCATACAATGGCTTGAAATCCATCACAAGGGGGGCATTTTTGAGTTTTAATGCATATACATGCATTTGGAGGTCACAATTTTGCATATCCATGACAAAAATGACTTAGATCTTTGCATTTTTGAGCCACGTTTTGGTGAAAAACACCCAGATTTGGGCCAGTTTTGATCACTTTTGGGCTCAAATAGAAGTCGTTTTGAGGTTTTGATCCATATATATACTATCGAAGAACACATTTTTGCCTTTAGATGTAAAAAAAGCTCCATTTCATGCCTTTTATGAATCACGATTTTGCTAAAATCGCTTAGAAAATTGGGTTTTTTATTCACTTTTATGCATTTTGAAGTCACGTTTTTGCATTTGGGTTATGTATATGCATTCGGGGAAGACATTTTTGCATTCGCAAGTCAAAAGCGATCAATTTACATGCATTTTTTGGTCACGTTTTTGCAAAAATGACCCAAATTTTTGCATGAAAAGGGCACATTTTAATTTAAAAAACTCAAAAAATGACATTTCCAGCCCATATGTTTGGATCAATAGAAGTAGTTTTTGAGTTTTAATGCATGCTATTGCCTTTGAAGACCACGTTTTTGGCATTCTAATGTCAAATTTGACCCTTCGTTGCTCATTAATATTTTTCGAATGCAAGTATGGAAGAGGTCAAATTATTGTTTGAGAATCTGGATTTGGAGGAGAATTGGTCTTCAAAGTTTATGATTCTTGCTATTTTGGCTCTTTGATCTCCAAGTAAGTGGATATTTTCAAACTTATTTATCAATTCATGCTTATCTTGCTATTTTTTTTGCATATTGTGGCTTGTTATTGCACATTTGTCCAAATGTATGCCATGTTAAGTGCAAATTCTCTTTAAATAGGATGAAAATGTTCATTTTTAAGTGTTTGGAATTTCCTCAAATTCCAATTTTGAATTTGCACATGAAAACAACTTGCTTGTTGACATGTTTGAGTTTAAGACCAAATGTATGTGTTTTCTTTGTGCTTGTTTTCGTTGGTTGTTTGCTTGGTTTCTTGTTTTTCTTCTTTTGGAAGAAGTTGCAAGTTCGTTTCCAAGAACTTGAGCACGTTTCACTTCACTCCACCTTCCACCTCTTAGTTGGTCGAGTCACCTAGGCAAAAGAATTAAAAATCAGCCAAGTCAGATGAGTTGGTCGAGTCACCTAGGCGAGTCAGCCAAGATACCTAGCCGAGTCAACTCAGTTGACCCACCGAGGGTGCCAGGGTCACGGGTCATTTTGACCCTGCAGAGGTAACTTGACTTGCTGACTCGGATGACGTGCCTGATTCGCAGCAAGTATTGTTACTATGCTATTAATAATATATTCAGCTTCAAAGTTGTAATTAGTGTTCAATTGATTGATTCATTAAAAATCAATTAATTAACACTAAGGTAATAAGTACATTATTAATAAAGTTATAAGTCATAGTCAAAGAGGAAGTGAGGTGTAATTACGTTGGATAAAGAATAGGGTTTTGTGTTGATTAAGTCTTGTAAAAGGAGTGATAGTTCATCATTTATGCCATGTGTCATAATGTAATGTCCCTTCTTTGGGGACATTAGAATTATTAAAAATGAATGAATTTACAATATTAAATTTGACTATGTAAGCTAGAGATTTATTATTAAAGGTCAAATTAATATTCCAAGTGGTCACATGAGGACAAGAAGGAATAAGATGGTTTATCGGAGAGAAGTTGAAGAGTCACCAGGAATAGGACGAAGGCCAGAGGGAAGTCGAAGAGTCTCAGTTTTGTGATTAAAAAGAGAAAAAGACTCATGGCTGAGCATGCTTGATTTATTATTTAGTTCAGTTTTCTCTCTTGCAAGAGTCCCATAAAGCTTCAACTTTTAGCTAGTTGGAGGACGTAGCCCCTCATGCTAGCAGGTAGTGGACGCAAACCCATTGTCTTAGGAAACATCACTTCAGGTGTTCCATTCGTGCTTACAGGTTTTTACTCTATCATTCCAATCTGACTGTTAAATCTGTATTTAGGATTGGTTTATGTGTACTGGTTATTGTATTGCTATTGTATAACACAATAACGTTTTTAGTTGCTGGTTGCTATATTGTTGCTGTATAAGGCAATAATGTGTTTAAGGAACTATAAGAGTTTGCTAGTTTCATCCATCAGTTTGTAGCTCATGGTTATATGTTCGACATCTTGAATGTTATTGTGGAAATAACGAATGGTTATCTTGTGGAGAACAGTGGTTTTATTGTTGTCTCGTATTGCATGTTCTTGTAATTGAATCGGAGTATTCCATTTCTAAAAGAGATTGGATAAGTGCTGGTTAGTTTTGCTACTATTTTCGGTGTTGCTGAAAACTATCTGCCAAGTTTAATTTCTGATTATATTGCTCAAAGAGAAATCAGTAAATATCATGTATCAGGATATTATAGTGGTATCAGAGCCTCTGAACCTGCCATCCTAGTGGGTATTCTTAGAGTGTTTGAATCAAAGGTATAAGGGTTAGGAGTTCCAAATTGTTCATTGATCCCACAACTGAAGTACTATGGATCAATTTCTAAGATAGGGCGTCAACATATCAATATTCTGGGCATTTAGGAAGACCCAGACTAGTGTTTGATTAATCTGCATTTTTTGATTTTCTGGGGCATGCATGTGTCTCAACCTGAGGGCGTTGAACACTTTTTTTTTGAAATGATGATAAACCCTGCGTCTAGCTTTGGCAAATGTAATATTAGTAGTGATGAGAATTAAATATGTTTATTGATGAACAATAATTCTGTAGCAGCATACCTGTTTGAATATATGTATCCAAGGATCTGCGTTCTAGGTGAAGAGGCGATTGGAGGAGGTTTGTAAAGTGTGTGGTTATGCTATAAAGTTTAACACAAGAAAGTGAGAGTGCAGAAGTGTAAAGTGAGTTTTTCTTCTCTGAGCTGTGTATGCAAACTGTGTGTGATGGTACCCTTTCAAACTAGTCTTGGAGTGCTTACAAAGAGGAAATGATGTGGCACATTCCCCTGTTGCATATGCATATTTAATTGTGGAACTTGATTCGACAACTTCGTTCATTGATCCATCAAAGATCACTCCTAAAGTCATAGTTCATCTCAGAAACTCTAACAGTAAAGCCTTATGAAAGTCTTCTTTTAGAAGTAGAAAAGTTGGTAAATTGTGGTGCAAAACTTTGGTTGGATACGTCATGCACAAATGTGGCACTAGTTGATGCTTTTCATTCTGCATGCAATAAGTACTTTGAAAATTTGCCCAAGAGAAATAAACAGAAAAGCATTAAAGATTGAGAAAAAATTAAGGTTCGAACAAGAAACTCTTGTGATTTTAGTCCCTGGAAGAGATTCATCTTTATGCATGTCTGTGCGAGAAGGCGACAATTCTTGGGAGGATTGGTATTTAGTAAATTTCCGCAAGTATAACTTGTGTGTGACTGAAGGTTGGAAAGAAGTCATGAGAAGTGAAGTAACGTGTGCCAGGAGTTAGAATATTTTGGACATATTGGGAGCTGCCGTTACGAGTTATTTAAAAATGTTTGTGACCATCTGTCATCGGGCGAGGATTTATTTTCATATGCCTGTCAAATACAGGGAATTTTCGGCATCAAGGTTGATCACACCATTTCTAGAAAGTATGAATGTTTAATGTCGTGCAAAGATGTTGGAATGGGCATATATTTTAATCTCGAAGTGCAATAACGACAAAACAAAGATGAGGACGGTAAAAGAATGACACCAAATGGCAATGTGTCTTAACTGGGAAGTAATCGACAGTGGTGAGAATTATTAATGGCATAGTTGGTAGCGGAAGAAGCCGGAGTCTGACTTCGAATGAGTCACGTCACCTACAGCAGCATCCCAGTGCCAAGCATGCGGCAGGAGCAATTTTTTTATTTATCATTCAAACAAAAATTGTACCCGCCCATGTACACTCATTGGCCTGGGTCATAGTAAATACGACATTCAAAAGGGGGAGCACTACGGAGGTTCAAACAGCTCAATAACTTATTCGGAATTTCATGATTGGAGGAGAGCATAAGAAAATTACTCACAGCAGTATTGATTCTGGTTATGGTTCTGCTTATGATCAAAGCTATTGTTCACTGTTTTTCCTCATCATCTTTGAGTAGTCATTCTCTTGGTGGATTTGGAACTCATCTCTTGGACTAGTATAGCCGACATATGCAAGGATTGGTAGATGTATTTAGGGCATATAGCTGGTCAGCAAATATTTGTGGAAAGAAAGTCTGGCATACTTTCTCACCCTGTGAGTCTAATCTTTTATATGATAGGTACTTTGCAGTTGGAAGTGCAGATGCTCTTGTCAGCCTATGGGATCTTTCTGAGATGCTATATGTGCGGACCTTTACTAAGCTAGAGTGGCCAGTGAGGACAATTAGCTTTAATCATGACGGACAAAACATAGCTTCAGCCAGCGACGATCTCTTTATTGATATAGCTGACGTTCACACTGGACGAACAGTGCATCAAATACCCTGTCGAGCAGCCATGAATAGTGTTGAGTGGAATCCAAAACACAATCTTTTGGCATTTGCAAGAGATGATAAAAACAAATATCAAGTAGATGAAGGTGTGTTAAAATTTTTTGGCTTTGAATCCTCGTAAACTCACATTTCACATAGTTTCAATTAGACCTTTGTGGAAACTAATGAAATTAATAACCATGGAATGGCTTTGAAGAGTCTGGTTCTGGATGATTATGGAGGAGAGCTTGCAGATTGCACAATCTTATAGCGCGTACTTGTATTGAATGGAAACCTTTGAAGTCTAATATGTAAGAAAACTTTGGGTAGTGCAAATAAGAAAGTGTGGCACAACAGAGGAAATACTTTACCTGGCATTCAATCAGCATTCCTCTGAAGCTGCTTAATTACCAAAGTGAATATGATAGCTATTGCACGGTACTCCACATGAACAAATTGATTTAGGATATTACATTGGCAACATAATCAAGAATATAGCTCAGACAACTAGAAACCCGTGATTATCAGGTCAATGAAAGAGGGGAAGTTTGAGTTCAAAATTAGAACAGGTTATTACAGTGGTAGCAAAACTGCGAGACATTTATTTCAAGCCTCTTGGCGAGGAAGGTTCGATTAGATTTGACCAGTGTTAGGGCTGCAATTTATTGCATATTCCAATGACTTCATTAAGGACCAGTGACAAAGGTAGGTATCTAGCTATGGGAGAAATGCAGGATTTGGATAACAAGAAAGCTACTACGAGGCCACAAGAGCAGTTAATCCAGAATTCAAAATCCGTTTTAAAAACTGAAATACTCAACATATACAAAGATTATCAGACTCCCTAACCGAATTCAAAATGATCTATCATTCAATGATTATATGGATTTTTATCTCGAGCAGCAAAATATGGCTGATATGGCAAAAAGAAAGTATCTGGAGTTGGCCCAGGATCTCTTTGCAAATGAACAACACACAGGGGTGTATGAAGAATTTCCGATTGACCAGAGTTATCATTCAAATGGTCTTGAAGTAGAAGAGCGGACAACTGCAAGTGATTTGCAGCCTTCTCACGATCACATAGAAGATGTTACACGATGTACATGTTTCTTCATTGGTGATTTGGAGGTGAGCTTTGTCAAACAGAATACTGAAGTAAATTGCACACAAGATAATAACAGTTTGAGACCTTGGCATCATGAACCATATAATCATGATACTTAGAACGTAAACTTAGAGGAACAACCTAGGATGACACTGCAAGACAATGAACAGTTTTAGTAGGGAGATAATGAAATACATGACTTACAAAATCAATTGAAGGTTAGTAAAGACATGGTTGTAGCATCCTTGGTACAGTTTGACAGTACCCACGAGTTGGTTGAGGAACTCTATAAGAAGATCCCAAGGGAAGAGGAAGATGATTGGCATGTGACCGATTTACGAAAGGTCAAAACAGCCCTCGAGTCTATGAAATCAGGTTACTTATATCTACTGTTCAACAGGGATTACATTCTCAAGGTTGCTGAGATTTATGTAGCACAGTCAAATAAGGCAATGGATGAGATTGAGGATCTTAACAAGACGCTTAAGTATGTACAAGGGGCACTGAGTGAAACTCAATTTTCTCTATAGAAGGCAGAAAATCAAATTAAGCTCATGAAACACTCTTGGGAACATGAGAATAGAATGAGGTAGGAGTTCTTCCAGGAAGTCATTGACGGACTTGAGAGCATTCAGCAGATGTATGACTTGGATAACTACCCCAAACAGTTAAGTAGCAAAACTTCAGAACATTTTCTGCTTGTTGAGAATCCCTTGTTTGAAGTTGTTGCTGATTGGTCGTCTGATAATCCTTTTTTTGTGTTGAATGAGGAATTGTCTATTGTTTTCCATAAAGAGGAAGAGTTCGATTTCAGGCTTTGGGAACCTGGCTTAGATTCTAGCAGTGAATCCAGTACTCAGCATGGGAACGATGAGTCAACTTTTGTTGCTTATCATTTGATTAGGCCCAACATATTTTTCGATTTCACCCCGTTCAGGAGTTGGGCGAATTTTCTTCATCAGCCTCTGAACAGTTTTCAGTGGAGTATTGATGGGTGGTTTGTGGGTAGATTCTCGACATTCTTCATATCCATAGCTCCTATGCGCTGGGAAATTCTCCAAGTTTATGTCGACAATATGCATTCTGATGTCCATGGGATGGTGGTTTCAGCTTTTGAGCAATTCATTTCTTACATCATCCGCTTAGGTCAGGTCTTCGCATTCTACTAGATTATACATGGACCCTGGATATATTTCTATCTCATCCTAGCAGCAGGGCAACATAACTGAGTTTGGGATCCAGGTGTTGGTAGATTGTATATATGGTCGGACGAGGATTGTATGGTGATTATGGTAATGGTCAGTGTTGATCGGTTTACAGCCGCAACACTTATTCAAAGAGTAATATGGGATCCAGGAATTTGGTTGACAGGTGTTTTGCAGAGTGGTACCATGCTTCACGGTTTGGCCAGGTTTGTTGTCAGTATGGGCTACTGGATTAATTGCAGATTTATATGGGATCCTGGTACATATTGCTTGAGGGCAAGCAATCTCAAGGAGGGGAGATTTGTAATGTCCCTTCTTTGTGGACATTAGAATTATTAAAAAGGAACGAATTTACAATATTAAATTTGACTATGTAAGTTGGAGATTTATTATTAAAGGTCAAATTAATATTCCAGATGGTCACATGAGGACAAGGAAGAATAAGATGGTTTATTAGAGAGAAGTTGAAGAGTCACCGGGAATAGGATGAAGGCCAAAGGGAAGTCGAAGAGTCTCAGTTTTGTGATTAAAAAGGGAAAAAGACTCATGGCTGAGCATGCTTGATTTATTATTCAGTTCAGTTTCCTCTCTTGCGAGAGTCTCAGAAAGTTTCAGCTTTTAGCTAATTGGAGGATGTAGCCCCTCGTGCTAGCAGGCAGTGGACGCAAACCCATTGTCTCGGGAAACATCACTTCAAGTGTTTCATTCGCACTTACAGGTTTTTATCCTATCATTCCAATTTGACTGTTAAATCTGTATTTAGGATTGGTTTATGTGTACTGGTTATTGTATTGCTGTTGTATAATACAATAACGTTTTTAGTTGCTGGTTGCTATATTGTTGCTGTATAAGGCAATAACGTGTTTAAGGAACTATAAGAGTTTGCTGGTTTCATCCATCAGTTTGTAGCTCATGGTTATATGTTCGACATTTTGAATGTTATTGTGGAAATAACAAATGGTTATCTTGTGGAGAACAGTGGTTTTATTGTTGTCTCGTATTGCATGTTATTGTAATTGAATCTGAGTATTCCATTTCTAAAAGCGACTGGATAAGTGCCGGTTAGTTTTGCTACTATTTTCGGTGTTGCTGGAAACTATCTGCTAAGTTTAAATTTCTAATTATATTGCTCAAAGACAACCAGTAAATATCCTGTATCGGGATATTGCACATAACTCTCTCCTAGACTTTCAGTTGTTATTCAAGACAGTTAGGAGTCTTTTGGAGATTTTTGGAGTTAGGAGAGTCTTATGAAATTTCTTGACTTGACATCAGGGGTATAGTATGAAGAGTCGGTTTAGCACTAATAACACATGTTTTAGAGCTTTTTGAAGACCTTTCTAGGGGGAGTTTGTTTTTGCTCGACCCAAGGTGGTTCCTCATTTTTAGGCATTGTTTATTGGGTAATGAAGGAGGATTTTGATATATTCTATCACTTGTACTTGAAAAGGTATTTAGTATTGAGGAGAGACATTTGGTTGCTATCATTGTGTTTTCAATATTGTTTCAGATTGGAGATGTATTTTCAGAACCTGGGAGAAATATACTGAGCATTTGAGATCTATCTTTGGGGTCATGTTTTTGTATGCAGATTGATGATTGATATTCCTTATAGTGTTTTCTTTCTGAAACTTTTAAGATTCATCTCATTAAGCATCTTTTTGTGAGTGTTATTGTTCTATATAGGTCAGAAGTTGGACTAGTTTTTTGGAAGTGTTAAATGTGATTAAATTCCTTTTAATAACTTCAAATATTGGGTCTTCTTTTGAAATATTTATGTGCAGATCAATGTGTCAGAGATTGTATCAGTCCATAAATTGCTAAATGTTCAACTTGTGTTCGAGGAAATACTATTTTCACTTCAAAATCCTTTTGGTGTATCACCATTTTTGTTTATGCATTTCTTAATTATCGGTCATTCATACCCCTTTTCTTCACAAGTTTAGTTGATTTTTCCATTTTTAAAGTGATTCACCATTTAAAACTTATAGGAACCGGCCTAGAACTTGGAGGTTCAGTCTTGTTATAGGTCACCCACGCCTTTGACTGATCCCATGTTCTCCAGAATCTCTAATGTTTAGGTGCTTGAGAAAGGGTGCAATTTCTGGAGCTAACATTACCATCTCAAATTCACAAAAAATAGTTAGATTTTTCTAACTTCTGGAAATCTTTGCGCCCCAATGGTAGAGATTTTTCTTATAAATTAAACAAACAAGACTTAGAGCCAAACAGGTACACTTTCAACTAGCCTTTGTGTTGGTGTTGGTGTATTGGTATCACCATTTCCAGCTACTAGATAGAAGTGTAGTTAGAGATTTCATCTCCCATTACTCGATCCGTGGGTAAGTGGATCCTTTCCTGAAAGTCAAGAGGAAAGAATATTGGTAACACCCCTTACAAATCTCTCAACTTCTTGTTTACCTTGAGTTAATCGAAGGAATGGTGAGAAGGGGGAGCCTTCCCTTTAATGTAGGAGAGACTTTGTCTCACACGTTGTGGTTGGTCTACCTATTTTGTGACTGAATTTTGGCAAAACTATTGGTTGCAAAATATCCACCCAAACACATCATTAGGATCTTTCAATTTGAATTAATAAGACAAAAGCCATTAAATCTATATTATTTTGGTGGGGCTTCCATCTAAAGAGATAAGATTTTATTTGAATGACAGGTGAACGGTCTATATTTTGAGGTTGTATTTTAGCTTCTTGTTTCTACTTCATATTTTAGGTCTACTTTATCATGTTTTAATTTTACCATCTAGTTCTTATGTTGATTTTCTGCACACGTACATTGTTATTGAGGAGATTGGTTGGTTATTTGGTGTAAACAACATTTGATGTATATGTATTTACAATGGTATTTTTGTAAGTTCATTCTTTGGAAAGAAATAATCTATATTCCTAGCTAGATTGCTTGAATTTAATGTCAATTCTACTATTTCATTTCTTTTCTTGTATGAGTATATTAATGCTACAATTTCATTTTTTTCGAAGTTTTGTTACTAGAAGTGAAGAGGTTATGTTGTGCGTAGATCATCTTTTTTTGTCATGACAATTTTTTTTCCTCTCAAATTGTATTAGGAAAATCCTTGGTTGCATAACAATATCAGCTTGATGTTTACGTGTAACCATGTATTGCACCAAGCTGTTTAACCTTTGTGACATCAAAATGTTGGTCATCATGATTTTGTAGGCTTATTTTGATATTGTGCATCTCTATCCTATATTGAATTTGCGTCTGTCTTTTACATCTACTTTATATGAGTCAGTAATCTGACTAAATTTGATGGTTTGTTTTAATAGCACATATTTTGAATGTGACTTGGTTTTGTATCTTGAATATTTGAAAATGCATAATTCCTGCCCATTTGAATGTACTTGTAATGAAAAACAATTTCTCTTTTGTCAATTGATTAGAACTTTATTTGGAGGATATGTTCTTTTGAGGTTAGAAATGTTGTTTTCTTCTATCCTTTTGGGATGGGATCATGTTTATTGTAGTTGTTTTCAGGTCTCACTAAGCTTTGGAAGCTTTCAGATTTTATTGTGATGACTATGACTAAACACTAAACAATTTGGAATGAGTGTTAGTAGCATTTTACCATCCACTCACATCATACAAGAACTTGATTTATCATTCAATGAAATGTTTTATCAACTTTATAAGCACTTACCAATAATCATTTTCTAGCAAAAATCACACACTACACACACACACACATACCCATACACATATGTTATGAAAATATATATTCATAAAAGATTAATTACAATATGATGACAAAGTCTACTTATATAGAGAATAACTGAAAAATGAAATGGAAACTTTCTAAAATGTTGACAACAAGAAAGTTTCCATATTATTTAGAAACTAACTAAAAAATTAAAACTTGCCTAAAGACTAAATATCTAACATATCTAAATGTCCATTTATATTAAATATTTTATAACCCTCTCTTAATCGTCATTCTACTAACTACCCAAACTTAAATCTTTGAAATCAAGACACATAGAAGGCCGATTCCTTCTTCTCCTCAGACTGCTCTACTATATGCTGAATGCCAAGCGTTCTTGTATTTGGTGTGATTTCTATATCAGTTTTGGCAGCATTTGTAAGGGTAGACTCTGAACACTAGATTGAAATTGGAGCAGGCGGCTTTCAGTTTGACTCTGCCATTACATTTTACAGCAAAGACTAGCTTCTTAATTTGTAAAACTCAGTTTATATTACATAGTTTGAAAGTATAATGGGCTGGCTTCAAATTCTGATTTATAGAAATCAGCCAACAATTAAATTCCCTTTTTATTATATTGCTGTATGGTTTGTCAATGAATGAATTCAGAGGCTACTGTGAATCATTTCAGAATTGTTTATTGATGTTTGGTATTTATTTATGCAAAACTTATAAGGCCAAAATTAAACAAATTTGTGATTAGTTTGCAGTACATCCTGATATTGTGTTTGAAAATTTAAGACATCAAATATTCAATGGTAATTGGGTTGCTTGCCAAGTGTTTGACAAAATGTCAAACCATTGAAATGTGAAAAAAATTGATGCTTGATTTAGCTATAACTAGAGATGGTTATTACAATGATTTTGAGGTGAAAAATGTAACAGAATCAAAGACATAGATAACAAAATACAAAACTTTATTTTTGAGGAAAAGCGGTAAAATCCAACTGACAATTTTTGAGGAAAAAATTATTAAAACCCATCAACAAATTTTCAAGGGAGAAAATTTTGAAAACCCATCAGATAATTTGAGGAAAAAATTATAAACCCTCCAAATACATTTTTAGGAAAAACTTATAAACCCAACAAAGAAACCTTCATGTGGAAAAATGCAAGACTTCGCATGGTAAAACAACACATGCAAGAACATGCAACTCGTAAAGGAACCTTATGCAGAAAAACACAAGACTTTGCATGGTAAAACAACACATGCAAGAACATGCAACTCACAAAAAACACATGCAAGCAACATACAAGTACATGCAACAAACATGCAAATACACACAAGCCTAAAAACTCCGACACTTTGCTCAAACCAAGAAATCATGCAATCAAAACCATTGATTGGGCTCGTGATTTTCCACAAAAACTTTGAAGACGAATCATAAAATAATTCCAACAATTTTAATTTTAAAAAAAAAAAAAAAATTCTGAAAGAAAAATTCAAGATCAAAAGTGGCTTGAGTAAAAATTTGCTAAATTTTATGAAATCCCATCGACCTTCTCTGATACCATGTTATGCAAAATTCAAATGTATATTCATAAAAGATCAATTACAATATGGAGATGAAGTCTCCTTATATAGAAAATAATAAAAAATGAAATGAAAACTTTCTAAAATGCCAACAATATGAAAGTTTCTATATTATTTAGAGACTAACTGAAAACCTGGCCTAAAAGATAACATATCTAAAATTTCTAAATGACCATTAATATGAAATATTTTACTAGCATACACATACAAATACACATACACATAGTACATACACATACACATATATAATTTTACCGATTTAGACTTTTCGTTTGGATAATTCATGGGCTAATTTCACAAACAAGCAGCTTTTGTCTCTTTTACAAGATTTTTAAACTTTTTTTAAATCCAATTTTTCCTCATTTAAATCCTGCTATTTTCAAAATATATTATACTTAAGTTTGCCAATTTTTTTCTGGAAAGTTTTTTTCTGCTATGCCTCTCCCAGGGACTATCTCGTGTGTTTCTTTTAACCAGAATTGGCCATTGTCTACGTCTTTGTTTCTTATTAAATTGTCATTTTTTCTTACTGTTATTGCATTTAAGTCTCTTACTGACACAATCTTCCTCAGTGGACTATCCATTAAGATATTTATCTTCAAAGACACATAGAAATCATTTGAAGGTTCCTGCTTTCTCTTGATGCATTTCCAATTTTCTTCTGGTTCATTTCCTACCATTTTGTGCTTTCTTCCGTGGTAGAGCCTAATAGTGGTTAAATATAAACAAAATGGAAAAATTGTTTCAACACTTGTATTATGTATAGTGTCTCTTTACCTCTGTGCCCTATTTTAAAAATAAATGGAATGTCACTCCTGCATACCCTACACATCTCCATACTCCTAGTGATGATGAATATGCATTATTTTAAGTATTCTAATTTCTCCATAATTATTGAGGAACTAGGAGACTTGATAGATTTGTAGAGTATGGTCTTCTATGACATTGCCAATCTTCTGTTCAACTGAAAAAATATTACATTTGCTTCACAGTTTCTTCATCACTTTAATTTGAATCTTTTAGTTTTAACATAAATGTCAAAAGCAATATTTCAAAATCAAAATAACCTAGTGGCCAATCTCCTTGTATTAGTGCCCAAAAGGAGGATACAATTTTTGCTTAAGAAGTGTTATTTTTGCTTAAGAAGTGTTATTCACATTAATCAAGTCTGTGCCAAACTTTATTTTTTCCATACTAGTGAACTTAGTTGACCTCCACTATCTACGCCCATATTTACACAAGACATGTAATTAAGATTATGATGGCCAACTATACTAAAGAAAGAATCTCAAGTATACCGGTCGACCCCATTCAAATTATGATAGCATCCAGGTAATATCTTTTGATGAAATTATAGTGAAGACGATTAAGGGAGCCGACCCCTTGAAGAACTTGCCACTTCAAGGGACAAGCTGCCCTACTTTGATGAGAGGACACATTTGCATGAAGTTGCCTCTTGTATGAAGAGGCATATGTTTGGTATAAAAGGAGAAAGATATATTACAAGGAGAAAATGTTATTAAGGAAAATATCATATAGAATTGAAGCAGATGTAGGGCAAATAGTGAACAAGATTGGCAGATTATATTGACGGAAAAGTATACAGATTTTGATGAAGAAAATATGTAGATTTCAGCTGGAGTGTAAGTGAACAATGAAAAATCATTTAAAGGCAAACTTATGTAGAAATAAGAGCAGCTTTAGAGCAGATCTGTAAAGGAGATCAGGATGGTAAGAATAAGAACAGATGGATCATACATAGACCCTGCATTTATGATAAGGACGTCAGACATATCAAGGAAGTAAAATATCAATTCAGAGTCCAGACCATTGATTCAGAGTAGCAGGCATAAGCAGAGATCAATCAATCCATCAGCAAGCAAGAACAATCATGTAAATTGCACAAGTACAAGCATATCAGATTGAAACAATCAGCAAGCAAATACAATTACATATGCATATCCAATATTTCCATTTTAGACTTTTCTCTTGGACAATACATGGGCTAAATTCTCTATTTTATTTACTCTCTATATCTCTATGCAATGGAAATCGGATTAAATTTCAGAAACAAGCAACTTTTGTCTCCTTTTCAAGATTTTTTAACTTTTTTTTGTAAATCCAATTTTACTCTCCCAATGACTATCTTGTGCATTTCTTTTAACCAGAATTGGTCATTTCTGCATCTTCATTTCTTATCAAATTGTTTTGTTTTTCTTGCCGTTCTTGCATTTCTTGCATTTAAGTCTCTTACCAACACAGTTTATTTCAGTGCCATATCCATTAAGATATCTATCTTCGAATACACATACAGATCATCCAAAGGTTCCTGCCTTTTCTTGGTGCATTTCTGACATTCTTCTGGTGCGTTTCCTACCATTTTGTGCTCTCTCCCGTGGTAGAACCCTATAATTGTCAAAAATAAAGAAAATGGAAAAAAATGTTTTCTGCTATTTCTCAACACTTGTAATATGTATGGTGTCTCTATAGCTGAGCTCTATTTGAAACACAAAGAGGACATAATTCCTGCATACCTGACATATCTCCCTACTCCTAGTGATCATGAATATACATTAATTAAATTATTCTATTTTTTCCATAATGATTGAGGAACTAAGGGATTTGATAGTTTTGTAGAATACGGTCTTCTATGATGTCGCCAATCTTTGGTTTAACAGAAAAAATATTACATTTCCTTAACAGTTTTTTCTTCGTCATTTTAATTTTAATCTCTTAACATTGTTCTATTCTGGCAGATGGGTTTGATATATTGTAATTTTAAGAACACACAACAAATCAAAGTACTATGTATTCTTTGATTATATTTACCTTTCATTATTTGCAGAGAGAAATTTATGGATATGGGTTGGATGTATTTGCAGGATTTTCTGTGTCTGCTGCTCGATTGGCCTTACCAGATGTTGGCCTCATTTCATATGGAGAAATGATAGATCAAGGGTCACAGATTACAAGTGCCGTATCTATTCCTGTAATAGGGGATGGGGATACTGGGTACGGAAATATTTTGAATGTTAAAAGAACGGTGAAAGGTTATATCAAAGCAGGTTTTGCAGGAATTCTGCTAGAAGATCAGGTGTGATTTTTTGTTTGATTGCTCCATACTTTCTACCTGTCTTACTTCAGATGACTGATATTCAATCTAAAAGCTTGCCAATAATGCTTTAATTTGTAGATGATGACTTCATCAATTTGTGTATGGTTCCTCTATATTTCAAAATGGTTTCTTCAATGGATGGTTAGCTCTACATCAATTTCATAATCTTCTTTCTTTGTTGAATCTTGTGGTAAGACTTGTTCTTTTTCTATGCTTTTTTGTATCTTTTAAACTTGAATTATATAATTTATTTATTTCTTCAATTTGATAAGAACTTCTTGTGTATGTTCCTTTGTAATGCTTGAAATAGGCAGAGCATCATTTGTGGTGATATGTCAGACTCTGCTTTATGTGTCAAACTATGTAGTTTGTGGAATGCCCGATACATTCTGGTTTCCTTCATTGTATGTGTGACTATTTGAAAAAGGACTACCAATTTTTGGTAGGGAACTTCCTATACCAGTAGATCATGTCAAATAGCATTTGTTTTTAGAATTTTTATTTAGAATATATTGTTCATAAACAGTGAACTATATTATGTCCTCAAGTTGGAAACCACAGAAAGACACATTTCATCCTAGACAATATACCTTGAGCTGCGCTATTACCCCAAGAAATGGATCTGGTCCTAGTTGGACGTTTCAGTATCTTATAAGGCCAAGTGAACTATGTCTAGGTATATTCATGTGTATGCTCTGTGTTTCTCGTGTAAGTTTTGTGTCTGGATATATTGATGTGTCTACCTTGGACTTGCATTCATCTTTGCACTTTGTGTTTTCATTTGTATGCTATGTGTTCTTCTCTATATATTAGATTGATTTAGAAGAATAGAATAACTAAGAGTAAATCAAAAGATATGAATTTGAGGTATTGTATCATCCGACTGTTGGTTTTTGAAAATTTAATTGGCACCATTATGTGATGGCCTTGATCCTTTTCTCTTCAGGTGAGAGGATAGTTATCTTAAATAAGCATTGCCAAGGTATGGGAAAGAACCAAGTCTTTGGCTAGAATCACTGTCTGAGGGAGAAGGCATCACTGGGGCATTTATCCACCCAACCGTGGATCCAAAGCGATCCCTCCTAGGCTGCTCAAGATCCAACCAGAGCTGACCCTCTGGGAGGGATAGTGGATGATCAAACATGTTCCTGGGAATCTAGTGGTAGAGTTATTTATTTTGTGACCTGTCATCTTTGTAGCTCTTGGCTATCTAATATGACTTCTGTCAAGGATGTATCTAATATCTCTATTCTGGCTTCCATTTAGTTCCATCTTGGCCAAGGATTTTTAGAAATATTACTGGAGTCATCATCTCACCTTCCTGAATGTTCAAGGGTTTAAGAGTCTTCTCTTTTATTCTAAGTGGGATGGAAAAAGCTCTCTCCAAATGTTTTCTCTGCAGTATTGTCTCTCTCTTAAGGTGATTTCTCTTGCAGTCTCCGCACCTTGTAGTGGACTAAGATAGTTCTGTTTCAGTTTATGTTTGGAAAGAAAAATTTGAATTTATCTTCAAGGTTATGGGGCATTCACATGATACTTGTGTATGGTTCTTTACACTGTTGCTCTCTTTTGGATTCATATTTTTATGAACAGATGATTGAGATGGGGTCACAGAGAAGAGGGATGTAAGACTGTTGTTAGCTTAAGAGGAGATGATGTTCATAAAACCATTCCAGTTTTGTCACTTCTTTGCTTGTGAAAGGCAAGCCTTGATTTGAACTAAATCTTAGCCTTCATAGAGTCGTTAACAGGAGTACAGATTTCTGGCTTTTGAACCTAGTTCATGACTCTTCTTTTAAGACTTCCGTTCTCTGCCATAATAAAGTTTAATCTTTTCAAAATCAGAAATAAAATTAAGAAATTTAGATGGGTTTGTAGATATCAGTTGGTCTACGAGACTCAGGAAACTAGACAGACGATAAAATTAGGTGACTCAATAATTTTCTCAAATAGGAGTGGATAGCCGGTTGGACTATATGATTATTGCATTTCATTCTTAGTCAAAGAAAACAACTAAAATGAAACGTAGAAAAAATCCTCTTTATACATAATGCCTGTGTTGCAAGAAGGACAAAGAGCTTAGTTTATGTGTCATGCCTGGTTGATTGAGAGTGTTTCCTGAAGATTGAGGTGGCTATCATTGTCGTTTCTTCTTACAACTCCTGCTAAGACCGGTGTTTCCTTCTTTCCTATACTGTTCCTTGCTTGCTTCGTTCAAGATTGGCCCATAACTAACTTCTCGTTCGAGGTGGTAGCTTTATACACTCCCTCTTACGTATAACTTATTTCTACTTCCTTCGAATGATTGATTACCTATGATCTCCGCTGTTCATCCTTTGTTCTCCATAGGATGTTCCTAATTTAAATATTACCTTCTACATTTGAATACAAGCATTGAGAGTATAGTATGGTTGGAAAAAAGAAATTCGATGATGAAAAAGATTGCTATGTACCATGTTAAGTTGATATATAGGAGCTTAATAAATGTGTAAAGTTATTATAATAGATTGAGGGTCCAACCAAGTTGAAGGTTGATGGTTTAATCACCATGTTTACTAATGAAAATGTCATTAGGTATAAATGGAATAATCAAGTGAGAATATCCTCTTGATTGTCGGATTGTCATGAATTTAAATGAGGTGGCCACATGTTGTTTCAAAGATTATAAGTTGGTCGTATTTGATCAAATTAGTCATGATCTTAAACCGGAACACAATGAAATGGTGACTTCCTTAGGTTTCAACCTCTTAGCCATCTAGGTGTGATAGTCAGGTCTTACAGCTTCCAGGTTTTGTACTTGATAATCCCACATCCCCTTTTCTTGGTGATACCTCCTCCCCCTTCAGGTCTGTGTCACGTTCTTCCTGCATCCAATCCAATTAGGTGGTTAGACCTTGATATCAAGTTTTTTAAAATTATAACATAACACAACATCATTATTATAACTATGAACACCTTGCAAGTAATCACCAATTCTCGTTCAAATCTTAGTTATAACCACTATGAAAACTACAGGTCTTAAGTTAGAGATATCTTACCTTCTATAGTCAGTATTCTATCTAGGGTTAATTCTACAAAACCATGAATAGTCTACATAAACTGTCGAGGGCACAGATTATCACGATACCACTATAAATGCCATTGTAAACAAAACCATTTATAATAGTGTAAATATATAAGTGTCAAAAAGGGATGTCACTTACCAAGCGAAGAACTCCAACCAAGGGCTCCGTCACTTACAATTGGAAAGTATATAAATATAAATTTATTAATGTCCTACAAGAGACCACCAAAAGGGTCTAAGGGAATGAAAGCTTACAACCAAGGAAACAACCAACAATAGGAGCACTACAGGGTGCCTAGGAAAGAACAAATAGGAAAGCAAAAGAGGACCACCAAGGAAAGGACTAGAGGTCCTTCCTTGGCATTAAGAAGTCAATCACCTAAGGGTACAGTCTAAGATGACCAAGATCCCTGGGCTGTCTCTGAGTACTGTTGGAAGAGTGGTGCTACTGAGTGAACAGGCTGGGGGTTTCACAGATTTTGTGTTGCTGGAGTTCGGAGTGCTGGACAATCGCTTTACCCCCTGAGCAAGAGATGCGGGCAAGAAAAGGGCGGTGACAAGCTGATTTGAGAACTGACTCTAAGGGCAAAGGAGTTGTAGAGTGTGGCCATAGAGCTTTGTGGTCTCATGGAGGTAAAGTGCAAGGCATCGTTGATCCGTGTATCTGAAAAAATGCTGAGATGAACTTGCACTCTCTGAACAAACAATAGAAAAAGATTATCATTATTCATTTGAGACTAGAGTTACAAATTAATAATGAAAGACAATATTTTTGAATACAAAAGAAATTAAATATTCAACTTTAGAAGTTTCCAAGTTACCTTAACAATTTATGAAGCAGCTTTTAAAAATTCGCTATCAAAGACGATGTATGCAACACTCTGCCCATCAGGATTCTTTGAATAACTTGAGTCTAGCCATGGTTGATTTAGAAACATTTGCTTCAAAGAAGTCAAATAACTAATAACACTTTGCAATGCTAACAACGTTAAGAAATTGTTGCAGACTTTGTGACCATAGGTCTAACCAACTCCTTCCCATGGGTTTGTTATGTCATAATGCGGAGAACCCAAGGGTGATGGTAGATATCTATTTTTACCTTTCTTGCATCCTCTACAACCGGTCTCACCCAGTTCAATTTTCTTATATCCTTCAAAAGGTCAAGAACATGCGCTTAACAAGGAGACCAAAAAAATGTGCTATTCTTATCTTGGAGGATCCTACCCACTGCCACATATGTTGCTACATTGTCGATTATGATTTACACCACATTAGCAATTCCCATCTCCATCACAAGTTGTACTAACATTAGAGCCTGATGGAGCCCTACTTTTTGCAAAATTTGGGTCTCCATTTGAGCACTCTCTAATCTTTTGTCCTATGTTATTCCTTATTTATATTTGGGCAAGATTTATCAATCTTTGATATATATTGTCTCTCACCCTTATGTCACATTCTCACAATAATAATGCCAAGGATTCATGCCTCGTTTTGTGATCATTATGAGGGTTATACTCTTCAGATTAAACCATTGTAAACAAAACCATTTATAACTTGTGAGTCATCGTCCTCGATGTTGTAGAAACCAAAACAAAATAAAATATATTTACAATACAAGTTTTGCTAAACTATCTGATTAAACACATTAAAAAGGTTTGGAAATTGTTGATGGATCTCATTGTAATCTTCCCATGTGGCACTGTCTTTGGAATACTGGTCCTACTTGATGTTACACTGTTTAACCTCTTTTTTACATAAGCATAGTCTACGCACCTCTAGTACCTTGATGGGTTCAACCATTACCACCCTGGGGTCTCAGATCATCAAGGAATTCCAATCAATCTTATGAGAAAAGTTAGAGACATATTTTTTTAGACAAGAGACATGAAAAACATTGTGCATCTTGGACAAGGCTGGAGGTAGAGCAATTCTGTAAGCGAATGGGCTGATTACTTCCAAGATTTTAAAAGGACCAAGTATCTTGGAGCTAACTTGGATGATTTACCAAAAGTTATAGCGCTTTTCTGAGGTTTAACCCTTAATAACACCTTATCTCCGAGACCATGAAGTGTTGAGGCGTTCACTTGGCATCAACGTAGCTTTTCTGCTGATTGATAGCTTCTGCCAATCTTTGCTTGATCAATTTAACCTGCCCTTTTGTTTCAGATAGCATTTCTAGTCCAAGCACCACCTCGTCTTCCAACTTATCCCTACTGATAGGTGTCCTGCACCTTCTCCTATAAAGCATCTCGAAAGGGGCCATCTTAATTGACGATTGGTAAGTATTGTTGTATGCAAACTCCACTAGTGGTAAATAATCTTCTCACTTGTATTACTGATCCATGCAATACATCAAGAGGAAATCCTCCAATATTTGGTTCACCCTTTTTGTTTGTCCATCTGTTTCAGGATGATATGCTGAACTTATGTTCAATTGAGTATGCAAGGCTGAGAAAAGGCTGCCAAAATCTGGAGGTCATCTGGGCGTCTCAATCTGAAATTATCTTTTTTGGTATGCCAAGTAGCCTAAATAATTCTTGCACAAACTTACGTGCGATTACCAGGGCTCCATTGGTTAGGTTACTTGGGATAAAATTGGGCTACTTTTGTAAGTCTGTCTACGACTACTAGTATCATGTTGTGCTTATTCCGTGACTAGGTAGCTCTTGAATAAAATCCATATTGACAACTTGCCATTTCCATTTAGGATTGGCATGTGGGTGGAGTAGACCTGTTGGGTGTTGGTGTTCGGCTTTAACTTGTTGACACTCGAGACAACTTGCTGCAAACTTAGCTGCATCCCTCTTCATTCCCTTCTAGAAGTATAAAGGTCTGATATCTGCCAAGAGCTTTGTAACCCCTGGATGCCCAAAGTATGGTGCTGTATGAATTTCGCAGAAAACTAGGTTCCTTAATTCTAGGAAGTCGGGAATGTATATCCGCCCTTGAGATCTAAGTGTCCCATCTGTTTCAAAATAGAATCCATCATAACGGTGATCTTGAGGATTCTCTTGTAGTGCCTTTTTAACCTGGTTGTAATAGTTGTCATTGCCATACTGTGCTATAATCTGCTATTTGAATGGACGTCATGGCGGACACATGATGCCGTCAACTCAAGGTGTCAACTAACTTGTTTTCTTTCCCTTTTATATAACTGATTTCAAAATCAAAATCCAAGATCAGTTCTAGCTACCACCTTTGCCGTTTGTTCAAATTTGGTTGTGAAAAGATATACTTCAACCCTTGAAGGTCTGATTTAACTCAAATGTTTTCCCCATTAGATAATGTCTCCATTTCTGTAGTGCATGTACTATATCAGCTAGTTGTAAATCATGAGGTGCATAATTGCCCTCATAATTTTTGAGTTTTCGCGACTCATAAGCTATTACATGCCCATCTTGCATGAGTACTGCACCAAGTCATTCTCCCGATGCATCTGTAACCATAAGGAATTGTCCTTTGGGGTCCAACACCTTTAAAATTGGAGCAGTAGTTAGTTTTTTCTTGAGTAATTCGAAGGCTTGTTGACACTTGCTCATCTACTTGAACCTCTTACCCTTACGTTGAAGGGAAGTAATCGGAAAGGAAATTCGTGAGAAATTTAGGACAAATTTCCAGTAGTATCTGGCTAGACCCATGAAGCTTCTGACCTCCTGGACGTTCTTAGGTGACAACCATTTTGCTATATCTTTAATCTTGGCTGGATCAATGGTGATTTCGTTTTTGGAAATTATATAGCCAAGGTATTGGATTTCTTGTTGAAAGAATGCACATTTTGACAACTTCCCATATAACTTATGCTCTCGTAGACGTCGAAGAGAGAAGTGTAGATGTTGTAGGTGTTCTTCCTTCTCTTTTGAATAGGTATGTCATTGAGAAATACTAGAACAAATTTGTCCAAACAATCGTGAAAGAAACTATTCATTAAGTTCCTAAAGGAAACCGGTGCAGTAGTCAATCCAAAAGGAAGGATGATAAACTCGTAATGACCATACAGAGTTTTGAAAGTTGTTTTATGGATGTCTTCATCTTTCAGTTTCAATTGATGGTATCCTGATCACAGGTTTATTTTGGAGAATACTGTGTGGCTCCACGTATTTGGTCAAAGAGATCATCTATGCAGGGTACATGATACTTATTCCTTATGGTAACCTTATTGAGTATTTTGTAGTCCATGCAGAGTCTCAATGTTCCATCCTTCTTTCTAACGAAGATGACTGGTGCTCCCCATGGTGAAATGCTGGGTCTGATCAAACCTTCATCTAGCATTTCCTAAAGTTGTACCTTGAGTTCTACTAACTCTATTGTAGTCATTCTATATGGTGCCTTCGATATAGGTTCGACTCTAGGAATTAGGTCGTTTGAAAAATCAAATACCTATTTAGGGAGCATCCCTGGCAAATCTTCTGGAAAGACATCTTTGAAATCCCTTAGATAAGGGTAACTTTTCTTGAATGTTTCTTTCTGCTCCTGATTTGCTAGCTTTTCCATAGCAAAGATTATGTAATCTTTTGAGCAATTGACATCAGCGGTTCCTTGCACCTCTTTCATTTTGACCATGAATAGTTGACACCTTTTCTTTTCACTCCACTTGAGCTAAGATGTTGTAAGTGTTCGAAGCTTCACATCCCACTTAACTCCTTGTATGATTACAGGGTCACCCTAGTCATCTAAACATTCCACTCTTTTTGTAAAACAATCTACCCGAGCCTTATGTTGCCACAACCATCTGATCCGTAGAATAATATCGTATGAGCCTAGGGGTGCTACATACAAGTTGACCTCAGTAGAAAACCTTGGAAGTTCCAACTCGGCCTCAAACAAACATTGCTCTACCTAAGCTTTGGTCTGATTTGCTTATTCCACAGTCCAAGGTTTGCCCATGAACCCTGTCCGTTTTGGAAATTGACTAAAGATTCTAGGATTAATGAAATTTTCTGTGGCTCTAGTATCTATAAGAACGGTCACCGAGTTTCCATAAAGTATACTTGAAACTTCTATTGATGCCACCTAGAAATTCACTTGCCAGTCATTTACTGCGGCATGAATCCTTTGCTGAAAAGCATTTTGTTGGCTTGGTAGTGGAGTCTTTGGTGTTGGGGCATTCTGGTTCCTTTTGGGGCATGGTTGGCATAATGTTAGCCACCACACGTAAAACAACCGCCAGGAGGTCCCTTTTTCTCTCTCATGTTTACTGTTGGAGCTTTATTTTTTTGTTCACTCACCAGTTCCTTTCTGTTACCCCAATTCTCGTAAGCATTACCCTTGCCCTTCTTGTCAATTCAACCTATTTCCGCCTCCTTTTCTATTTCGCATTTGTGGAATTGTTGGTTACAGTTCCATTTTTCCTTTCACCAATTCTTATCTCTAATTGAATCATCCCTATTTAATTTTAGCTCTTGTCAGATCGCTTTCTCATATGCCTTTGTAGTGGAAGTTGGGCAAAGCACGTCCACGGGTCCTCCTATCCTATTGTTGAGTCCCATGATGTATTTTTGGAGCCAGCATGTCTTGTTGTCTTGTAACTCGGGAATATACTTTAGTAGTCTGTTAAATTTCTCGGTGTTTTCATGCACCGATTTGTCCCCTTGTCTAAGTTCCTGAAATTCAGCCAGCTTTTGTTCATAGAATAACTATGGAAGCCACCTCTGCCTAAAGAACTATACAAATCGCACCTAAGTAATTGATGCTTGGGTTAATCTTAGCTCTGCTTTCTTGCTCTCCCACTAACCGGCTACTTCCCTTGTCAGCTGGATCCCCACACCGCTTTTTGTACCTCATTATAGTCTCAGATTTTGAAGTACTTTTTGATACCTGTTAGCCAGGGTTCTGCCACTTTCCCAGAGGCTGCCTCGTCAAATTGAGGTGGTTGACCTTTTTCATTTCCTCAGTCATAATTCCCCCCGTGTTGGGAATCTCATGGTCAAAATGTCTTTCCTTAAGGGTTTTAGTGTGGTGAGAGTGCTCCTTTTCTTGTTCTTGTTTGTTTGAGTGGGTGTGGTGTGAGTGTTCACTCAGGTTTCTAAATTCGGATTCCTCATTCTCGGACCCTTCTACGGTCTTGAGTTTGTCCTCTAGTGCGTCTAGTCGGTCCTGGGTTTGCATCATCATAGCTAGCAATTGATCCAGCTTCTGTGACGACGAGTTGGATATACCATCCTAGTGCTCTCCCATTTTGAGGAAAGACAAGTTATTATTGTTAAAGTATAGCTTTAGTAGAAGTGAAGTACACTTTACATTTGGTATATGAATTCATGTTTATCACACACACACACACACATATACATATACATGTACACACACACACACACACACATTTACATAGTTACTGAATATACATTTCAGTATTAGTTCATATACTTAATTTATTATCTTAGAATATATGTATCTTTATACTATCAGAAATAAATAAAGGCAATCGTGACTTCCATCTGTTTTAGAGTTAATTATATTACTCAAAGTCATGTCCCCATAGGTACATGACCTCTCTTGCTAATATAAATGCTATTGCCAATCGCTGAGATAGACATCAATCAAAAGACAATGTACTATCTTCAGCCGTGATCGGTGATGAAAATCAGAGTTATAATTTAAAGGACTTCAGAATATAATTGACATTATAATACATACATACAACAGTATAAATTATATATCTGAATTCTATATCAGAATTCTATATATAAGAGATACTCAGAATTCTATATCAGAACTTAACCATTGCTGATCAGTATAGTTATAGAGAAGAAATTAGTATAGTCTATCTCTATCAGAGATCCTTTTACATTTACAATTATTAGTATCTATGATCGTTTGATTATGTAAATTTTATTATTCCTAGCTTGTAAGGTACCAAAAGAATCAGATATAAGTATTACCAATTTACTCGTACACAACAAAATTGTCCCCTTTTTTATGTTCAAGATTGGCTCCCTTTTTTTTATACATTAGCCCAAAGAGGAGGGTTCAAAAGCCAAAATTATATTGCCCAAAAAGGGTCACAACAAATTTTTTGTTTGTTTTCTCTGGGTGACCCTTTTGGGTTCACCCCATGCTTAAATCTGCACCCTCACTGTCCGCGATGGGTTCTTCCTGATCACGGTTTTCAGAAGGTATCAGCCGGAATCCTGGTCTTAGGGTGACCAGTGGTGTAGCTGTCTTGATCTCAGGTTTGGTTTCCCCAGTTTTCTATTCTTGAGTACATATCTATGTTGTTGCAAGTTGTTGTTTTGGTCTGGCTGGTTTTGGTGCTGTTTTGGGTTTCCCTTCAGCGAGTAGGGCAATCCTAACCTCTGTCCGTATCTTGGGGGTCCATCTGCGTCTCTGACACCTGATTCTCTGAAGTGCACTTGCTATGGTCTCATTGTTAGCTGTTGGTTCCACTTGAGAGGAATCAAAGTCTCTACTCAAGGCATTAGCTATTCGTACCTTGCTTGGGTCACGGACGCTCTTTGTTTTGGTGTGTATTATGACGGGCATCCTGGAAAAACATTCCAAAAATGCCCGTGTCAGTTTTCTATAAAGTGTAGTGAGCTCAGGTCCAGTGTTCAAGTTGACAGCTTTGATACCATATGTAACAAGCTAAGAGTTAACAACAAAAGTTCACTAAAGTTATCTAACTAATCTAATTTTCTTTTATAGTCTACTTCTTGTTGTTTGCAAAGGATAGGTCAATGAGGTTATGCTAAATGAGTTTTGATAGGATAAAAGGTTTACTATTTGCTAACTAACTATCCATTCTATCTAGAATCAAAATCTAAGAAATCTAACATATATATCTCACATTTATGTGCTGGTAAAATTCATTGCCGTTTCAATTAAAATAAAATAAAATACATCTATTGTTTACATTCTTCCTTTCTGTACAAATCTGAAAGTGACATACAACAAAATTTGAAAATAGAGAACTCACCGAAGCGTGCTTAAGAGTAGATTTGACGATATAGAAGTGATATGAGCAAGCACCAAGTCTCTGGCTAGAATCACTGTCTGAGGGAGAACGCATCACTGGGGCGTTTATCCACCCAACTGTGGATCAATAGTGATCCCTCCTAGGCTGCTTGAGATCCAAGCAGACCTGGCCCTTCGCGAGGGATGGTGGATGATCAAGCAAGTTCTTGGGAATCTGGTGGTAGAGGTATTTACATCGTGACCTGTCATCTTTGTAGTTCCTGGCTATCTAATATGACTTCTGTCAAGGATGTATCTAATATCTCTATTCTGCCTTCCATTTAGTTCCACCTTGGCCAAGGATTTTTAGAAATATTACTGGAGTCATCATCTCACCTTCCCGAATGTTCAAGGGTTTAAGAATTTTCTCTTTTATTCTAATTGGGATAGAAAAAGTTTTCTCTTCAAATGTTTGCTCTGTAGTATTGTCTCTCTCTTAAGGTGGTTTCTCTCACAGTCTCTGCACCTTGTAGTGGACTAAGATAGTTCTGTTTCAGTTCAGGTTTGGAAAGAAGAATTTGAATTTTTCTTTGAGATTATGACAGTAGGTTCCCACTTGATGAGTTCATCCAAAAGTAACATTTAGCAGCATTCTCGTGATACTTGTGTATGGTTCTTTCCACTGTTGCTCTCTTTTGGATTCATATTTTAATGAACAGATGATTGAGATGGGGTCGCAAAGAAGAGGGATGTAAGACTGTTGTTAGCTTAAGAGGAGATGATGTTCATAAAACCATTCCAGTTTTGTCATTTCTTTTCATGTGAGGGGCAAGCCTTGATTTCAACTAAATCTTAGCCTTCGTACAGTCCTTAACAGGAGTAAAGATTTCTGGTTTTCAAACCCAGTTCATGACTCTTTTTATAAGACTTACGTTCTCTGCCAGGATACAGTTTAATCTTTTCATAATCAGAAATAAAATTAAGAAATTTAGACGCGTTTGTAGATATCAGTTGGTCTATGAGACTCAGGAAACTAGACAGACGATAAAATTAGGTGACTCAATAATTTTCTCAAATAGGAGTAGATAGCCAGTCGGACTATATGATTATTGCAATTCATTCTTAGTCAAAGAAGACAACTAAAGTGAAACGTAAAAACAATCCTCTTTATACTTAATGCCTGGATTGCAAGAAGGACAAAGAGCTTAGTTTACGTGTCATGCCTGGTTGATTGAGAGTGTTTCCTAAAGACCGAGGTGGTTATCATTGTTGTTTCTTCTTCCCACTCTTGCTAAGACTGGTGTTTCCTTCTTTCCTATACTGTTCCTGCCTGTTTCCGTTCAAGATTGGCCCATAACTAACTTCTCGTTCAAGGTGGTAGCTTTATACACTCCCTCTTATGTATAACCTATTTCTACTTCCTTCGAGTGATTGATTACCTATGATCTCTGCCGTCCATCCTTTGTTCTCTACAAGATTTTCCTAATTTAAATATTACCTTCTATGTTTGAATACAAGCATCGAAAGTATATTATGGTTGGAAAAAAGAAATTCAATGATGAAAAAGATTGCTATGTATGACGTAAAGTTGATATATAAGAGCTTAATAAATGTGTGAAGTTATTATAATAGATTGAGGGTCCAACCAAGTTGAAGGTCGATGGTTTAATCACCATGTTTACTATATGAAAACACATTAGGTATAAATGGAATAATCAAGTGAGAATATCCTCTTGATTGTTGGATTGTCATGAATTTAAATGAGGTGGCCACATGTTATTTCGAAGATTATAAGTTGATCATATTTGATTAAATTAGTCACGATCTTAGATTGGAACACAATGAAATGGTGGCTTCCTCAGGTTTTAACCTCTTAGCCATTTAGGTGTGATAGTTAGGTCTTACAAATTCCAGGTTTTGTATTTGAGCATCCCCCTTTTCTCGGTGATACCTCTTCCCACTTCGGGTCTATGTCACGTTCTTCCTGCATCCAATCCAATTAGGTGGTTAGACCTTGATATCAAGTTGTTTAAAATTATAGGATAACACAACATCGTTATTATAATTATGAACAACTTGCAAGTAATCAACAACTCTCATTCAAATCTTAATTATAACCACTATGCAAATTACAGGTCTTTAGTTAGAGATATCTTACCTTCTGTAATTGGTATTCCATCTAGGGTTAAGTTTATAAAACCATGGTTAGTCTACATAGATTGCTTAGGGCACAGATTATCGCGATACCACTGCATGCTAAACCATTTAGGGTAACAATACCATTGTAAACAAAACCATTTTTGGCAACAATACCATCGTAAACAAAATCATTTAGGGCAACAATAGCATTGTAAACAAAACCATTTATAATAGTGCAAATTTAAAAGCGTCAAGAAGGGATGTGGCATACCAAACGAAGAACTCCAACCAAGGGCTCCGTCACTTACAATTGAAAAATAGATAATATAAATTTATTAACGTCCTACAAGAGACTACCAAAAGGGCCTAACGGACTAAAAGCTTACAACCAAGGAAACAACCAACAACAGGAGCACCGAACGGTGCCCAGGAAAGAACAAACAAGAAAGCAAAAGAGGACCACCAAGGAAAGGACTAGAGGTTCTAGAGGTCCTTCCTCGATAGTAAGAAGTCCATCACCGAAGGGTACAATATGAGATGACCAAGAGCCCTGGGCCATCTCTGAGTATCGCTGGAAGAGTAGCGCTGCTGAGTGAACCCGCTGGGGTTCTCATAGATTTGGTGTGGCCAGAGGTAGGAGTGCTGGACGACCATTTTACCCCTTGAGCAAGAGATGTGGGCAAGAAAAAGGAAGGAATAAGCTGATCTAAGACTTGACTCCGAGGGAAAAGGAGCAGCAGAGTGGGGTCGCAGAGCTTTGTGGTCTCATGGAGGTAAAGTGCAAGGCATCGTTGATCCGTGTATCTGAAAGAAAGCTGAGAGAGATCTGCACTCTCTGAACAAACAGTAGAAAAAGATTATCATTAATCATTTGAGACTAGATTTACAAATTAATAATGAAAGACATGATTCTTGAATACAAAAAAATTAAATATTCAACTTTTGAAGTTTCCAAGTTACCTTAGTAATTTATGTAGCAGCTTCTAAAAATTTGCTATCAAAGACGATATATGCAACACTCTGTCCATCAGGCTTCTTTGAACAATTTGAGTCTAGCCATGGTTGATTCAGAAACATTTGCTTTAAAGAAGTCAAATAACTAATAACACTTTGCAATGTTAACAACGTTAAGAAGTCTTTCCAGACTTTGTTACCATAGATCTAACCAACTCCTTCCCATGGGTGTGTTATCTCAGAATGCAGTGAACCCAAGGATGATTGTAGATATTTATTTTTATCTTTATTGCATCTTCTACAACCGGTCTCACCCAATTCAGTTTTCCTATATCCTCGAAAAGGTCAAGAACATGTGCTTAACAAGGAAACCAAAAAAATGTGTTATTCTTATCTTCGAGGATCCTACCCACGGCCACATATGTTGCTGCATTGTTGATTATGATTTACACAACATTAGCAACCCCCATCTCCATAAGTTGTTCTAACATTAGAGCCTGATGGAGCCCTAATTTTTGCAAAATTTGGGCCTCCACTTCAGCACTCTCTCTAATTGTTTGTCCTATGCTATTTCTTATTTATATTTGGGCATGATTTACCAATCTTTGATAAATACTGTCTCTCATCCTTATGTCACATTCTCACAATATAATAATGCCAAGGATTCATGCCTCGTTTTCTGATCATTGTGAGGGTTATACTCTTCAGATAAAAATTACAGTAGATGTATCTTATGCTTCTACAAAATAAAAGAGACAAAAAGAGACTAGAAAGCACAAAAGAATCCCTGTTGCTTACAAGAAAATAATTTATTACAGTCAAACCAGTGAAAAATGATGAATTGTTCCAGATCTGATTTTGTAACTAAATAGAATTTACCATCATTTATATACAAATGGAAGTAAAATGGATGCAAAAGAATATACTTGAAATCAGATGCTAAAGTGCATCTGATGACTTCTCAAAGGAAATCAGATACTAAAGGATGCATTGATGAAGCACAACCAAAAAGTATTTTCCATAAGGATGATGCATCTAATACAACAAGGGATCTAATACAGCTTATGTCTTTTCAAATACTCTTGTTGGTAAAGAAAGGGAAAATTCTGATTCTAAGCAAGTGGTGAAGGGAAAGAGTACCGTGATCAGGAGGAATAAGCTGTTACATGATCAGAATCTGGTGTTCAATAGAGGAAAGAAGCAGGATTCACTTTTGGGAGGCCTGAGGCCACCCAATTTCACTTTGCATCAGATTGAGTGTAGATAGTTGGTCTGCTTCTCCAAAGATAGCTGGAGTCTCATTATGCTCACAGAACATGTCCCCAGTAAGAGCCACTGATGGAGCCCTAATTTTTGCAAAATAGGGCCTCCATTTGAGCACTCTCTCTAATCTTTTTGTCCTATGTTATTTCTTTTTTATACCTGGGCGAGATTTATCAATCTTTGAGATATATTGTCTCTCACCCTTACGTCACATTCTCACAATAATGATGCCAAGGATTCATGCCTCATTTTCTCATCATTGCGAGGGTTATACAATTCAGATAAAAATTACAAGGAATGTATCTTATGCTTCTACAAAACTAAAGGGACAAAAAGAGACTAGAGAGCACAAAAGAATCCCTGTTGCCCTGTTGCTTACAAGAAAATAACTTGTTACAATCAACCCAGTGAAAATCGATGAATTGTTCCAAATTTGATTTTGTACCTAAATAGAATTTACCATCATTTAGATACAAATGGAAGTAAAATGGATGCAAAGGAAATTCCAATTACTGGAATTTCTGTTGGCACTGAATGCTATTGGGCTGCTTTATTTCCACAAGTCTAAAACAAAGAAATTATCTCTGCTATTGTCCATGAATACACATGACTCTACATACAATAAAGATGGCATGAACATGTGACTTGAACTGGTCAATGAGGAATTCACAGGCATATATGAGCAACAACAGGGCACTGTTCAAAATAAAGAAGGATAATTGAATAGAGTGAAGTTGTGAACATTTCAGAATCACCTTTGAAAATCCAGGCCATATGTGCGATACAGTAACCTGTGAAAGCAAATATATTTATTTTCAGAAAAGGAGGAAGGAGAACCTATGCACGAGAAAAGACTATCTGAAGGATGCTCAGGATTAGCACGATAAGAGATTTAGCAATATCGTGAACAGGAGTAAAAGCTATGGGCAATGCATCAAGTGAAACTGTGCAACAATGGAGTTGAGAAATGTCAGAAGACTGCTGTTCAAACATATTTATGGTGAGGTTTGAAATTATATATGAGCAAATTCACAGCATATTCTAATTCAAACAAAATATATGTAAACCATAACACAAGATCAAAGGTCCTAATGATAAATGCAATGACGGAAAAAGTCAAAATGTAAAAGTTTCACTGAACACACAGACAACAAAATTAGTATCGAGCATATGAAGATATATATTATTGTGAAGCCATGCAGTAAGAATAGCAATATATATTATATATAATAGCAATATATATTATATGGTATCCAGATCAACACCTGAGCCGGTGGACACCAACACCTGAAATCATATAATGAAGAAAAATGATAAAATGACAAAACAATGTGCCGTTAATCTTATCTGTGATTCGAAGGGTTAATCTATGATGAAGAATGAATGTGTGAGCGGCATTTTTGTTGTGGAAGCCAGTAATTATTACTTTGACCATATATGAAGAGATCACAATAAGAAGACATCCAACGGTAATGGACATCAATAGAACTTGATGGACATGGAGATACGAAAGAAATGCTTGAATGATTTGTATTATGTGTCCGCCAAGTCATCATACGTTCTCACTGATAGGTCTGCCATGAAGGTTTAATTGAAATAATAAAAGTCTATTGAAGGTACAAAGCATAGTTGAAAATCTCAGATTCGGCAATAACTCGGCCGGCCCAATTTTTTTTAGAAAACTTGGACTTGCCGAAATTGCAGTAATAAATCAGCACTTTTATCGAACATTTGAAAATGTTTTTAAAAAACACACATATATGCCAGATTATTGAACATATACTAATTTGAGATTTGCATCATATATAAATCAAAATTGAGTTAAATATATGACAATTAAAATTTTGCATATAGCCATTAATTAAAAAAAGTGTAAAATCATAAAATATATGTATAAAATTATATATATATATATATGAAACTTTATATAATGAAATAATATTGATTGATAAAAATTAAAAAAAAACATAAAATATAAAATATTATGTTAGAATATATAAATATATTAATAATATATTTTCTACATTATGAATACGTAATCTTATTTTATATATATTTATATTAATAAAATGTAAAATGATAATTAAATGTCCTTTAAGACTGCTTTTAAATCTGCAATATATCTGCATTCAGATTTGTAATAAGATATCTTCAATGGTTGCTCTTAAAACTAAAGTATATCTTTATGCAATCCTACATAATATCTGCTTCAATTCAAAGTATATCTTAATACAACTGTGCACAATATCTGATCCAAATATTCAATTTCACATATACATTTAAAAATCCCGCATGATTTCACCATAGAAACTTCACAAACTATATGTTGAAGTTATAGACATATATATTATTTATAAGTTCGTTGTTGACATTATTTTCTAAATAATACCTTATCCCAATTCCATATAAGTTGGTGAAAGATAGCATCCAACAAGTAAATGTAATCAATTTAAAATAAATTGAAAACCCTAAACGCCCACGGCTAATTCTCAGAAACCTGTTGTTCTCAGATAACTCACGTCTATTCTTAGAAACCATCGTTTTTAATTATAATGCATTTGATTACTTTTTGATGTCGAGAACCCTAAAATATTTAGTACTTGTCGCCACTTTTACTGCCCATATCGCTAGACTATCTCGCAATTTTTTTCTCAAAAAACGTCACGTGAATTTCCATTTTCTTGGTGACGATTTTTACAGTGTTAATGTCGGCCAAGGATATGACATGTGATATATTGCGATTTTGATCTATGGTACAAAGTATCGAAGAAGAAAATAAACAAAATAATCATAACAATGTGATTAAAAGGGGAGGATTAAATTATTACAAAGTATTAGAAGTGGATGTAGTGAAAATCATATATATTAAGTAGAGAGGCAATCAAAGCTTTTGTGTGAGTAGTATGGAGACTTGAGAAATTTTTTATTCATATTTGAGTAATGATTCTAAAAAATTATCTTAATTGAAATGGAGAGAATTGCTTGCAAGAGATGCATCTCTTACAAAGAGCCATAACTCTTAATTGAAAAATAAAGAGTATATGAAACGGTAACAAGTTAGAAATAACAAGCAACAAGACAAATTCGAAGGAGAAGCATTTGTAAAGTGATGTATTTATTTGTAAGGAGAAATGTGAATATTAAAGTATGACTTAAATATAATTTATATATTACATTTAAATAATAAATAAAAAGCCCTTTTTCATGTTTATTCAAAGCAGAGAGATTAAAATTATAATTAAGGTTCGTCCTTTATGATCAATAAGAAGATTATTGAATTATTCTAACAAGGTTTTTTGCATAGGATTTTTCCACATTCTTTCTTCAACAACTAGGGATATTGTGAAATAAATAGGTGTTTCCTTGTCTTTATCTAATTGGACTTCCACCAAAGAAGGTAAGACTCTTTCTGGACTAACATAGAATTGCACATGATAATTATCTTTTGCCGAGCTCAGGAGTAATTGATGCTATTTCAAACAAATATTGTCTCATAAAGTTGCACATAATAAGCTTCATTATGGTTGACTTTGTTGCCTAAATAAGCAAAGGCATTGGTCTTCTAAATCATTGAAGCACAATTATTAGGTTTATAATTGAAGTTAGTAATATCTATATTCCCTCCTTACAAGCATCAACTCAGTTGTTATGTAAACATTCAAACATACCAAAACATTCATCCAACTTTACTTTGATCAAGTTCAAGGACCTTGCCAGCCTAAGAACTCACCAAGTCTAAATTCGCTATAAAAAAGCCTTTGAACCAAGTCGTGAGGGTTTAAAGAAGGTTTACCTACCTAGGTTTAGTGAAGCGTAAAGTGTAGGGGAATTAAATTAGGAGGTTATTCCCATTCGTTCGCCAAAATTGATTGGGTAATTCTATTGGAGAATTTGTAAAGCTCTTGGATTTCCAATCTATGGTTTTGGGAATCAACAAAGAAAAAGTTTCCACTGTCTTTACCTTGTTTGAGGCATCCACAAATTTCATAAAGGCCACTTGATCCTTGCAAGAAACCAAAAAAATTGATCATGATATAGTTCTTCCATCTGCCCATCCATCTCAATGTATGGTGTAGCCTATTTTTTTCCATTGGAACTTTTGGTCTTCTACATTTTTGGCCCTAGAAACATCTTTGTGCAAATTACGAGCACATAATTAAATTAACATTAAGAACACAACTTTGATTAAAAATAACTTACAAGTTAATCATGAAACTGTAGAACATTTTAAAATTAAAACAAGTGAACTAACCTCTTACTCAAGTTTGCAGAAGGTGCCTTTCAGCCCTTTCCTGCTACAGTAATTCCCGTAACAGAATTCAGCCAATAGGGACTTGCTGCAACATTATAGGGGATGTTGTTAAAATTCCAAAACTTGACACATTGAATGTCAACTTGCTGATGCACATCGTTATTCCATCCAATACCCTCTACTAATGACTGTGCTCTAGGTGTGTTTTTGTGCATAAAAAAGCTATCTATAGAAGTTGTGTGAAGCACAAATGGTGATGGTCTAACAGAACCAGTGGAAATGGTGGCCAATGGGATGGTAGATTTACGAATCTATGGGCCATGAATAGAGCCCATTATGCCCTCAAGTGCTTCTTCTTCATCGAGGGTGGCTGGTATGTAACGCCCCGCCAAGGGATCCAAAAGAATTAACCTAAAGTTTCACTAAGTTTGGTAAACATTTTTTTTTTTTTTTAAGTAAGAAAGTATGACATACACATCAAACAAATAGTAGCGGAAGCAATAACATGTAATCATCGACAAACATACATTGCAAGTTACATTTCTTAAAGATCCCAAGACGTTGAGTCACGTTTAAATTTAATTAATTCTAAGTCTAACAACTATCACATACATAGAAAAGAATAATCAGAAACTCCAATATCCATAATATTCATTTGTTCCGAATGCTCCTTGGCAAATTAATTCGGAATGCTCATTCATCCACTGTACATGTCACAGGGTATGAAAGGCTTAAAAGAATATACATATGTAAAGATCAAGATACAACATCCTCAAATCCATGATACAAAGTACAGTAAAAATATATGAAACTATTCACCATACATGATACATCCATACATCCATAATGATAAAACATCTATCATAAAATCTAACCATCCATCATACTAATCCAAGAACATAGTGTAGGTAAATGCCAATCACGAAAACTCCAGCTATGGTGACCACGGAACGGATCTCAATGGTAAGAGTAAAAGCACTACCACCGGACCGCGTGGAACCTAAATGGTCCACTCCTACCGCGCTGAGGAGATAGTCTCAAGTCCCAAATAGGATAACAAAAACCTATAATCAAAGTACTCTCTAAGTCCAGGAAATCCTATAAGTATGCTAACTCAAGGGTTCCTAAAAAGATCGACATCTAAATCCCAGAGGTACCACAAGACACGTAGGAAACCTAATATGCAAGCGGGAAAGTGTCATCGCAAAAGTCATGTAGAAGTTACCCGAGCAATCCCTTAGGAATCCCGGGTCCCTACTGATCCTGCGGCCACTAGTATCCTCTCGTACTGACAAGGCATACTATGGAATGCAAGGTCGTAACCAAGCGTCCTCTCTACCCCATCCTAGTCTGTACTAGCACTCATGGCATGGGAGAGAACATACAATTATCTTGTTAGGTTCATTTTCTCTCATTTAGTGTAAATGTTTTCACTTATTAAAAACGACTTACAATGGGTTTCTCAAGGCAGCCTCTTAGGGCTCCGACCCCCATTGCAAGCCACTTCCCGACTCTACACATAGATAACCTACCCTAGCTCATGAACTCATAAATCAAAGAATCATTATAAAACCATCTCAGTCCTATACGAGCAACTGAAAAATATCATAAAAAGATAATCCACAAAATTACATTAGTTCTTCATGAGCAACGGATAACATCAAATAGTAATCATGTAATCACAACAGTCCTCTATCAGCAACTGAAGGCATCAATGATAAGTCACAAAATCCAATGGTTCTCTAATGAGCAACCAGAAAGTGATACAAGTATAACTGATCGAGACTCAGAAATGGTTATCAAATATAACTGATCGAGACTCAAAAATGGTTAACTTAGGTATTCTCAAATACATACACCTCAGCTTCACACAAGGAAACTGGAAAGGAATAACAAACAGTAAACACAATCATGTCATAGAGCACTTCATCACATTACCATGGTCAGGTTAAGAAAGATCGAGACCAAATCATCAAGACATCACATTCACAACCCCGAGCCTCTGGTAACAACCTGAACTGGTCAACGCTAAACCAACCCCAAAACATTCAAAGTACAAAGACAACATCAAAGTCTCAGAGATTGGATCTGAAAGTATATTGTTTGAGTTAAGGTAAGGTTTATGTTTCAGTTTAGTGTCAAATTCAAGTAACTAGGTTTTCTCAACTACCCTTTACGATTATCCCTTTTCTATAATAGCTTTCATTAAATCAATATCCAAATTATAATTTAGTCAAATAAAATTCATTATTAATTAACTTAATTAAACTAATTTTAATTAAATTAATCAATAATCATTTGATCTAGTTACTTATTTTAAACTAACCATTAATTGTTAACTTATTAATATCTAAGCAAAATTATTAATAAGTTAAAATTTACAAACTATGTTAAATGCATTATTATTTAATTATATAAAAAAATATTAATAAAAATTAAATCTTTATTAATTTAAAAACATATATATAAAAAAAATTTATTAATTAAAAATTTTATATAATAATAAAATTTGTTTTTATAAATTTTAAAAATTTTATAACAAAAAAAAAAAAAGGCAAGTTAGGTATACGTTTATAGCCCGTCGGCTGAGGAGACACTGCGGTCTGCCGCAGGCCTGCGGTCGTAGGGCCTGTGGCGGCAGGTACCCTGTACTTGCCGTCGCAGTACCTGCGACGCAGGTACTGTCGACCTGCCGACAGTGGGGGGCGGGTACGGGGTGATTCCCTCCCCCCCCCACTAAATATTATTATATTTTTTTATATATATATATTTTTTTTAAAATTTCAAATATAATAAAATAAATCCAATTTTATTTTAAAAAAAATTAGTTTTTATTTAATTTTCAATAAATTTTTTTTTTTTTTTTTTTTTTTAAGGATATATATATATATATATATCTAGAACTTTCAATTTCATTAAAACAAAACCCTTATTAAATTAGATCTTAATTTCTAAATCAAGAAAACAATGGTTCTAATTAATTCATCCAGTCTCCATGGATACAGAAATTATTGACGAATAATTAATAAATTCACAATATTGAAAGCTTAAAACTTTCATCACAGAGAATTCAGATCTACAAACCCCAGACACGAAGAAGGCAGGAAGGGATAATTGCATATTTAATGGATAAAAAACACAAGACCCTACCTGATCCTGATGCTATTATGCAATCTCCAGGATCTGTATGCGAATTCGCTCCTCTCAATGACCTTCTCCTTCAAGACTTTCTTCGTATCAGCCTTCTGAAATTTGCTTCCAAAAATTGTCTTCCCCAAAAATTCTCATCCAACTTCGTATCTCCCAAAAATGAACCCCCAAAGTTGTGATATACAAATTCTCCTCAATTCGGGGCACTAATTGTGCGTTTACCCGAGAAGACTCTTTGCACAACTCAGTTAACTCCAAATTAACTTTTATTATCTTTTCTAATTCTTTTGCATTCAACTTTCATGCACATTAAGTTGAATTATTAAATAACTTTATTTAAAATTTCACTTGACTTCAATTCTTAATTAATTTATTACTTTAAATCTTATGTGCACTTTTAAGAAATTAAAATAACATTATTAATTTTTGTAATTTAATCTTTTAATTTAATTCTTATATTTAACTCATGTTTAGATCATGCGATCTAGAATTCTTAATAATTTAATATCTTTCAACTTTTTAATTTATTTTAGAATTTAATTGATAACATATTCAATTAATTTAAATAACAATAGTATTTAGCATTTATTTAAAAATGAACTCCAAATATATTATTATAAAATTAAATAAATATTATCTTGTTCTAAATATATCTTGAACTTTAATCTCCAACTTTAATTCTTTTATTTAATTAATTAATTAATTAATTAAATATAAAGATATCATATTAATTCCTTATTAAATTAAATCATTAATTAGTCTTTTTAATTAGACTTAATTTATAGAAAATACACCAAGGACTCATAAAGCAACATACGAAAACCCAACATAGAAGAATACATACCAAATCAAACAAAAAGGGTTATAATCACGAAATTACATCATTTGATGCATTCGGAGGGCACTTAACTCAGATACTTGTCTTAATTATCAATTAGGACAATTGGCTAAAGGGTTTAGGATTTGGACTTAAGAGTTTATCTCTCCTCTTTTACCATTGAGACAGTGCGATAGGGTACGCTCATCCTGACAATTCAGGGAAGTCGATACTCGGTACCTGCAACCTGCATAAAATCCACGCATGTACAAACACAATATTCTAAGCTAAACAGGCAATGGCAGGAAGTGGTGCATCGTGTAGATCCCGACTAGCAGGTGACTACGACTCCCTTCCTTAACCATATCAGAAACACCATACATAAATAAAACAACACGCACACCATACACATGCAGTATGGGGTAAGTATCCATAAGAGGCACATGAAATAATAAGCCATCTAACTAATCATCATCGATAACTAAAACCATTGAATAATCATCATACATGCACGAAATATAGAGTACCAAGTAATCTCATCATATAATAAACTGAGTGTAAACATCCTCTGATAATCTCTAAAATAATGATACTACTCATCAAACATAAATTGGCCTAAAAGAGTTTGGCAATCATATCATAAATGTAGCTCGAAAAATGTAAACTAGGGGCAGGCACTACATGGTATACCCACAATATCATTGTGATAATTTTTTTTAGCAAAAATCCAAACAAATAATGGTGATTAGAAAATAAGAGATGATTGTTAAAAAGGAGACATAGTGAGATACCTTGCAATTCTGAAATGGCAGCCCTCTGAAATGGTAGCCCTCATGGCCAATTTTGCCCTTTCACTTTGCAACTTTTTGTCTTCTTGGACAGCAAGCAAGGTATTCATCTCTCTCTTTATTTCATCCGTGGTAAACTTACAAACCCTTGTACCATGCTTTATGATCCCTCCAAAGTGGTATTTGAAATGAGATATGCTTGCACTAATTAGTTTTTCTCTTTTTATGCATATCACAGTATTATAGTCGGGTCATTCAAAGACATATTTCCATGCTTTGTCTCTAGCCGTGTGTGCCTACATGTCATGAGATATTAAAGGGTAGAAGAGAACTTCATTTGAAAGGGGAAAAGAGGAAAGAAGAGAAAAGGGAAGGTGTGAAGCAAGGAGGAATTTATAGAAAGGAAAAGAAATAAGAAGAAAATAAGTGACTCCTTTGAAAAAAGAAAGTTATGAATGGTTGCAACTCTTCAAAAAGGTGCTACTTGTTGAAGGTTATGACCTTTGAAAAGGGGAGCCACGATGAAGAGGTGCGACTCTCCCCCATATTAGAAGATATAAAGGGGAGAATATTTCATTCGAGGACATCCAAGGGAGAGCAAGTTGGGGAATAATATATTATTCTTGTAGGTGACAATGAAAAGTGGTGATTCAATTCTAATAAAAGGTGGTGATCTTTTTGCCAATAAAGTATGAAGGAGATTACATTCCTAGTAACAAAGGAAGGACAACAATAAAAGGGCATTATTCAGATTTAGAGAGCAGACTAAGCCGAAGAGTTCAACTTGATAAAAGATATCAATCTAAGAGATCAACTTAATACGAGAAATTCGACTTCAGATTTTTATACAGCATATCTCATCTTATTGAAGAGTAAGAATTACATCTTGAACTACATTTTTGCTCTTGTTTCCTTTTGGATTTGTTAGTTTAGGGAAAAGTATATGGTGATCCTGAAAGGGAACATTACATAAGTACTTTTCCGCTGTGCTGATATCTTAATTTATTGCGGTTTCACGATCCACTTGAGATCTTTGATGTGAAGTCTTTTGCTCATTTTTTTTCATACTTGGTTCCATATCTTTGTGTTTTGCAATTATCTTTAGATACTCCCATATAATGTTTGGGTCCTTCATTAGATTTATTGAAAAGTATTAAGCTTTGATTTTGAAGAATTCTAAGACTCATTCCAAATTGCCATCAAGAGTAAGATTGGAGAGATCCCAATCTGGAATTACAATGTCTTCCTCTAGATCAATCTCATCATTGGAGGCTTCTACCTCTTTTCCCTTTTCCTTTGGAACAGATGAAGCGATAATTTCCTTTCCTTTTCTTAGATCCTGAGTGCTCGGTTGAGGCTTAACCTCAACTGTCATTGCATTGACTCTTGAAACACTAGTAGCAGAAACAATATTACTAATTGGAGAAATAGCAACAATAGTATGAGTGCTTGCAATACCTTGCTGATACTCGATCTAGCCTGTTGCTATGAAGAGTGGAGCCTGCTGCTCAGTAGATGAATTGGTAGTAACAACACTCATCATTGAACTTGGTAAAACAACTCCAACAATCAATTGATTGCTCAGTGGAACTATGTTTACCTCAATTGTGTGTGACTCGATTGCAGCCTTCTTTGAGCTAGATGGCACTAAGGCTTTGCTTAGAGAGTTAGGGAGGGAGGCCATTACCTTTGCTGCAAACTTCTCAGGATTTGAATTTTGAATGTTTTGAATCTTAGGACAATCCTCACTTAATGTTTGATCATCCTCATCTTCTTCATCATCTTTCTCATCATCAATTTGTACAACCTCCTTAGTAGGCTTTACAACATGCAATCTATAGATGTTCTTCCATGCATTTATATTTGATTGCACCACAGATTCAATATCATTTGATAAAATCAAGAATGCATTGAACTTGGGAGTTAGTTTCTATTCATTCCTTTTCAATGCTTCCTTCACCTCCTTATCTAAAATATTTGGCATTGTCTTCCTTAAGGTTTGTTCCTTGATATCTTTTACAACATTTACAACATTTTCCCAATGACGTGCAATTGCCTTCAGTAAGATATCTGGAACTTGTTTATTCAGCTCCTTAGGAGAGTATTTCCATTTAGCCATTTTTTGCTACTAGGGCATCTTCTTTTTGCTTCTGTTCTTCCTTGTTTCATACTTAAGGAATTTGAAATCAGCCATACCTCCACCATCTTGGAGTCTTCTTAGTCTTTCTTCAAAAGTGGGGGTAGGCTTTTTGAATGTTACCTACTGCTCTTCTTTTTCATCTTGCAATTTGAGCTTCTTCCTGGATTTGGCAAGTCTTCTTGTGAAGAAGGTAGGAGAAGATTATCCTTATTATTGCTTTCCCCTTTTTCTTGGGAGGCTCTTCTTCTAATTCTTTTTCTTCTCCATGTTCCTCTTCTCCTCCTTCATCTTCAATGTCAACACCCTCTCCTTCTATTAGCAGAAGAGGGGAATCAAATTTCTTTCTCTCCTTTTGAATTTTCTCAACTTTCTTTCTTCCTCTCTTCAAGATTTGAGGTATTTTGATTTCTAAAGAAATCTGGTTTTTGCCTCTTTATATGTACCAAAATATGGTGCCTTTGGATTGATGGGCTCATCGACAAGAGTTTCAATGGTCTCTTTGGTATCATCGATGTTTACCTCATATCCAAGAGGTTTTACCCATGCCACTTTTGGCCTAACTGCTTGAATATGCACCTTGTCACAGTCCACAAGGAAACATATGACTTTTTCATTGTCATCAACTAGCTGCTTGGGTATTTTGAACTTGCTCTGCATTCTCTCCTTGAATGTCTCAAAATATGCATCCATGATGCCCTCAAAATTATCTCCCATATCAGCTATAAACTCATTGATCTGATTAACAATAGGTGTATTTTTCTTCCATACTATAGTGCCCTTGGAAGGAAAGAATTTTTTAACATAAAAGAATAAGCATGTCAAGACTGAGCCAAATTTACACGGCTTTGTTTTGGATGCTTGGATGCTCTCCATGTTCTTGCTTAGCTGGTTCAGCTGCAACTTGGCGAGGTCAAATGATAGATTTTTTTTGACCACCTTGTATGCTAGGTCTATAGCTTCACATGGAACATTATTAAGTCGTCTGGAACTGTAAATCTTGTGAGCAATTACATGTATCTCGAACTTAATTTCCATGTCTGTGGCGCCATTCAGATTCATTCCTTTGCCATCCCACTCGACAAGAGTCTTCTTCGCCAGTTTAACTCGATCTAGGGTTTTTGTTGTTTTAGCTTTGCTAGCCATAGGTAACCCGATAACCCTATGGATCATCTTCTTTGTTATCTGGATGGGTTGGTCGAGCTAGAATTGCATGTCGTAAACACGACTTAGAATACACCTAATCTATTTTCCTTTAAAATCCCTTGGCATATGCAAGATGTGGGTTAAACCCTTTGTTTCCAAATGTTTATGCTCGGGTTTGAAGTTACCATGCACACATAATGCCTCATATGCTTGATTCAATTCCAGAGTTCCCAATTCTTGAATTGAACAATGATAGAAGGACCTAATGTCATGAATTAAGATTACCTTTGGAGGGATTTGTGAATGCGCTCTGACTGGGTCTAGTTTCTCTGTGATTGTTGGACAAAGTTTGAATGCCGGGTTTTTACGCTCAACACCTCTAAACAACATCTCAGAACCTTTCTTAACCTTGCTGTTGGATAAGGATGCCATCATGCTCGGTGATACAAGGATTAATCATGATAAAATTGCTCTGAATTGCTTGGGGGCTCAAGAATGCTCTTCTCTATTCGCTCTGGAATTCATGGTGAAAATAGAAGCCTTTGATTCTTTCCTTTTAACCAAATTCTATCTTTAAGTCGCCATTAATGCATCGTACTATAGACAGCTCGGTGATAGCCTGTTCAACTCGGCAGGGGTGAGTTGCTTAGTTAAGTCATTAACTCGACATATACCTTCGATCTCAACTTGGCAACCATATGCTCGATTAGGTCTCCGAACTCGGTATGTGTCATTAACACTCGATTATAACTCTGAACTCGCCATCTGCATCCAAGCTTGGTTAGGTCTTGCAACCTGACCTTGCTCGGTTAGGTCTAAGACATTACTTCAACTGTCATCTAACTGAGTGATCCTAGTGCATTTGAAATGCTGATTTGGATCTTCTTGCTTGCTGATTGGAACTGTTATAAGATGTATTCTTTTGAATCTTAGTTCTAGTAATCTCCATGGATAACTAGTTTGAAATGGTTGAGTCACCCAACACATTGACTTCGGTGTCAACACTTTCGTAACTTTGATTTGCATTCTGTGGGGATTTCTTTTCCCATTGCTGCCTCATTTGACTTTTGATATTGTTAACCTTTGCTTTCTTCTCATCTACAACTACAGCTTTGTTCATATAGTTTTTGGCTAGATGACCAAGTTCTTTGCATACAAAACATCTCCTGTAGGGTCTCTCTTCCTCATGTGAGTTCTTATGCAATTTGCTCCAATGTGCGCATACTCACCACACAAGTAACATCTACACCATGCGTTATAATCCCAACCAAACATAGCTTTCACAATTAGTTCGGCTGGGTTCCATTTCTTGATCTTGCATTCTAAATATTTGTGCCCTTGTTTCTTGCAGTTGAAACACTTCCCTTCAAACTTAGTTTTCTTTGTGCATTCACTTGCTCTATGTCCGTGCTTGTTAGAACTGTAACACTTTCCATTGAATCTTGATTTACCATTGCTCCACCATTTATTCGATGTATGCCCTGTTTTCCCACAATGATTACAAGTAGGCCTTTTGTTCTTTTGAGCTCCTTGTTGTGATGGTTGACCTTCATCCGTATAGCCTAATCCAGCTTTGCCCTTGTGTCTAAATTGAGTTTTCTTGTCCAATTGATTCATGCTTTCTTGAGAATTCAGTATCCTCTCATTGGTTTGCCTTTCTATGCTGAGATCATTTTGCAATCTTTAATTTTCTGTCCTCAAGTTGACAAGTTCTTGATTTGCACAATTGAGTTGATCAATCAAATCTGCTTGCTGAAGAGATAGGTGATGAATTTCATTGCCCTTCTCTTCTATCTTTTCAGTTAGCAATCTTTTCTCTTCTTTTTCTATGTCCTTTTATTCCATGTTTTCACGCATTTTGATTGACTGAATTTCTTACTCTCTTTTAAGCTTCCCGACTTCTTCATGGAGAGTGAGATTCATTTCAAGTAGATCTTTGATTGCTGCATCAGCTTCATCTGAACTTCTATCTTGGTACATGTCTTCAACTCTTTCTTTTATGTAGATATTGTCATTCAGTTGTGTTGCTAGTTCCTTCCTTCTTTGCAAGGATTGAGAGAGTCACTCCATTTTCTTGAATTGTCCCATGGCCAATTGCAGATCCAACTTGTCATTTTCAATAGCTTTGTCTAGCTTGTATACTTCCATTGCCTCTGACCTTTTCTCAAGCTACTAAAATTCTGATGTGAGAACCAATGCTCTGATACCAATTGTTGAAAATATATGGTGGGCTAGGTGACTAAGAGGGGAGGGGTGAATTAGGAACCAATAAAACTTTTAACTTAATTCACCAATAAATCCTTCATAAGCTATTCTGATCTAATTGCATGCATGAAAGACTGAAAGCAATAAAACATTCATAACACTTGACACAATATTTGGTAACCCAGAAACCTTCCAAATAGAAAGTAAAAGTGGGGTGGGGATGATACCAACAAGCTTTATGACTACAGTATAAAGTTGGCCTATTAAGGCTTACAATTGATCACTTCTCGTTGATATGCTGTGTTAGGAGCAATAAAGACTGTTAAGTCCACTGTGTGAAAGGATTTATACAATACAATGAAGTATGCACTCGGTTAGGAGATTTTGCATAAGACTGTTAAGTCCACCTTGTTAGAGGATATGACTGATGCATGTGTTAGGATGAACCAGTAGTTGATCTCTGCTTTGCAACTCGGTTTGTTGTATGAGATTCCTTTGATGTAAAAGATTACCTTTATGTGATGGATGAGACTTTGCTTTTCCTTATACTATTTGTAGCCATTTTCTTCTAATTTGCATTCATTTGGCTTCTTACTTGTTATTACATACTCTTTTGGATATGACAAGATATATTACATATATACCAATCCAATTAATTACCTTTTGGAGTCGGCTACAACATATTCAGACAATCTTCACCAGGTTGGCTCATTGTAGATACTTGGGTTCTGAAGACCACTCCGGTGATATTCTGACACTCAGCAAGCTCTGGCACTCGATTGTCGCTAGTGCTCGGTCGATATTGATCACTCGGGAGTAGGCATGAACTTGGTTAGCACTGATGACTTGACGAACACTGGAGAACTTGGTTAACACTGAAGGGCTCAGTTGACACTACAACTCAATCAACACTACCTTCCTTCCACTTGGTTAACACGACTAGCTCGTTAGATATTGATAAGCTTGGTTAACACTAGAAAGCTCGGTTAACACTACTTTTTGCTTGGTTTACACTGTGAAGCTTGGTAGACTTTGTGAAGCTCGACTTATACTACTTTCGGCTTGTGAAGCTCGGTAGGCTCAATGAAGCTCGGCTTATACTACTTTCTGCTTGTGAAGCTCGATGGACACTGTGAAGCTCGACTTACACTACTTTTTGCTTGTGAAGCTCGGTAGACTCTGTGAAGCTTAGTAGCAATGTAACCAACCAAAATGACCAAGTGTTTAGTCACTAATTGACAAATTATTTGACCATAAGGTCAACAGTACTAGGATGGGTGACCTCTCGGGAAGTCCCATTCTTCACCTCAGTGAGCATTACCTAGATGCAATGTTGCTAAGTGTTTCATTCATTCTCATGAGAGATGGGTTCATGTGAACCATTGCTCATGAACCATGGGTCAATGAGTTTGACTCAAAAACTACACAGTTTCTTAATAGCAATATCACAATTTGACTTGCCATGGAAAAAATATCTCCTACTTATCAATTGATGAGGCTAAGGGGCTTTCTAGTGAATGGTTCAAAAGGAACAACACTTACTGAGGGTTTTGCAAATGGGGTTGCAAGTGTAGTGGGCTTAACTATAGAGGAAACTCCGTAGTTAAGTGTGTGCAAGATGGAGTAGTATTGGGATGGGTTACCTCCTGAGAAGTCTCGATGCTTCTCCTCCATGAGCATCACGTAGATGTGTGCTGTGTTCCATTCATTCTCATGAGAGAAGGGTTCATGTGAACCACTACTCATGAAACATGGGTCAATGAGTTTGACTCTACACAACTAAATCTTGATAGCAATATCACAATTTGACTTGTGGAAAAAATATCTCCTACATATCAATTGATGAGCTTAAGGGGGGGATTTCTTATGAATGGTTCATAAGGCACAACACTTGCTGAAGGTTCTGCAATTGGGTTTGCAAACATAGTGGGTCTAACCATGGAGGAAACTCCGTAGTTAAGCACGCTCGAGTGAGAGTAGTATTGGGATGGGTGACTTTCTGGGAAGTCCTGGTGCTTCACCTCTATGAGCATCACCTAGATGCAATAAGTGCTAAGTGTTCCATTCATTTTCATGAGAGGTGGTGTCATGTGAACCACTAGTCATGAAACATGGGTCAATGAGTTTGACCCAAGACTACACAGCTGAATCCTGATAGAAATATCATGACCATCATATTGTTTAGAGGAAATATTATAGATACACACATCATCATGATATTGAATGCATATTTAGTTATACATATGTTAATCTATAGTTGCATTTTGTGGACTTGCATATGAAAGACTAAATTAAAGAGTGCATATTGCTGACATTTTTTTTCTTTTGGAGATTCCTGTATTAGTTAGGATGTATTACACTTCAGCAAGTTTGCTTTCAATTGTTACTTCAAAAAATGTTGTGCATTGCACTAACTTAAAGTTTCAAATACAACATCCCGACTAACTATTTGAATGAAGGTTTCTCCAAAAGCTTGTGGCCATACTCAGGGAAGGAAAGTGGTTTCTCGAGAGGAGGCTGTTATGCGCATAAAAGCAGCTGTGGATGCCAGGAAAGAAAGCTCTTCAGATATTCTTATTGTAGCACGGACAGATGCTCGTCAAGCAGTTTCACTGGAGGAATCATTGTGGAGGATACAAGCATTTGCTGATGCGAAGGCAGATGTACTTTTCATAGATGCATTGGCTTCAAGAGAGGAGATGAAAGCTTTCTGTAGTATTGCTCCACATGTTCCAAAAATGGTATGACTTCCATTTTCTGAATCTTGTTTGATTTTGCCTTGGTTAAAAAGCAGAATACAGGTAACACTTTCTTTTAACTGAAAATTTGAACCATACCGTACATTAAGTTTCTTAAAAAACAGCAGAAGACCAGTCCATGTCATACCATTACTTTATAGTCCTTATCAAATTTTGAAATGCTAATTGATAAGAATTTGGCACATAATTTCTATTGTGTTTTAGATAATGTAGTTGTGGGTTCTATAGGTACCCACATCGAAGATAATAGCCTGTTAAATAGAGGATAATGCTGAGAACTCCATATATGCCATCAAAGTACAGACAAAAGCCTGGAGGAAGACACTAAAAACAAAACAGGGTGTCCCATCCCTCAGCTGGTTACAACTATATCAGAGATGGAACAGCAACAGCCCTGTCAACATTTTAAACAATCTTTACGTGGTTCAACAAAATCATGTTGTGCTGCTCTCACAATAACTCTCTTCAAGATTGAGGCAGTATAGACAAGCTAGAAATTTCCAAAATTTCATCTCTCAATATACCCAAAAGGTTATCTATTAGCATAGCAAGGTCAAGAAAGAAAGAACTACATCTTTAAGACTACACTGAGGTGGCACAATAGGAAAATAGGGCTTACATATTGAAGATAAGAGAATGGGCCATCTAGGAAAGGCAGCGAAATATCCTCCTGCCCTCTTATCATTGGTTCATAAAACTTCTGCCTTGGGATACTACACAGAGAATCCTCCATTACCCTATCATTGGTGTTTAAGAATTCTGCCTCAGGGGATGCTATGTAGAAAATCCACTTGCCAACTATTGTATCTGAGACCTTTTCCTTCAATTCCGATTCAAATTCAACAGAAATGGTAGGCCTTGTTCTGAAAAATCCAGTGGTATCTGAACACTCTTCTCAAAGCTCCTCTCTTCTAAATACCAAAGTGACAAAATATTAAAGGTGCATTTCTGATGCTGGTCTGAGACCACATCCCTGTAAGCTACATCGTGAAATTTTGAACCACTTAGCATGGTGCAGAAATGCTCAGAGCCTCCCTAAAAACTCCTACAAATAGAGAATATGACTCCAAACCATGTGGAAAAGACCAAAACATTCATTCAAAGAATTGAATGCATCATATCCTACACTCAAGCATTTACCTTTGCCAATTCAATTTACCTAATTAGTCATACTTTTGTGCTTACAAAGGAGGCAAAGACGCCTTAAATAAAGAATTCAAAGATGATGTTTCTAAAAGAAACAATCATTACTAGAAGTGGAAATAGAAATATACTAAACTACGTTATTGACACACAAAAAATAGAAAGTTACTAACTTAACTAATTTGACAACTTAAAAAAAGACTTAAATGACCTTTATAAGGTAAATAATACAATATTATTCTATTTACCTCTCATAACGGTCAATCTATTAATTAACTACCATAAAATAGAGTAGACAAAACATGCAGGTCATTTGGTCATGAATGCATAGATTGCTGACTCCTCTGAATGTTTTGCAATATGAGCTTGCTTCTGGGTCCCTCCTTGGTTGGAAGTAGAAGCCATACAAGAATGAACTTATGATGTTGCATGTGGGAATGATGCTCCTGTTTAGTATGGAGGTGCTTTCGTATAATGTGAAAGATTGAATGTTGTTGTACTACGCCACCATGAACCCTCCATCTGATTTCATAATGGCCATGTTGTATGTTGCTGGTGAGGAAGGTCTGGACACCACAAAAACTATATCAAAAGCCACTGTACATTGTTCAGGTTTTGCCATACAACAAGGATTTCTTAAATTTCTTGCCAACTCATACATTTTAATGATCTTGTATGGTGCAGCGGTGTTGTATGATGTCCTTGATCGATTCCATACACGGCTAGTGAAGGGCTGTACGATATGAGATTCAGGCCATATGAAACGGAGTTGAACGCCGAAATGTTGGCAGCATTAAACTGTCAATTCTTGGAATTCGTGCAATTTTAAAATGAGGCTGTCCTATGATCTTATGTAACCACTGTATGATTTCATCAAAACAATGCCACACTAACTTACCACATAATTGTCATTCATACCTGTGATGATCATTCATAACTATGATGATCTGCAGTTTCAGTATGTGATATGAGTTCGTGTCTCCTGCTAGTATCGTGTAATTCGTGTTATCAGCATTGAGTTGTTTCTATATTTTCTTTGTTATTGTGAGTTATCTGGGCATCAATTATGGTCTGCATTGGCATCAAAAGGTGTCTTCATTTTCGGCTGAAAACGGATCTTGTATTGATTTGATTCTTATTCTTCTCACAAATTGCTGCTGCTGAATCACATGATGAATTGGCATCGTTACTGTATGAACTGGCATCGTCACTGTATGAACTGGCATCACCATGGGTTTCGGCAATGGTTCATGGCTTCGAGTCAGTCGTACATATTGGGAGGTCATCGTGTGTTTTTGCCTAAGTTTGTAACTGCCAACTCTAGCAATTACGTGGGAGTTCCTTTGCATTTTGGTAACACAACTTTGGGATAGTCACATTTCAGTCATGCTCGTTGGACTCCTTCTCTACCGTAAGTAAATAGGGTTTTTATAAAGTCAATAATGTTATCGTTCACAGAGAATGCATGTTAGCTGGGTATGTGAGCAACAAAGGAGATACTGAGGTTGAAGCATTAAAGTATCATTCTGTAACAGTAAATTTTTAGTACTGTATATCATCAGATATTCTGACTATGAGTGATAAATTTGTGTTTTGTAAATCGTCTCTCAGGATCGATAATATCCGTGAGATATTCTGGTCTATTGTTGTATGTAGTCAGAGTGTTCAATCAATGAAGGAGATATATCAAGCTTATTAATTGACTGATGATTGTCTTCAATCATAAGTGAGAAGTAATTGTAATTGTTTTGTTGTTTTGAGAACTCAATAAATAGATCATCATTTTGTGAGCTGGTTTTTTCTCCCTCAAGTAGGATGGTTATCCAAGGGCAAATTTTGTGTCTAGTTTTTCTTGGGTTTTCTTGTTAAAGGTTCTGATTATTACATTGATTATATTCTGGTTAGAAACACTAACATGATATTAGAGTGGATCTAAGGAAACGATCTTGAACCAGGATTCTTTAGTTCTTTTATTACATTTTTCTCTCTTTCAGTTTGTCGGAATTAGTTGTTTTATTGTGATAACCGAAGTAGTGAGAATGCTTCCCTTGTTGAAAGGGAGTCTCTGTTGAGAGAGAATCTCAACTTCAGTGTTTCTTATAGATGTTAATGAGTTCTTTGTGAGGGAGAAGTTTGAGATGCGATCCCTTGTTAATGAGTTCTTCTCAATGAGGGAGAAGTTTGAGGTGCAATCCCGTGTTAACGAGTTCTCAGTGAGAGAGAAGTTTGAGGTGCAATCCCTTATTAGTGAGTTCTCTACGAGAGAGAAGTTTGAGGTGCAACCCCTTGTTAATGAGTTCTTCTCTGTGATGGAGAAATTTGAGGTGCGATCCCTTGTTCATGTATACTTCTCTGTGAGATAATTTTGATGTGAAAGCCCTTGTTCCACCCTCTGGGAGCAGCCACGGTGGATCCATCCTCTGGTAGTAGTCACGGTGGATATCTTCTAAGAGAATACATGGCTTTGTTTTCTATTCTTTCATCCTCTGAGAATAGCCATGGTGAATGTCATGCTGAGAGGACAATATTATGTTGAGAATTTTTTTGATGAGATTTTTGTTCTTGACATTTTCTGGTTGCAGCTTCATTGTGTTTGTTGGGTTGAGAGGAACCATGATATATGAATGATCTCTCCCTTGCTAAGAGGGAGTGTTAATGTCTTTAGTAGCAGCGAGAAATATATTTCATACTTGTGATGATCTGCAATTTCAGTATGTGATATGAGTTCATATCTCTTGGAAATATCTTATAACTTGTGCTATTGGCATCGAGTTGTTTCTATATTCTCTTCGTTATTGTAAGTTATCAAGGCATCAGTTATGGTCTGCGTTGGCCTTAAGAGGTGTTTTCAGTTTCGACTTGAAACAAATCTTGTATTTATTCGAGTCCTATTCTTCTTATCTTTGCTACTACAGAGTCACATGATGACTTGGTTCCATCACTGCACGAACTAGCATTATCATGGGTTGCTGCAATGGTTCATGGCTTCAAGTTGACCATCATATTGGGAGACCATCATGTGTTTTTTTCTAAGTTTGTAATTGCCAACTCTAGCAATTACAGAAGAGTTCCTTTACATTTTGGTAATGCTTCTTTTGGATAGTGACCTTTCAATCACACTCTTTGGACTCCTTGTCTATCGTAAGGGAATAGGGCTTTTTTAGAGTAAATGATATTATCGACAATAGAGGATGCGTGTTAGCTGGGTATGTGAGCAACAAAGGAGATGCTGAGATTGAAGCATTAAAGTAGCATTTTGTAATAGTGAGTTTTTGGTAAGGTGTATTATCAAAGATTTAGATTGTGAATGATAAATTTTTATTTTGTAAATAATCTCTCGAGATTGATAGTATCTGTGAGATACTCAAGTCTTTTGTTGTATGCAGTCAAAGTGCTCACTCAGTAAAGGAGATATATTAGGCTTATTGGTTGATTGATGACTGCTTCAATCATTAACAAGAAGTAATTGTAATTATGTTATTGTTTTGAGAACTCAATAAAGAGCTCATCATTTTGTGGTCTGGGTTCCTCTCCCTCAAGTAGGCAGGTTTTCCCAGAGTAAATTTGTATTTGGGTTTTTTTGTGCTTTCCTGCTAAAGGTTTGATTATTGCATTGATTATATCCTGGTTTGTAACATTGACAGTTGGCAGTCGGCACTATTGAACAATGTAAATTCATGAGATTTGTGCAATATTATAATGAGGGTGTGCTATGATCTTATAAAGCCATTGTACAATTTTATCAAAATGATGCCATGCTAACTTACTACATACATGTCATATTGCTTTTCCATAGAGGTGTTGCAGCCATATAGTGTCAAGAGGTTGCCGTATCATGAAGAATAATGAATGTTGTATGTATTGTATGCTTGGTTGTACTAAATGGTTCAATGATTGTTGTATTTCACCAAGATGTATGGTTTGGAAGTGGCCGATTGTACCAATTTTAAGGGTCATACAGTGTTGGAAGTGTGGTTGTACGAAATGTGATAGTGAAGGCTATACATTGGTACTAATATACAAGGTTCATACATTGGCACTAATATGCAAGGTTGATACAATATTGTACTGAAATGGTTGTATAGTGGGAGGGGAACTTAGTCAATGCATTTTCTGTGGTCATAGTATTTTGATGCCTCCTTTTAAATAAAATCCTCACTTATTAGCTATCCTTTTTCAAAAGTTTCTATCTGTCCTAATTTCCTCTTTTCTTTTCTTGTTAATTTATAGTGAAGTTGATTTCCCTTAACAACTATTTATATGCTCCAAATTACATATCCTATTCCTTTAATTGTCACATGTATCATCCATAATTTTACTTGCTTTCATTGGTCGCTCTTCATTGAGAGCTATAGCTTCAAGAAAATTACACATTGATGAAAGTCCCTCATAGTCCATTTTCTTGTGAAACAATCCTTTGAAGGAACTTCTCTCATCTTTAGAACAATTCTCAAGATCGAACACCACTTCATCAGTCAATTAAATTTGTTTTCTTTCTTTATTTTTCTCTGATTATCCATCTTTAACTTTGACTTGGGTGATGCCAACTCTTCACATATTGCTTGATTGATTAGGTTGATGACATACTTCCTCTTGCTCTCCATTGAGATGTGTTCCACTTCCAGTTGTAATCTGCATTTACAACTAGATATCCCTCACAAGTAATGCATCATACACTTTGTGCAATGGGATGACCACAAAGTTCAAGAGGAATTATTTTGCCCCAATCATACCTTTTGTGCCATGAGTTTTCCCGACGACTTGATGCCATGTTGGTTGGCACCTACCAAGTGGAAGGTTAGTGGCTAAAGTATTCGTCTCCCAGGGCATTTCCAGGGTTCTTTTGCAGTAAATGTCACAAGCCTCTACTGATGTTAGCATTTTCCATCTTTTTTCCCATTTTATCATCAACTTCTATTAGAGATGGAATGAAAGGAGCAAAAGGATGAAGGGGAAAAATAATATGAAGATGAAATCAGAGATGGTAGCAATGTTCAACATTGAATTGGACCATTAAACATATCCTATAGTGGATATATACTTAGAGATGGGTGTTGATAATTTTCTAATGGAGGAAGTCACAATAATTTGCAGATTTATAGGATCATGTTCAACAAGGGAATAATTTGGGGTATGAATCGAGAAAACATGAAAAACAAAAAAAAATGTAAAATTTTTTGAAGGGATTTTTTGTTGTAATCTTTGTGAATTTGGAGGAAAAGAAGAAGATTATGTAGGGGCTTATGGAAGTTGGGTGAGATGTGTCTTTATATTAAAAAAATGATTCCCTAACTTTAATCGTGACAAATTGAATCCTTATAATCACCCGCGTTGGATATGACTATATAGTTTTCACATGGAGCATCCGTTGGAGGAATGCTTGGTGAAGATTGGAAAGACATTAGAAATCTTAATTGATTTGGATGTGGACATTGTAGAGATTCATATTTATATGCAAGAATTCAATTGGACACAATGAGAACTCCAAGTACAATCCAACTTTGTGTTGATGGAGCACATTGGTTACAAAAGGCAAAGATCGAAGAAGAACAAAGACTTTCTCTCGGATATAGGAGAAGGGATCATAAAGAAAAGATTGCAAAACTTTCCCAAAAATGGTTACTAGATGGGTTCCAAAAAAATGTGCAAGAAGCTAACAACCCAAAGAAACCAATCAATAATACAAAAATCCTGATTCAACTTGATAAAGAAAAGAATGAAAAAAAATGATAAGGGAGTAGAGCTAGATAAATATTCTTTCCTTGAAACTTGCTCAATGGATAAACAAAATTTAGAACAAAAGACTAATCAAAGGCGGAAGCAATGAGAAGAAAGTCACACTCAAGAGATTTGTATGAATATAACATAATCATCAATCCCCAATAGAGGCAATGAAAAGAAGGATTTAGAGGATAAAAATCTGGACTCATTAGAGGAATTCATCAATAATGATGAATTTGGGGAAGTATATCCTTGAAACATTAGCTAATTAGCAACAAAACTCTTGAGCAAACCACAAAATGGAAGAGAGAAAATCAAGTAAGAAGAAAAGATAGGATTGTGCAATAGAAAAGGGTTTAAAAAACATCGGTAATTTTTTTAATGAATCCAAGTTAGCGAAGTCCTTCCTTCAAGGAAAATGAAGGTTATAATGTGGAATATTAGGGAGGCCTTTGACACGAGATGCTTGGTAAAGTGTCACATGGGAAATTTTTTGGTAGACATTATTTTTGCTTCAGGAAACCAAGATAAATAAAGAAGTGGAAAAGTTTGTCAAGTTATGTACGCAATGGTTTGGTGATTTGTCAGAGGCAAATGATTTTTCTGGTGGGTTGGGGATCATGTGGGTCCTAAACATGATCAACACCCAATTAATTGATTCTTACCAAACCTAGATAATGTGCTTTGGTAAAAAATTATTGAACAATCTAGAATGCATCATACTTAATGTTTATGACCCAATGAAAACAGAGGATAAGGTGAAGGTTTGGAATCAATTGGAATGAAGGATAAATATAACTAATAGTGAATTTATTATGGTGGGTTGTGATTTTAATGTTACTCTTGATTTAAGTGGAAAAAGTAGCGTTGATATCAAGATTAACTAAACTATTTTAGATTTCAGAGAGTTTGTATGTAATTCTTCTTTGACTTATTGTGTAATCAAAAGTGGAATACACATGTGGACAAATAGGAGGTTGGTTTCACAAATATTTTAGAGTATCCAGATAGATTCTTGTTGGGCCAAGGGTGGATGAAGGATATCTATGCTCTTGAGGCTCAAATTTTTTCTATCTTTGTCTCAAGTTACTTCCCTATTCAATTGGAGATTGGAATGAGTGAAAAACCAGCCAAAAGGTATTTCAAGTTCGAAAATATGTGTTGGTGGAATCCTAATCTCATCAAATTGCTATGGCTTTTGTGAAAATAAAGCATTTTTTCTAAAGGTACACTCTAAGCCTTTTTTTTTTAATTAAAACCAAAATAAACTCGTAGAATAGATAAAGTTTTAGAAACATATTTGTTGGCGAAGAACAATTAGAGACAATTAAAATTTTCAAATGAAAAGGTTATAGAATATGGTATAACAGCGGAGGATTTTGTTAAGGAAAAAGAGCTAAAGAATAACCATAGTGAAAAATTAGGGAGAGGAAGAGTTTTGGAAGGAAAAGGTTAGAGAAAATTGGCTGAGAGCAGGAGACATACCACAAAATATATCCATGCATCAGTCAAAACCCAGAGAGGAAGAAATAGAATAAATGAGATTCCCTTACAAGATGGCATGGTGGTTCATGACGGATCAAAAATAGAAAGGGAGGTGGGGATATTCTTCCAATCAATGTTGGTGGCTGGTAATAGAGATGTTCTGATTGATAGTTTGATGCAGCCTATTCCATGCATAAATAGAAAGGAAAAAATAGAATAAATGAGATTACCTTACAAGATGGCATGGTCGTTCATGACAGATCAAAAATAGAAAGGGAGGTCGAGATATTCTTCCAATCGATGTTGGTGGCTGGTAATAGAGATGTTCCAATTGATAGTTTGATGCAGCCTATTCCACAAGCATTTCACAAGAGGACAACTTGGAGTTGATGAAGCTGTTCACATTAGAAGAAAATTAAGTGCAACTTTCCAGTTGAATCTGGAGAAGTTGCTTGTCCCTGACAGGTTTCCTTTAATTTTTTTTCAAGAGAGTTTTGAATTTATGGGTACTGATTTCGAGAGGTTAGTAGAAGATTTCAGAATGCACAAGTGTTTTGTCAAAGATTTCAATAACATTGTGATACCCTCATCCCAAAAATGCCTGCATGTAAAGATTTTGCAAGCTACCATCCCATTTCTTTGTGCGATTCAGTGCAAGTCATTTCCAAAGCCATGAGAAATAGGTTGAGAAGGTATGCTTGTAAGCATATGGATTAATTGTGTGCATCTTGTTGAATCAACGTCCTAGATCATACTCCGTGATCCATCATTAGGATAGTATGCAAGAGGGATTTCCCTTGCATACTATTGTGATGATGTATAGTGAAGTATGATCTGAAATGTTGATTCAAAAGATGCATACAGTTAATCTAGAAGCCTACAAGCATATCATTATGGATTGGGGAAACTTAACCTATTAGGTTGAAAAGGACTTCAGAGAAATTGACTTAAAATGAACAAAACATGTTTGGTTGTGGGAGGGAGATAATTGACAGTATCATTGTGGTATAAAAAGTGATGCATTTCATCAAGTCTTAAAATATGAGAGCGAGGTTAATAAAGTTGGATGTTAGTAAGGCTTATGGCAGCGTTTGATGGAACTTTTTGTAGGTAGTTATGGCTAAATTTGGTTATTGCAAAAGTTGGCTGACATTATCTTGACTTGTATGTCTACTCTGGTATTCTATTTTGGTCAATGGTTTAGTTTATGGCCTCTTCCAAATTGGAATGGTTTGAGATTGAGGGGCCATTGTCCTCCTTCCCGTTTGTCTTTATGGTAGAGGTTTTTTGTCGATATTTCAAACCACCCAAAATTGAAGGCAGATGGAAAGGTAATTATTTGACAATAGGCTTGAGTCTATTACCCACATTTAGTTCATCGGTGATATAATGCTTTTGTGTGAAGCCTCAATTAGAGGAGGGGTTATAAAAGGAACTATAGATTCAGAGGTGTATTTATTCAACACTAAGAAACAAAGAAAGATAGCTAACGAATTTGGGATTTCTAGTTGGTACTCATCCAGATGTCTTGGGGCTTTGCTTTTATTGGACTGGCAGAACAACACACTGGGAAGATGTTTTGTCAAATTGTTGGATTAAAGAAAATGCTTGCAAGAATAAATGTTTGTCTTTGGTAGGTAGGATTTTCATGATTATATCAGTTTTAGTACTGGTGCCTATAAATACCTTGTCTTATTTTAGGATCACTTCAAAAGCCAATAGTAATCTGGAAAGATATCCGAAATGTTTTTTAAGCAAAGGAGAAAAAGATTAGAAAAATATTCCATTAGTTAGTTGGGATGTAGCTTGTTCTACAAAAGAGATGGGTGGTGTTGGGATGAGAAGAATAAGCTTTCAAAACGTCAAATTGGGAGCCAAATTATCTTTGAAAATTCTTAAAAACCCAAAACAGCTTTGGTTCAAAATTATGCAAAAAAAAATCTAGATAATGAATATTTGAACAAAATTATTAGTCGGGAAAATTCCTATGATGGCTTCTCAAGTTGGTCTGTGTGGGTGAGTAGAAGTTAATTACCGATCATGTTTCTTGGAGAATTGGGAATATGAAGAAAGCTAGATTTTGGTTTGACTCCTTAAATGGAGAAATCCCAATTGCAGAACTTCTAAATCATTATCCATGGATTCCAAGTGCTACCGACATGTTGGGAGAGGTGCTTGCTGATTAAATTTTGATTGGAGGAGTGGAGAGTGGACTAGACAATGTTTGGATTGAAATCTAAGTTGCCAGTACTAGTGTTGGTTTGCATTTGGGTTTGAAATTTGGGTCGAATGCATTCAATTTTTTTTTGTGGTGGGTTCATAAAACACACACACACACATACATATATAGCAGAAAATATGTTCATACACCACTATGCTAATCGTAAAACAACATAGAAAAACACACTACTATATGTATTAATGTTTTAGTCTAAATGACATTGCAAAATGCCAAAATACATCAGTATATCAATGTTTCAGTTCAAAGCTAATAATCTCAACATTAATAATCAGCCACCACTGATCAAATATCATGAAAAGTTATCCAACATATCCTCCTATTGTGGAAAATTAGAAGCACAAACAATGATAGTGGCATCAACATTAGTAATCTCAGCCTCAGGAGCAGCCTCACTATCACTAGATAGCTCAGGAGCATTATCGTCAACTACAAGTGCATCAAGTTGGACAATCAAATCATCCAACTCTGCATGCTCTAGTTCAACATTCCAATGCTTTGTCTCCCTTTTTGGTAGGTATTGTCTTTGTGTATTAGCAGCCTCAAGTTCGAATGAACATAGACCAAGTCTTTTGCCTTCTTCGAATGTAGTCTATTACATTTTGATGGAGTATGTGGTCCAATTTCTCTCGAATTATGTACTAAAAACCTATCAGGATTTTTAATTTTGAAATTAGAGAGTAAAGACTCTTGAATAACTTTTTTAAATATATGTTCAATATTCATCAGCGAGAATTTAAAAATTAAAATCTTAAGAGCTAAGAACTTTGATGGCAACAAATTGTCAGTGTTGGTATATTTCTTCATTAAAGTACTGCCATTTGAGCATCAACATTATTCTTGTCTTCAAAAGCGGCATGACCACAATCATTGGTGCTTGTGAAACTCCCGAATTTAGACCCCATCATAGGTCGTATGGGATCAGAAAAGAGTCTACAATGGGCTTCCTTGTACCCGTGACTGACTTTAGAATTTGCATATGGGGCAAATTTAGTTCTACTCGTGCTAAGGAACAACAAGTATAGTACCTAAGGTTCAATGCAAAGGCAAAGAGATGCAAAGGGGTGGTCATTTTGCTCCACCTCTCCACCATGATTTTTAGTAGTTCGTTGAAGAATGTTTCTTTAGGATCTTGCTTGTTCTCATTTATGATTTTTCGAATATCCTCAATCATGGAGCCTATACCATCATGTACCTCACCCAAACAAGGCCTATCTTAGGATGTACTCAAGACGACCCCATCATGAGTCATCTAGTATCATTGCCTTAATGGCAACTGCCCTTGTACTACTAGATTGCTTCCAAATGCTCCAATTAGCACTAGTTACCACTCTAGACAATGTCACATTTAACCTTCACAAGGCATCTCAAAACAATAGTGTTGGAGGAAAAATGGGTCTGAACAACCTATTTCAAAATCAAAACAATAATAAATTAAACTATAGCTAAATTAAAAATATGCTAGTGTACTAAACTAAAGACTAAAGCATATTTAAATTTTAAAAATTAAACTTCCCTTCAAGAGCTTGTGACATGTCATGTTTTGTATTGAACATTTGAATTTCCTGGGGATCTTCATACATTTGTTTGATCCTCTCAATTTTCTTGCCATTTTTTTGCTGTATTAGGCTGAGTGAGTGGACAGCACAAGGTTTACAAACAAATGTGATTATAGCGCACCTCAACACATAACTTGACGACCCTACAATTTTTGGCATTGTCCGTTATCACTTGAACAAGATTTTGATAACCAACTTGCTCAATGGCTTGGATGAGAATGTTTCCAATGAATGGACCATCCTTCACCTCCCCTTCACATTCTATTGCTCACAAAAGCATTGTACCTCTCGTGGACACAATAATAACATTGACCAAAGGACAATTTCTTACATCTTTCCATCCATCATATACTATGGACACTTATTTCAATTCATGAATCCATGATGGGCTATAAGGAAGCCTGTTCATGTTTCACCTCTTTGTCCAATAAAGTGGTGCACACCTCATAATGTGGGCCCTTGAACCCCTTTGGAGCCTTATTAATTGATCTCACCATTTTTTGCCAATATGGTGAGTGGACAACATTAAATGCCAATCCTTTTGGATAGATGCATCTTACGATGTCTTGCTTGACAATGCCTCTAGCTTTATTGGGAAATGACATTTCCAAGGGCCCCTTTGCTCTCTTATTTGTTACCAGTTCTTGAGGAACATGCAGATTGGGTGGTCCTCTACAGTTTTTTCAATGTAAGTGGAAAATTTAGCCATAGATCCAGAGGCCTTTAATGTTTTATTACTTTTAGACCTTTCCAAAGGATAAACAATTGGATTCCTAGCTGCTTCATCTTCTTGTCTTTTCTCTTCAATAAATCAATACAAAATGTTTTGCAAGAAGGATTTAAATTGGAGGCTGCCTTTCAACTTCTGGCTTGTGTGGACAAACTTGATGCCTTTTCAAGGGATAAACCGCAAATGTGTTTTCACTCTCCTAAAAGAGCTACTATATTCCTCTTCGCAATAATTGCAAATCCAAATGAAATCTCATCCACTAGGCATTCGCCAAACCATTTCCCCATATTTCCATAGTGGAGAGCCCAAGTCTATTTTGAACTGGGAGCTCCCAATTCTAGAAGCACATGCCATTCTATGAATCCATAAACAACATACAAATTCACAAACGAAAACGAAAAAACAATTAAAAAATTCTAGAGAGCTCATTTAATTTTGGTAAAACAATGCAGAGAAATTTTTTAAAAAACAAATAAAATCAACAAAAATCTACCTCATTTGTTGAAATCTTCCTTTTCAATGTCTTTGACAAGTTCTTCACACTTTCAACCACGTAGGAATAGCTCACAAACCAGCTTTAGAGCATGTAACTATCACCTTTCAACACTGCTTGAGCAATGACAGCAAAACAAGAAAGGTTAGCAATGGATGCAAGAAGTTTCTTTTCCATTCACAAATGCACAAATGACATATGCTTTACCTTTTTGGCCTTTTTAGTGGTCTATTTCAGTGCTGTAGGGTCGAATTGACTGAAATCGGATTTCCATGATTCTTTGCAAGTTGTGCAAGTGCTCCAAGTTGCCGAGCCGAGCAGATCTTGCGGAGTTTTTATGACTTGGCCGCCATGGAATATGATATATAATTTCACACACACACACAATTATAAAAGTATATAATTTCAAGGGTTTCTTCAGTTTGCTAAGTCATTGCCAAGTTGTAGCTGAGTTGGATTTTCGGAACTCTGACTAAAATAGACAGAAAAAACCTTAAAAGTTAAAAACATTTTAAGAAATCATGTTTCTGGCTAAATTTGGCTGGGGCCTTACTATTGAATTCATTATTTTCTGTAGAAATGACAAAAGTTTGCCCGGGTTCTTTTGACAGAATTTAGGTCAAATTTACAGGTTTCTGACAGATTTTTGGTCGGCCTGCATCCAGACCAGACTTTTGGCTGGACCAAATCGGGAACTTGGGTCACTAGGGAGGAATTTGGCAACTTTGATCAAAATAAACTTTGAACACCATGAGATAGACAAAACCAAAAAGTCAATCTTAGACAAAAATAATATATTTCCGAGGAGAAAGATCAAATAATTTGTATTGGTTCCAAACCAGGTAACTACTTTGTGAAGCTTGGTTTCAAAATTTAGAGGGCGTTTACAGTAGAGAAGTCTTGGTCAAATAGGTTGTGTTGAAACAAAAACATTCTTCCAAAAGCCAGAGCTTTCCTATGACTGCTATGCATAAAAGAATCATGATCTGTGATAGGCTAAAGACAATTGGCATCGAACAGCCTAATATATGCCCAGTGTGTTTGAATGATGAGGAGATGTGGATCACCTTCTTTTGAATTGCAACTGGGCATCTTCATGTTGGGATTGGTTAATGAAGGAGGTATGTTCGAGTCATGCAAGGCAGGAGGACCTTCTTGGCGTTCAGAAAGTTGGCCAAAACTAGGAGTAAATAATGCTTGGGGAGATATATGATGAATTAATTGCTTGAAACCTGATAATGGACCCTGTTTCTCATATACAAATTTCAATATCTACAATCCCTTGGTACCATCTCTAATCTCCACTATTATTGCTTGCAACTGATAATGCCACAAGGCCCTTGCTCTTACAAAGAAGATCCAAATCTGGAATAGTTAGAAGCGGTAAATGTCCAATGATGCTTGGTGGAGTGATGTTGAATGCCTTCTTATACTTGCTGATGGATATGATAAGTCACTTGGCAGAGACATGTCCTATTTCTCTTCAAACTTCCCATTCTTTGTAACGGCTATTTATCTCCCCTTTCATACAATGTTTTGTGTCTCTTCATAATCAATTCTTAATAACTTAACCTCGTAACAATTTTAGACTTGTTTCTTTAATTGCAGCTTTTCATATGTAGTTGGCTCTTCATAAGACATCCATTTGATTTTCTTCCTCTCATTATGTGATCGATCAGCCTTTGTGTTAAACACATCCTTTCATGATTATCAACCAGATGATTTCTTCACACATTATCTTAACCTGATTATTGTAGTTACTGGCCCTCTCATAACTTAATCATGACATTGATTATCCAATCATCAATTAAGAATGCTTGACGATCATATCAATCACTGTTACTCATGCCAATGGGTTTGCCTTTGATAAGATATAATCACTGTTTTAGTTATTATTGTGCCTTTCCACAAGAGATTGTATTATGATTGTTGCTTACCAATGTTTAGTAAAGTCGATATTATGGTTGACCAGATGTTATGCTGTTAGCACTGATGATTGATCAATTGATATAATGAGTTACAATCTTTGAACTACATTGATCTTCTCTCTTACTTGATGCTTGCTAGATTGTCTCGGTCAATCTTCTTGTAATGATATTTGGTTTACATATTACTTCTTCTTTGATAAGGAGAATCTATATCCATCATCAATACTGTTCATGATCATTATCCCTGTTCATTGTCATTCATTGATGCCACATGGATTACATTGATAGCTTGCTTCTCTTTATCTTATATGCCTTAATCAATTTCATCTATTCTAAATACATGCTGGTAACAGATACAATTGCTAATAATGATTGTACTCTTTAATTGGTCGATTAGATGATGGTAGTATTGTCATCAACTTTAGACTTCCTCCTTAAATACAATCATTATCTTATCCAATAGCCTTTGAGGGTGTGGTGGATTGTCTAGGTGTGATTGCTGCCTTGGGTGTGGTTTGCTGGCTAGGCATGTTTTCCATTTCTAAGTGTGTGTTTGGCTGCCAACTTGAGCTAGATTCTCATCAGTTTCTGAGTTTCTAGATTTAGAAGGGAAGTTTCCCATGTGACCTCTATTGTTATGGCAGGCCAAAAACATTGTCTTATGGTTTACCCACTAGAAAAACAGATGTCAACCTCAAGATTGTTTTCTTGCTTTTTATGGTTGGAAATAATCATGACTGTTTTAATCTTTCACGAGATTCTACATTTTCCTTTGTTGGAAGCATTAAAATAAATTGGAAAAGCTTTTTTGCATGGCCAATCAAGAATTTGTAGAAATATATGTTGTTTCTTCTATAATTGCCTCTATTTTATTATGAGATGGCATTGGGATACTTATTATATCTCATTGTTTGGTTGTGTTCTTGACAGATGTATTTTTCTTTGTAGGCAAATATGCTCGAAGGTGGTGGGAAAACACCTATATTGAGTCCAATTGAACTAGAGGAGATTGGATTTAAAATCATTAGCTATCCTCTTTCCTTGCTTGGGGTGTCCATTCGAGCAATGCAGGTATCATGCTAGCATTTGTTACAACATAGAAACTTCTCATGCACTTTTATGGTGTATTGTACAACATATGATTTGAGTAGTTATCTATGGAATATGGCATTGTTACAACATTGAAACTTCTCATGGCCTTTTATGTTGTATTGTACAACATAATGATTTGAGTTATTATCTATGGAATATGGCATTGCATGGCCATTCATATGCTAGTTTGTATCCATTATACTCAAAGGGTTTATACATAGTTTAATGCATGGTCAATAAATGGCTTTTATCATGTGTGGTAGATATATGAGAACTTAAGTAATACAAATCTGTAAAGAGATGATAAGTTTAGTGACTTTGTATGCGGTCTTTGATGGTTCTGTTTGCCACCTGCTAATATTTCATAAAAGTTTGCTTGAAATTTGGTGTAATCTTTTAATGAGAACTGTTTCTACTGTACACTACCAATTTTGTTGATAGCATTACAGATGCAGGCTTTTCTTTTCTCTTCACTAAGTCTAAAGCAGGTGTTTTATGTTTTGAGCCAGAAGACATGACTTTCAAATTTATAATCAGCCAGAAACAAGATTGTGCTTAAAGTAAATAAGAAATGTCTGCATAGTTTATCTCCCCACATCATTGACATAAGATATCTCTTTGTTTCAAATGTAAATAGTTTTAGTCTATAAAAGTTTAAACTTATTAGTGCTGGATTGGCCAAGACTATAAAATTTTTTTTTTATTCAAACCTTGATTACCCATGTAAAGGGCATTTGAAGTTTACTCTTAGGTATATGAGCCCCATACTGGCTTTTATGAGAGCTTTTTCGCAGTAAAATCCTAAATGTTGCACCTCTTTATATGTTACCTAATAAAAGCAGATCTTGAAACATTGTTTGCCAGGGTTCAGCTTTAACATCACTACCATATTTATGATACATTTGTATCGTTGGCATATAAGAAAATAATTTGTGGTTCTAGATATGACACAATTTCACAGAATACAATTTGTGCAGATTAAACTTAAAAATGTTAGATTTTTTGGAAAATAAATATTAGAAATAGATCTAAACCAGTTAGAAGCAATGTAAAGAGTTTCTTCCTTAAGAGAAAATGCCTACATCTGTATGCAGTTTGAGTTGTATTAAATGTTAATTGCAATCCATGATATGAAATGTTCTGCATAAAATAAACATTGTACATCTATGCTCAGGGAACAGGTATGTTTGGAGTTTCCTTTTGGATAGTTTGTAGTACTGATCATGAGGGATACATGAAAAAATGTTGCAGGATGCTTTGTCAGCCCTTAAAGGTGGTCGCATTCCGCCCCCTGCAAGTCTACCATCATTTGGGGAAATTAAAGAAGTTATAGGATTTAACAATTACTATGAAGAAGAGAAGCGGTATTCTATAAATGAACATCCATTTGTTCCAAAAAATGGTGCACGATTCTTCCCAACATTTCTTTAACATGCAAAAGAATGTGCATTTTGTACAAACCTGGATTGTAATTTAGCAGCATTATTCTAATGTTAATGACGACTGCAGATTTGAATCAAATAACAGGATCAATAACAGATGATAATGTATCTACATTTCTTTCTTCAATGACGACAAACAAATCTGAGCAACAAACTGAGAGAGGACAGGAAGACTGTCAGGACACCAATGTGGAAGTGATAACTCCATATGTTCTTCAGGAATCTACCTCTGATGATGGAAGAGAACCTGTTTCTGGAATCTGGGCAAGTTCATTGCGGGTAAAAATTACCTCACCCGATGGATTTGAAAAGCTTGATGTCAGGATTCCGGTAAGTTTATACTTGGTCAGAGTTCACATTTGTTAATTACCTTTTGTACATGTTCTTATGTTCTGTTAAATGTTTCCTTGCAGGCCGGTTTCTTGGAAGGCATCACAAACATCATTCCAGGTATTAAAGACAATCAGTATGAAACCAAGGTATGGATGGGTTCCATCTATTTCTTGACTGATTATCTGATTCCGTTTTCCATATCACAGGTTTTGCAGGTCTGAACCTTAAGTCAATGTTGGATGAGGCTGCTAGCAATCAGAAGGGTAATTTTGAGAAAGGAAAGAGGCTCATAGATATTAATGATAGGATTGGTGACCGTATTGAAGTATTTTTGGAGTGAACAAGAGACTCTGCTTTTCTCATGTAATGGGCTGAACACAACACACGAAGATGTAGCAAAATACAAAATAAAAATAAAGGATATTAGAGAAAATATATTCATGCAAATTGGTAAAGAAGGATTTTGTTTTAGATTTCTTAGTTTCATTGTCAATTGATAGAATTTTGGATTTTTAAGGCAATTAGAATTTAGAACAAATAAAGCCAGGCAAAGGCTCTAGATAGATTTATATAGCAATTTGACCTGTGATAAAAGAAAGATGAATTTACTTTAGATTGCTTTGTTGTGAAGCAAAGGTTAGTTGTTTCGGGTTTTTCTTTGCCTATAAATATAGCAAAACATATTGTAGCAAGGGGAAGATTATTTCAAATTAAATTATATTATGTTTTTTCACACTTAATCAAAGATAAGTTATCTTAAAAACTGGGAGTGGCTCATCTGCAAAGCTTGGGGTTTTCTGATTATAGATTGCAATTGGATTGGAGCTTTGGTGTTTATATTCTGCCATAAAAGATTTTATTCTGAAATCTTTAAAATCAAAATTCACTTTTTATTTTTTGGAAAGTTTTCATTTCCAAAATTGTTAGCTTCAAATTTTTAGTTTTGCTTATTGTTGGAAATATTGTCATTGATGTCAAAGGTGAGAAAACAAAGTCATCATTGATGTCAAGGGTACCAAGACAAGTGGTTATCATTAACATCAAAGGTGAATGAATCATTGTCATTAATGACAAGGCACACATGCGAGATCATAAGTGGTGTAATTAATGCCAAAGAATTGCGATGGAGATATTAAAGTTTTAAACCCATAATTTCATATAACTTCCATACGGTCATGCACTTCAATAATATATATCAGCAGCAAAACATCGCTGGCGTTGGCAAGTTATTCAATAAAAAGGGGCGCGGCTATCCTCTCTACAAATTGTACAATTGACCAATTTTTAAAAAATCGAAAACATCATGGATTTTTCTGAAAATTTCAGCATTTGATCTTCATGATCTGCATAGTTTGTAGTCGAAAACAACGAAAATTTGGAAAAAAATCACTACGTTTTCGTGAATCTGGAAAAAATAAAATGTTTTACTTTGTTTTGTCTTTAGTGCATTTTCCCAATAAAAAGAGGAGAGTTTTTGAAATGGCACATTCAAAAAAGGCAAAGACTAGAACTTGTTGTGGCATCGAGTTTATTAAGAAATCAATGCAAATTGCAACTCCATTATATATATGGTCGACTCTATAATAGAGTTTTCTTCATCATTGGTGAGTGATTACTGATGAGCAGAAATAAAAGTGAAGACCAAAATGCAAGGCAAGCGTTCAAAATCTCTAAGCGTGGGGACTTCATGATTTCACAAGGCAGAGCTATTTAGTAATTTACAATACACAGTGATTAGCTTTAGTAAATGAAAGAAAGCGATTGATGACTTCCTTTATGACGGTAATTTTATTGTGTGTTAAAAGATTGAAGGTGGCGATTATATAAGACAGATAAATATTGGCCAACTCATTTGAAGAACACAGGACAACAATAATTATCTTATGAAGAATATTAACAGTATAATACGCAGCGACTAAAGGAGGAGGACAAATCATTCCAGAAGGATCTAAACTTTTAGTAACGTTGATAGAGGGCGCTGGCTAATCTCTATACAGAATGTACAAAATGACTGTGTTTTTTTGAAATCAACAAACATAATCTTTTTTGGAAAAGGATGGATTCTTTTTGGAAAGATCAACAAATATGTAAAACTTGAAGATATAACTTGTGATACAAGTCTGTTAGAAGTGGAGCAACGGAAGAATCCTGCTCGCTACGCTGATTGCTCCCACTGGTGCCTCCCCGGCGTTCCTGACACCTGGAATGAGCTGCTCTACGCTGCTCTCCTCTTCTAATCTAGTTACTCCTTTTTCTATCCTATCATATCATATTGTACTCTACCTCATTGCCCACCATTTTACTATTCTTCCCAGTTGCACATAATTTTTTGACACAGACATAGGCAACTATTACTATGGTCAAGGCCACCCAATGAAGCCACATAGAATAAGGATGGCCCATAACCTTATCGATCACTACGGTCTACACCAGAAAATGGAAGTTTGCAGGCCTTGCCTTTCAGGAAACAGTGATATGCAAGCATTTCACTCAGCAGATTATGTAAACTTTCTAGAGTCAGTAACACTGAATAATCAGATACAGCAAGAGTACGCCAGGCTTGTAAGAAAAAAAATTTGAAATTTTTATAGGAAAACCCTTTGGCGGCAAGCCTGCGAAAGGGGGTTAGATGAAAACTAATATAAAATAAGAAGTAACTTGCACAAATTAGAGCAAACAAAAGTTAATCAGGTTGGCAGTAAATCAGCCAAATTCAAAAAAATTCAATTTCTTCCATCTTAAGAAGATTAAAAAAAAATTAGTGAAATCTCTCTCAAGAGTCTTCTTCGAATCGTACCTTCAGGCAAACACTCAAAACAAAGATTAAACTGCTTTGATACCATGTTAGAAATGGAAAAAGAAATATGTAAATAAGCAAGACCAGGAAAGAATCTAAGAGAGTTAATGCATGAAAGAATATTACCATAAGATAGGAGAGAGAAAGCTTCAAGATCCAACACCATGTGACAAGATATTTGGAAAGGGGAAAGCAAAGAAAACCCCTTGTGACATTATGAATGAGGCATGATAAGCCTAAGAAGAGAGAGAGAGAGAGAGAGAGAGAGAGAACAAGATAGCAATGCTCATACAATAATTGAGAAGAGGAAGAAAACCTCATTAGAAATGAGAGAGGAGGGTCATCTCTTAAATAGAGATGAGAGAGAGGAGTTAGAATGTAACTCCCATGTTTATGAATGCCACCATTCATAAGTGTGTGAGGCCAAGTGTGAGATTCTTCTTAACGAGGAATAATCTAAATTACAAATTACAATAAATATTTGTCCTCACATATTCCACTAGAGGACAAAATACAATGTAGTGGAAAAAAGACAAAAAAAAAATATATTAGGATACCTTGGCTTATATCCTAATATATTACAACAATAAAGAAAGAAGGTCTAACCTTGGTTTATAAATATACCAAGGAAAGATTACAACTTCTAACAATATAGCATTCCTTGAGATTTTTCCTTAATCTCATATGTTTGTATATATGGATTTTCGTAAGATTGATGTTGGGTAATTGGCTCCTAGTTGTGCGAGATTATCATGATACTACTCATGTAGAAGTCCTTAAGGAGTATCTTCAAAAAATCAAAAACAACAATCATTAATTCCTTGTAAATCTAGATGGGTAGGAGTACTTGATTTATAGACTACTAGAGAAAATAACTGAGCTATAAATTTACTCAGTTAAGAAACTTTTGCATTTGATAAAATCTTGCCATCTATAGGAATTCTTCATGCAACCATCATAGCTTGTCTCTCTATCCTTCTAATTGAAATCTCATGAACAATTCTTGAAAACCCATATGAATTGTTCACAATGTTACATTGATGAAGATTGTGGATATTGGAAACTCAAGTTGATAATATCCCATGGATAATCTAATGTTGTGGCATTCTGTAAAACAAATAGTACTACCATATGTAATCAAGATTTGAAACTCTAAAACTTGATATATTAAAAAGAATTTAGTTGAATAGCCAACTTCTTAAAATAAATTTATGTGTTATTTAAGTCACTAAACATTGCTACTCTATCCATTAAGAAGCCTACAACTTTCAGGTTTGTGGAGCACTAACAAACAATTGCACAATAAAAAATTGTTTGAGGATCTTGTGATTTCTCATTTGAGTACTATTGAGCATCATTTTTACATGAGACAGTGACTAGGAATATGAGATGCAAATTTCCCTCTTGAAAGAATAATGAAATTATTCCCAAGGTTCCTTAAGATATTTTTCAACAACCTAGGTAACTCAATTGAAGACCGTTGTTGATGTTCACAAGGATGCTTTTACTGGTTCGAAGAAAATTGAGGTCTGTAAGCAATTGTAGTAACATGCTTTTTTTTTCTTTTTCTTTTGTATTTTATGTTTTCCAATGAAATGCAATTCTATGAATACAAACTAATCTATTTCTTATATGGATTCTTATCTTAACCAAACTTTCCAAAAAAGTTGTAAAAGCGTAGGGTAACAAGGATTATAGAAAATTTGTGAAATTGAAACCTAACAAACATAAACCAGCACCATACCATCTTACAAATTAAAATACTAGGAAAAAAAGAGAAGCCTTCAAAACATAATTTAGAATTACTCAAAGTTCACACGTTGTAGATGTAATCATTAATGGAAAATTACAAAGATGTATGATTTATCAAAATTCATCAAATCATGAAGCCACTACAAACGTGTGTACACATGAGACAAATTTATCTTGAAGCACAAATGCAAATCTTCCTAATGATTCATCACAAGATAATCACATCAATGATTAACACCAAACTAATTGATCACATATAGAAATCACAATAATGCACTTTTGGCTCTCTAAAACTCATGAATAAGCATTCACTAATCTATACGAATGGAAATGCTAAACAAATGGAAATGAAAATTATAAGCTTAATTATAGAATTAAATAGCTTAATATATTGCATAGGAATCTAAATACCAACATGATTCTACACTGTTTGCCTTTTCTGCAGGAACAACAAATAGTTTTGTTACCAATGGCTGCAGGAGCAAAAGAGTTCTATCTATTATAAGAGCACTGAAAAACTACTACTAGCTAGATTCACTCACCAAGTGGACCCCTCTAGATGAGAAAATGAATAAAAACTCAAGATAAATTGTTGAAGGTTAATAATGTCATTTTATTAATATATGAACCATCAAACTTACAACTATAACTATAGAACTATATTAATCACTATTGTTGGATTATAATGGACTTCATGACTAATTTACTAAAGTCTGATGAACAACTTATCTATAACTTCTATAGGAAAATAAACTTTCTAAATCTAAGGTCCTTCAACAATGAGGACTTAACATAAACTTAATGAGATACATTAACTCAAAACACGTTCATTGAGAAAGTCCTTCAGAAATGTAATGTGCCATGCTTTTGGATTTGCACTTGGGTAGTTTAGAGTTGCGTTGACTTGTTCTATTGCTGAATAATTTAGACATGGCTACTACATCAAGGATTTGTCATAACTCCCTTGGTCATGCCTCCTTGATTCCTTGCTGACTAAGTCCTTCAATAAGTTAGTGCACATACCACATTTTAAAACATATATCCACTTCAATAATTTCATTGAAAGCAATAAATGTGCATACAACTAATCTTTTCTCATGACATATGGCTATACGAACTTGCCCCATAAAATGTTTTGAAGGAAGAAAGCCAAATTTTCATCATTATACACACATGATTTCATTTGTCAAGCATTAGTTCTAACTAGTGTTATAATTATAAAACCATAAGTGTCTTAAGAAACCCTAGCAAAGCATAATTGTTATAGGTTTATACATAATATATAATTAATAGTCTTTAAAATTAAGGGTGAAAACCCTTCAAATAATCATAAAACCTATCAAAGCTAGATACTAATATATGATCCCATCAATGCTCCCGCATCAGACATCTGGGGTGAGTAAAGAACTGATGTCCACCTTAGGAAACCTTGATGCTTTGACCTAAATCATAAAGATTTAGCTTAGCTTGTGTTATGCATGAACTATCTTCAACTGGTTTATCTTTCCATTGAACAAGGTTTTCCATAGTCTTTTCCTCTACTACTCTTACTTACTCTATTATCCAAAACCTTCTCAATATTGTTAGTCTTCTTGGGATAATCTAGGTTATCTTCTATTTCCTCATTTGCCTCAAAATAATGAAAGATTTCTGCAATGTTGAAAACATGTGAAATATCCATATCTTTTGGTAATTCAACTTCAAAAGAATTTCTACTGCTAAACTTCCTTGGAATCTTGCAAGGACCAAAATTCTTCGTCTTCAACTTACTATAGATACCAATTGAAAATCTACTTTTCTTCAAATGAACCATCACTTTATCTCCAACCTTAAAAGATTTATGTCTTCTTCCTTTATCTTCTCTCTATTTGTATTCAAGATTACTATCCTCCAAATTCTTCTTTACTTCGTCATGCAAAGTCTTCATGAAATTCACAAATTCCTCTTCTTTAGCACATCTCTTCATCTCAACATTCAAATCTCTTCATTTAGTAGTTCCTTTAGGATTCAATCCATTAACAATCTCAAAAGGTGTCTTCTTTGTACTTCTATTTATAATTGTTATATGTGAAATCTTCTTGTGCTAAAAGAAAATCCTAATTAGCAAGCTTATCCCCAACCAAAGATCTCCACAAGTTACCCAAACTTCTTTTCACAACTTTAGTTTGTCCATCTATCTGTGGATGAAATGTATAACTATGCTTTAGCTCTATATCCAATTTCTTCCAAAGTACCCTCTAGAAACAATAGCTTTAGACAATTTATGCAATCTTACTATCTCCTTAAAGAATAATTTAACCATATGTACTGCATTAGATGTCTTCTTATAAGGTATGAAATGAGTCATTTTAAAAAATCTATCAACTACTACCAAAATATAATCATTAGCTCTCTGCGTTCTAGGCAAACCAACAACAAAGTTCATACTGATATCTTCCCAAGGTCTATTTGGTATAGGTAATGGTGAATACAATCTCAAATTCTAACTAGTTCCCTTTGTTATTTGACAAATTCTGCAACTTTTAACCATCTTCTGTACATCCTTATAAATCTGAGGCCAAAAATATCTCTTAGAAATCATATTCACTATTTTATCAATTCCAAAATGTCCATCAAGTCCTCCACTATGTTTCTCTTTCATGATGTTCTCTCTCATAGATCCTCTAGGTATGCACAATTAAATTTGTTCAGACAATATATCTTCCTGAATAAAATAATCAGTCCACTTATCTTGCTCACTCATGATTTGATTCATACAAGCTTTCCAAGGTTTTGCAATATAAGGATCAATTTCATACAAATGTTCCAAATCATCAAAAATGAGTACCTCAACTCTCATTTCTATCAAAAAATTCCTTCTTTTGCTCAAAGCATTAACAACTTTATTTGATTGTGCACTCTTATGTTTCAAAAAAAAGGAAAAGTTGTACAAATACTCTTCCCACTTCACATGCATCTGATTCAAATGGTTTTGACTTCCCAAATACTGTAAAGCTTTATGGTTTGTGTATAATACAAAATCTTTAGGCATCGAAATTGTCTCCACTTCTTCAAAGATAGAACAATAGAATATAATTTATGATCATAAATTAAATAATTTTTCGTAGCATCATTCAATTTCTCATTATAGAAAGCTATAGGTCTCCCTTCTTGACTCAAAAAACTCTAACGATACTTCCACTAGCATCACAATCCACTTGAAAAACTTTATTGAAACAAGAGAAAGCAAGTGTAGGCAATTCTACTACCTTTTATTTCAATGTTTCAAAGCTCTTATGTGTTCCATGTCTCCACTTGAAGTCCTTTGTATCTCCTCTCATAGTTTTTATCATAGCATTGCATACTAAACTTAAATTTTTATGAACTTCCGAAAAAAACTTTCCAATCCATTAAATGATCTAGCTTCACCAACATTCTCAAGTGTAGGCCAATCAAAAATAACTTTTACCTTCTTAGGATTCGTCTTCCAACCATTAGTTGAAATCACAAAACCAAGATGCACAATTTATTCCTTCAAGAATGAATATTTCTTTAAATTAATCAACAACTTTTCTTCTTTCAACCTTTGCAATACTTGTCTAAAATGTTCAAGGTGTTCTTCTTTTCTCTTACAAAATATCAGAATGTCATCAAGATATACAATCACAAACTTACCCAAGAATTTCTTCAAAACCTCATTCATCAGTCTCATTAAAGCAGTATAGGTGCATTAGTTAAACCAAAAGGCATAACCAACCACTCATACAAACCTTCATTTGTCTTAAAAGTAGTTTTCCATTCATCTCCTCTAATTATGATATGAATATCCACTTTTCAAATCAATATTTGTAAAATACTTTTCTCCACTCAAACAATTGATTATGTCATCCATCTTAGGCAAGGGAAATCTATACTTCAGTATCGTCTTGTTTATAGCTTTAGAATTAGCGCACATTCTCTATTCTCCACTCTTTTTAAGTGCCAATACAACATGTACAACACAAGGACTCAAAATTTCTCTAATTAGACCTTTTTAAAGAAGTTCTTGCACTTTTCTATTCAAATTAGCATTTTAGTAGGTGTCATCCTATGCGGTGCTTTATTAGGAAATCTAGATCTGGGTATCAGATCCATACACTGACTAATACTTCTCATCGGAGGTAAACCATCAGGTAGATTATCAGAAATAATATCTTGAAATTCAACCAACAAAGATTCAATCTCATATGCATGCTCAAGTTCATCTTGTTTCTTAGTCTTCCTAGTAATCAAGGCAAAACAAATATTCTGTTCCTTCACATCTTTAACAAATTGATTTCCTTCAACCAAACATACTCTTACTGTGGTACAATGTTCTCATTAGGCTTGTCTACCAAAGGAAAGAAAACTCGTTTCTTCCCATCAACCCAAATAGTATACTGAATCAATCTACCATCATGCAAATCTTGTCTATCATACCACCAAGGTCTACCCAATAGAATATGACATCAATCCATAAGCATAATATCACACAAGACATCATCATAATAATTTCAATTTACTAGTAATCAATTCTCCTTCTGGATCAGACAAACATAATAAGGCTTAGGATGTCTCAACCTCTACAACAACAACTTTCTAACCAACTACTTTGATGCCAATTTTTTTGAACTTCCACTTTCAATGATTATTTTGCAATATTTACCAGCAATTTTACCCTTAGTCTTGAATAAAATCCTTCTCAAAGAAGGTTCTCCATTAGTTTCCTTATTCCAAAAAATTCTTCTCAACATTAGGATCTCACCATACTTCAGTTCATTAGGTGATCCAACAACTTCTTCACAAGCCAAAGTATGTTTTCCGCTACCTCTAATCTTCTTACAAAAATTGCTACATTCGAAAAAAGGCTCTATGTCCTTATTCACCACACTTGAAACAAGTGCCCTTAAACCAAGACCACTCTTCTCTCTTACCACCATTGTTATTCCTAGAATAATCAACATAGCTACCTCTAGTGTTACCTTTTTTACCAATAGTTTCACCTTTCTATTCATTCTTCCCTTTATATTGCACTGCATTTTCATATTTGCTACTTTTTCCATAGGTTCTACCTCTTCTTCTTTGAAATCTGCCTCCTCTTCCTCTTCCTCTTTGTCTTTGATCATGTTTCTTTTCCAATATTTCTTCATTTTTGAAGGCATATTGATATGCTTCTTCCACACTATCCATCTTAACACATCTAACCTCATCTTGAATTTATGTCCTCAAGCCATTCAAATATCTATCCACTTTCTCAACTTCATCATCCACATGTCCAGACATGATATCCATTTTTTAGAATTCCTCGTGTATTCTTTTACAATCATGTCCTTCTATCTCAATTCCTCATTCTCCTTAATAGAGTAACTTGGTAATATGTAGGAAGAAAATTATTCTTCATCTTTCCAATCATCTTTTCCCATGTCTTGATATTTTATTTTCCTCTTTTTTGTCTTTTAATTTGTGAATGATCCCACCAAAGTGAAGCACGACCCTTCAACTTGGTGAATTCTATCTTAACCTTCTTATTATTAGGGGTACTTTCATTCTCAAAGTACTTATCCATCTTAGAGATCCAAAATAGTACATTATTACTATCAAGTCTTCCATCATAACAAGCAACTTCAATGGTAAGTCTGGAGCTATCCATAAACAAAACTCTCTGAAGCCTTTCCTCATCTTGTTCTATCTCATATTCAAGATTATGATTAGGTATTGCTTCATCATCATCACTAACATCCTCAAGATGTACACCTCTTCTCTAGGTTGTTTCAATAACTCCAAATCTCGTTGTAAGCTACCTCAATATATCCATTATAGCATTATCTACATTTAATCTACCTTGAACCATCTTGACAATAGTTCCTACAAGATTGTAATATTTTACAAGTTATAGGTAAGATTCCAGACCTGTCACTCTACAAACAATAAAATTAAGGTTCTCCATGATCCCAAACTCACAAGAAAAGAAAACCTCACTTTGATAACACTTAAGGATGGTAGGGATGGGAAACCAATTAGAGATTAGAACTAATTACCTAACAACTTGCCAAGAGAACACACATTATCAGACATAGAATTACAACACAAAACCATAAGATTCATAGATTTACTAATTTATAACACAACTAGCATGATAAAATATGTGTAACAACATCTAATATTCCTAGCTGTAAGGCCTTTTGAGCTGCAACCAATACACAAAATTACAAGTATAGATCTCAAATCTCACCTTCTTCTTCTTCCATTTCTTCCTTCTACGGTCAACTTGTGGTCTAGTTGGGTATATAAAGACTTGGAATTTTTCTAGGAAGGGGAGAGAAAAGAGGGGAATAATAGGAAGATAGATGAGAAGAAGGAGCGTTTTGATCTCTATACTTGTAATTCTTTACATTGGCTACAACCTAGAAGGCTTCACATCAGGGCATATTTGATGTTGTTACATATATTGTATCATGCTAGTTGTATATGAATATATTATCTCTATGTTGAAATTCTATGTTTTCTTTTGTGTGTACTCTTGGCACGCTGTTAGGTGATTGGTTCTAATTGTATATGAGCAATGTTAGTATGCTAATAGAAACCAAATTTAAATAAAGCTTCTACAAACTAAACAAAATTCATAAACTTCGAGATAGACTAAGATGAGCTCTCAATTGAGAATATGAGCCATTAATGGGCTCTCTCAATGAGAAGCTCTCTTGTTGAGTAGCTTTGTCTAAATAGATAGGATGTATGCTCAAGCTTTATGCTTCAAAAAGGGCTTCAAATGGAGTTGGAATTTGGGTGTGAGTGTATGGTTTTGATGTAAAATGGCTTCTCAAAATGGCATTATGAATTTACTTCATGGATTGTGTTATTTTGCAAAGGGGAAGGATCCAATTTATAGGCAAGAGGCTTGAGGGATTGAGGGCTAAGATGCAAGGATGGGAAAAAGCTCATGGAGGGCTCAGATTGCATGAGAGGAGAGCACATGGATTGTGCTTCCTTACAGCCAATCAAGGAGTGACACATGTCACATGGTGAGAGGATGGAGGAAAGGGGAAGGATGAGTCAACAAAAGAGGCTCAAGGGATAAAATCTTCATAAAGACCCTCATAATGACTTGTAAGAGCAATAAAAGGGCTTGTAAGAGTCATTTATGGCCTAGTGGGCTTCATAAAGTTTTATGGTTGAGATATTTTGAGGGTGATGAGAGCAATTTCGACTTGGACTTGATTAGGAGGGTTTTAAGCTTGCTTAGGCTTGTGCAAATGATTAGAGGATGGATTAGGATGGTTTAGGATTAGCTTAGGGATAGGCAAGTGGATGGCATTTAATGAGGGTGGGTGAAGGAGGAGATATTTGTTAACTTTGGCTTGGGTTAGTAATTCTTAACCCATGTTCAGGGAATGTGACAAGGTTAGGAGGGGATTAGGATTAGGTTTAAAGACATCTTCTAGAAGAGTCTAGACTTTGGATGAGGATAAAGACTTTCTAGAATAGTCTAGAATTTCCTAGGATGAGGATGAAGACTTTCTAGAAGAGTCTAGAACTTCTTAGGATGAGGATAAATTAGAATTTTAGGAAATAAATAAAGTTTTATTTATTTCAAGGGTTTGGGTTGAGGAGATATTTATTAAAACTTTTTTAATAAACATGAGGATTAATATTTAATCTTAATTAAATATTTTGAGTTGGGATTAGGGGTAGGAAATGATGGGATTAGCCTTTAATTAAAATTAAAGAAGGATTAGAAGATTTTGGAAGAGGTTAGTGGTCTTAAGGAAATTGGCCAAGTTTTGGGCAAAAAATAAATTTTTTATTTATTTTGGGTTTTTTGGTCAATTTATTAATTAAATAATTAATAAATAAGGAAATAATGTTTAAATAAGATTTAAACATTTTTGGGAGGGATTCCTTAATTAAATATTTTTAATTAAGATAAAGGGATTTAATGGCATAAAAATTAATTAATTAATTAAATAAATAATTAATTAATAAATGATGATGTCATCAGGACTTTTTCAGAAAATAAAAATACTTTATTTTCTAAAGGTTTTTAGGTGTCTACATTTTGCCCTTCTTTGATGTGATGCCGCAAGTGGCATGGCATCAAAGATAAGAAAATAAGATGCCCAAGGCTAGAGCAGAAGAGGAGAGAATGGACTGTGAGATGCCCCCTCAAGAAGGTAGCGGGGAGAGAAAGCGAGCCTCGATGGCTTCTTGAAAAGTACAAGAATCTCAGATGAGCAAGAAAACTCAGATTGGCAAAGAGAAGGGGTTGAATTAGCTCAAACTCTCACTATGGGAGAATGATAAAGGAGAATCAGATGCAGAAGAGGAAGCAAGCTTAAGACTTCAAGGATTGCAAAGGATGAAGGAGCAGAGCGCTATAAAAGGAATCTAGGATGGGGAGATGGATGAGGGGATTTAAAAAGCTAATGCAACAAGATTTCAAAGAGTCAAATTGGCAAAAGATGGGTTTCGGAGATCCCTAGGACTAGGATTGTGGATCTCGAAAGATGAGGCTTGGTGGATTGATTTGGATTGGTGGATCCCTAAGACTAGGATTGTGGATCCCTAAAGCTAAAGGTGAGGAGTGATTCAAAGAGATACTGATGCATAAGCTGGGGTAGGAGAGACGGATGTTGGATATGGATGGGGGATAATGGAGATGAAGGAAAACCATTGAAGCTTTTTGAGCGGGGGGGATACTTCAAAGAGAAGTACCACCATGTAGTTGAGCACTAGATTTGCTATAGGACTGTTGGTTAATTGCCAAGGTTACCAAGAACATCAAGGCCTTTTCACCAACTGTCCAGAGGACTGACGAACTGACTCAAAAAAAACACGCAAGGATTGCCCCAGTATCACACATGAATCCCAGAGGAAGCAGTGTGGAAATGACACTGGGTAACCCACAAGCAAAAAAGAAAACAAGCAAAAGACATGATCAAGACCTTACGCTCTGATTGGCCCATTCACAGTATACCATGATATGGAAGATCGTGGCAACCTTGAGGAGGGAACAAGGAGATTGTTTGGAAAAGATATTTCCAGACCCAATAGGGAAGAGTCCAAATCAAAAGAAAGAAAAAATCCAAAAGAGAACCGTTTGCCAACGAGATGGGTAGGATGAGGTACTAACGGACCAAGATCAGACATGAGGAAAGCTATATCCTGCAAGGACCTATCGGAGAGCACCTAAGCTGGTGGATTTGGATGAGTGATGCATCTGGGAAGCTGAACTAAGAAAGATAACACTTTGGTGATAGGAAATCTAGCTAAAGGATGCATTGGAATAGCTAACCAAGATGTGCGATGGGTGCAAGATGCTGATCAAGGATGAACTGACATGAACGCTGGATAGATACAATGGTACTAAGCTAAAGAGGATGTACAAGCTGATGGACCAAGATATGTTACAAATGTACAAGTTTGTTCATGTTTTGGTTTTTGTGAGATGGAAATGTTTGTGAAGGATGGGATGTCTATAATAGGTGATAAGTGGATAGGTAGATGGTTTGCGAAAAGCTTAAGTGAAAATGGGGTTTTGTGTGTGCACGTGATAGTATACAAGCTAGGATACAAGATTATTTATAGGCTGGAATATGGTACAAACCTTGGACAAGATTCAGATAGACAAGGTATGGTACAAGATTTACAAGGTATAATACAAGCTTTGGTACAAGATTTACAAGCTGTACAGGAGGTATTTACAAGCTTCATCAGATTTTGAATATTTGGTTGGAACACCAAGGGAACAAGCAAGTGTGTCTTATGGGATGGTGGGTGAATGGATGAGGGGTAGGATAGTGATAGATAATGGATTAGTCTTTTAGTACACAAGGTGCCTGAATTGCCAGGTTTTCACCAAGGTACCTATCCAAGGCGCTTGAATTGCCAAGTTTTCACCATTGGACGCTTATTTCTCTTTACTATTTTCTTTTGTATTTTTCAAAAGCTAGGTATACCAAGGATCTTCAAGCATAGAACTTCTTGAGATGAATGATGTTACTAGGATCATTCAAGAGTTCTCCTTCTGGTGTAGATAGCTGATAGGCTCCGGAGCCAAAGGAAGCAGCGACAACATAAGGACCAAGCCATGTAGGTTCAAACTTGCCTTTCTTTTCTCAATCTGCTTGGACTTTCATGTTTTCTTTAAGGACCATGTCACCTAGCTGAAAGTGTCGTGGAAGCACCTTTTTGTTGAAATTCCTTTTGAGACGAGTTTGATAGACTGTGAGATGATCATAGGCTTGTTGTCGCTTCTCGTCTAAGAGATCTAGCTGGGTGAGCCGAGCTACTCTATATTCTTCATCTGATATTTGACCTTGCAAAGATATGCGCAAGGAGGGAAGTTCAACCTCTATAGGTAGTACCGCTTCGGCACCATAGACTAGGGAGTATGGAGTTGTGCCTGTGGATGTACGGAAGGAAGTTCGATAGGCCCATAGGGCTGGATTTATTTGTAGGTGCCAATCATGGCCAGAATCATTGACAACTTTCTTTAGGATTTTGAGGAGGGTTTTGTTAGTTGCCTCTGCCTGGCCGTTACCTTGTGGGAAATATGGGCTAGAAAAGCAGTGATGGATGCGGAGGGAAGTGCATAATTCTTCCATGTTGAGATTTTCAAAGTTACCTCCGTGGTCAGTGAAGATGGTGGATGGGATGCTGAAGCGGCAAACAATGTGGTATAAGATGAATTTGGAGACCTGAACTCCTATAGCTGAGATGAGGGGGACTACTTCCACCCATTTAGTGAAATAGTCTGTAGCTGTTATGATCCATTTATGTCCATCAGATGAGAGGGGTGTGATAGTTCCAACTAGATCAAGGCCCCAACAAGCGAAAGGCCAAAGTGGTGCAATAGGCTGTAGATCCTGTGCTGGAGCGTGCACAAGATTTGCATGCTGCTGACATGGGAGACACTTTCTGACAAAGTCACAGGAATATTCTTCAATGGTAGGCCAATAGTAGCCTGCTCTAAGGATTTGTCGCGCTAGGACAATACCACTCGTGTGGGCACCGCAAAGTCTAGAGTGTACTTCCTTTAACACCATCGCGACCTCATTTTGGTCTAAACATCGAGAGAGAGTATCGTGATAACCCCGACGATATAGGGTATTGGCTATGATAACATAGCGGGATGATTTTCGGATGAGGTTCTGGCGTTGGGTACGTGTGAGGTGAGGGGATATGATACCATTGTTAAGGTAAGCGTGAATCTCATGGTACCAAGGGGATTGGGGACCAACCAAGATATAAACACGGTTTGAATCCTCATTCGCATAGGCAGTTGTGAGGAGTTACTCCACTAAAAACTCATACTGTGTAGCTGCTTGGGGAATTTCCAAGAGTGAGCCTATAGTAGCCATAGCATCTGCTGCTTTGTTCTGTATTCGAGGCACTTGTGTAAACTAAAGCTTTGTAAAATGTTGGGTTAGCTAATCAACTAGCTCTTTGTAGGGTAATAGCTTTTCATCTTTGGTTTGATATTAATTTAGGGCTTGCTTGATGATGAGCTGAGAATCACCAAAGATTTTTAGATCAACAATGTTCCATTCTACAGCTATCTTTAATCCTGCTATGAGGGCCTCATATTCAGCTATATTGTTGGTGCTAGGGAATTGTAGCTTGAAGGCTTTTGGAATGTAATCTCCTTGAGGTGTGACCAACAATATTCTTGCCCCTGATCCATGAGATGTGTATGAGCCATCAAAATAAAGTTTCCATGGGGGTTGTTCTTCAATTAGACAGATATGCTCATCTGGAAATTCTGTGATCAACGGATAAGCATCTATTAGAGGTGCATCAGCTAGGTGATCTGCTATAGCTTGCCCTTGGATTGCCTTTCTATCCACATACTGGATGTCAAATTCACTAAGGAGCATAACCCATTTGGCCAAACGGCCTGTAAGTGCTGTTCTAGAGAGCATATAATTGAGAGGGTCAATCTTGGAGACTAGTTGGATGGTATGACTTAGCATGTAATGGCGAAGCTTTTGAGTTGAGAAAACAACTGCCAAACAAGCTTTTTCCATAGGAGTGTAATTGAGTTCATAACCAACTAGGGTTCTACTGATGTAGTAGATGGCTCTTTCTCTGTTGTAGTCATCAAGCTATGCTAGAAGTGCCCCTAGAGCAGTAGGTGTTGCTGATATGTACAAATCCAGGGGACGACCAGGAACTGGTGGAACCAAGATAGGGGGATTGATGAGATACTGCTTGAGATGGTCGAAGCTGCGCTGACATAAAGGATCCCGCTTGAAGTTCTCATCCTTCTTCAGTAAATGTGAAAATGGTGTACACTTATCTGCAAGCTGGGAGATGAAGCGCCGAACATATTGGAGCTTTCCTTGAAGAGAGCGAAGCTATCGCAGTGTTTGGGGAGGAGGCATGTCTAAGATAGCCTTGACCTTCTTGGAGTCGATCTCTATACCTTGTTTAGAAACTATGAAGCCTAGAAGCTTGCCAGATGTGACCCCAAAGACACATTTCTAGGGATTTAGCATGAGATGATATTTGGCTAACCTATCAAAGACTTTCTTCGGGTCAGCAAGATGATCCATGAAGGTATGATACTTGACCAAGATATCATCCACATAATCCTCCAAAATGCTATGGATGAGATCATGAAAAATGGCTGTCATAGCTCTTTGATAGGTAGCCCCAACATTCTTTAGGCCAAAAGGCATCATGTTGTAGCAAAAGGTTCCCCAAGGGGTAGTGAATGCTGTCTTATGTTGATCCTCTTCTGCAATCTTGATTTGATTATACCCAGAAAATCCATCCATGAGGGACAAAATTTCATGTCCAGCTGTAAGATCTACAATCATATCTATGTTGGGCAAGGGAAAATCATCTTTTGGACAAGCTTTGTTAAGATCTCTGAAATCAGTGCAGATTCTGATTTCACCAGAAGGCTTAGTGATGGGGACCATGTTGGAGATCCACTTTGAATAGTCGATAGGTCGGATAACCTTAGCAGCTAACATTCTTTCTAATTCAGCTTTGACCAATAATGCCACCTTGGGGTGCATTTTTCTAAGCTTTTGTCTGACGGGCTTGATCTTTGGATCGACTGCAAGATGATGAACTACAAGCTTTGGATCAAGCCCTGGCATGTCCTGATATGACCATGCAAATTGACCAATGTTTTCTCTTAAGACTTCAAAGAGGAGATCAGCTTGGTCTTGTGATAGGGATGTAGCAATGTGAAAAAGTCTGGGGATCTCTGAAGAACCAATGTTGACTTCTCGAGTATCCTCAATTAGAATAGAAGACACCTCTGGTCGATTATCTTGAGAAGGCAATGCTAAATCCTCATGTTCTTCTTGTGGCTCTAGATTTTCTTACTAAGGGGTTCTCTTCGTTGCCTTAGCTAGTCTCAGATTCACCTTAGTTCCAGTTTTGGGTGTATCGGAACTAGGTTGGGGATTTTCTCCAAAATACCCCTTGGGATCTAGCTTGTAGATATAGGCAGAATCTGGCTTTGTTTTCTTGTGAGGAGTTTCAGCTCCCATGAATCTTAGAAGTGCCTCCTCTGATGTGAACTCATTGATGTGTATGACACTTGGTTGGTCCCAATCTATGAGTTGTGGATGGGCGAGTGGTAGGTCAATGAGGTGAATGGATAGTTCTTGAAGAACAGAGTCTCCGAGGGAGATTTGGTCTAGGATATTGTCGCAGGCTCTCTTTTCAACTTCCTCAGGAATGTCTTCAATTTTGACAAGGTTGCGGTGAATGTTCAAAAAAGCGTGACCGTTCTCATTGGTGCCCCTAGTTGTGGGTATGCCAAAGCCAAGACCTGACTTCGATTCCAACTTGTGTGCATCGATGGGGCACTGCATGCCTCTTTCTTCTGGTCCTAGACCACCACCTTGATAGTTCCATTTGTCAGTGATGAGCTTATGTTCTTGGGGATACTTTTGGCTGAAGTGATCAAGGCATGCTTGATTTCTTTGAGGTGCATCCTTATGTAACCATTTGTTGATATTTGAAGTGAGCTCCTCATGAAGAGGGATTTTCGAGGATACAAAGGTTGTTGGGCCAAACTGTTTGTATCGAGGAGGTGGAATCTCCTTAGCTTTGTGATATGTCGGTCATCCATGGGCATGTGGATCAAGTGGGAGTGCCCCGACAGAAAATACATCCGACAGACTATACTCTCCACAACCTTTGTTATTGATCTTCACGGTAGACATGGTAGAGGCGAGGATGGTTTCTGGGTTATTATAAGTGTGGGATGAGTTGGCGATGGATGTGCCGATATCAATTCCAAGGCAATGGTTTGTATATGAAGCTTCAACCACATTGCAGTAAGCAAAGGGTTCTGGATCGACATGGATGGTTACCTCAGTGCCTTGATGTGGAAATTTGACACACTGATGGTAAGTGGATGGAACGGATTTTATGGCATGAATCCATGGGCGACCGAGGAGGATGTTAAATGGTAGGTTTAGATCAATAACATGGCAGAGTGTCTCTTGGATGACTGGCCCAACCTTGATTGGCAGCAAAATAGTTCCTTTTGTGGTTCTTTCCAAGTTGTCATAAGCTTTGATAGTGATAACCTCACTGATGATATCTGCCTCAGTATACCCAACTTGTTTTATGAATTTTAGGGTGCAAATATTCAAGGCTGATCCATTATCTATCATTACTCTTTTCACAGCAAAGTTGGATACCATGATGGCTATGCGAAGCGAAAGGGTGTGATTTGGCTCGACCACGGGTATGTCGGTAGGCTTGAAAGATAGGGCACATGAGGAGGATAGGTGTCCAACAAGATTATGAAAATCAGTAGCATTGATATCTGAAGGGACACGAGATTCTATGAGAGCACTGTCAAGGATGTTCTTGTACACAAGACTAGTGCGAAGGTGGTCTAAAATTGAGATTTGGGCTGGCATGTTCCCAAGGTGTTCCAAGATATTGTATTGGATTTTTGATGGAGCTGATGGTGCTGGTGGAACGGGTGGGCCTGCGATGTTAAATTGCGCTCTTCGAGTGGTGACTGCACACTCATTGTTTGGTCCTTGGATATTGATAACATTGACAGAAGGCTCTTTCTCGGATATACAACCTATAAGGCTACCATAGTCTATATAGGATGAAGTGTGGTCATTGTTCTTCCCATGCTGTTGGTTTGGCTGACGGTTGTTGGTGTTGTTGTTGTTGGTTTGGATAGGTGCTTTTCCAGGATTTTGGTTGTGGTGTGGAGGAAAAGCATTTTGATAGATCTATAAGCCTGCATTGGGAGAGGTTTGGGCACCAACAATGATTTTCTTCTGATCAATGAGGTCCTGCACATAGTCTTTCAGTTTCATGCATCTGAGGGTAGTGTGACCTTTTACCCTATGAAATTTGCAGTACTCATTATCTTTGTACCATGCAACTTTGGATTGGCTTGGGTCAATTTTCTGGGTAGGAGGAAATTTAATGAGGTTTTCCTTGACTAATTTCTCAAAAATGACATCCAATGGCTCACCAAGGGGTGTATAGTTTCTAGGTGTAGGTTGGAATCTAGGCTTTTGTCCTGCAGCTACATTGATGGCATTAGCTTGATTGCTAGACCCTTGAAAGTTGGGTCTTGGATTGTGGTTTTGATAGCTTTGGTGATTATGCTGTTGGTAATTGATAGCTTATTGATTGTTTGGTTGATATGGTGGGTTGGACAGGTTTTGAGAAGGACCAACAATATTCACATGTCTGGTGTCAGTGACGCCATCTGTTGCAATGTGCTTGTCATTGGAATGTGATTGATTTTGGTTGGCTTCCTTGTAAATCTTGACCACACCATCTTTAATGAGTCCTTGCTCAAGGATCATTCCTTTCTCTTTGATATCTTTGTAGGTCTGCAAACAGTTCATGGTCATGTGGTGAGCCAAGCTAGGATGGGCATTATCAATAAACATTTTCACCACATGGTGCTCTGGCAAGGTGCAGGATATGCGGGTGGTAAGGGTTTGCCATCTTTGCAGGTATTCAGCAAGGCTTTCTCCACCTTTTTGCTTAGTGTGGACAAGGTCAACTATTGATAGCTCTGTTTCAACAAGATGGGCATATTGGGCTACGAATGCCTCAGATAATTTAGCAAAGTTTTTAATTGTGCCATAGGGGATTCTATAAAACCATTCAAGAGCTGGTCCAGCCAAGCTTTTGGGAAAAAGGCGCAAGAGGAAGACATCATTGTATGCTACGTCCTGGCAGTGCATGTAAAATTCTTTGATATGTGTGAAAGGGTCTCCTTTTCCTCTGAATTTGTCAAATTTGGGTACCTCAAAGTGTTTGGGAAATGGTGTCACGGTAATGGCTCTGTTAAATGGGTAAAGACACACATTCTCAAACTTGAATGTCTTCGAATCATTCCCTTCTTGGATGGCTTTCAGAGCTATCTTCATTTGCTCCCATTTTGAATTGATAGGTGATGGCTGGGGTGCCACCAATGTAGGAGTGCCTTGAGGTAGGTATGTGCTGGATGGGGCCACTGAATATGGATGGCTGTGAGGGATTTGCTGATAGGGATTGTACATTGTTTGGGCAGCTACATGGTGGATGACAGGTTGCTGAGGGGGAGGTGGCGCATATTGCTGCATGTGCTGCGAGGCTTGCTGTTGATATGGGATTTGAGGTTGGGATTGAGGAACATAAGCTGGCTGTGGGATAAATGGATTGCTTTGTGGAGGTAAGGTATAAGATGGTTGTGAGGCTTGGGGAAAGGATCGGGGGGCTTGTGGGGTTTGACCAATATATCTGGGTTGTGCCCCCATTTGGGATGGTATCTGCAAATAATTGGTGGTTGGCTGGGGTGGTGGATTACCTCCTAGAAGTGGAACTGAAAAGTAGTTGGTAATTGGAGGTAATGGATTAGTTGGTGGTGGAGGTGGTGGGAATTGAAAGCTTGGGAATGGAACTGATGGGGTTTGATAGCTTTGTGGTTGGAGTTGGAAGCTTGGTAGAGTGGTGGCAGGGGCTGGGGTCACTTGGGAGCTTGGTAGAAAATTGGTAGTAGCTTGTGGGATTTGATAGCTTTGTGGAGTGAGGGTAGTAGCTTGTAGATTTGTGGCTAATGGTATTGAGCTCCCAAGACCTAATGGAAATGATGGGATTGTGCTTTGGGCTGAGGTGAACAAGCTGGGGCTAATGAAAGGTTGATTTCTTGGCCCCATGGGTGGCATCCCTATTGTATATTGCTGAGGTTGGCCAAAGATGCTAGCACTGATTTGGGAGATGGGTGGATTTGGAAGGCTAGGTTGGGGAGCAGCAGCAACAATAGTGAAGGGGGTGAATGGTCAGGTATTTTGGGTAAAGGGGGTTTGGAGCGGAGAGGTATGAACCAAAGATGGAGTGGTGGTGGCTAGGTTGGCTTGTGGCATGGAGATTTCAACTTGGGTGGATGATGGTATGTTTGGGTCTGTTGGATCATATGGATTGGCTGGAGGCTCTTCTTTTGGCATATATTGAGGAAAATTTGGATCATAAGAGCCTATGGGTGGTGGTAGTTGCCCAAACAACAGGTGAGATGGATCTGATAATGGAGGGGGTCTTCCAAAGTCAAAGGTTCCTACATTGTCCCTTCAAAAATTAGCCATGATTGTCTCTTTGTTCTTGTCTATAATGGCATTTACCAATACTGCATTTCCTGGTTGGTTCATGAAAGCTTCAATGTCAGTAGATGATGGCATAGCTTTCTCTGGACTAAAGGATGGCTGAGTGCTCAAGGGGGGTGAGGCTATTTGATCCAAATGATAGGGCTCCATTGTTTCTTTCTTCTTGGCTAAGCGAGTGACGGGTGGAATGAAAAATGCCCCTAGGGATGAGATGCAATAATGCTAATGGATGCAAAAGGGGGAAGGCTTCTCTATGCAAATGATTTCCTAGGTTAAGGCAAAGCTATATGAAAAAACCTAAGGAGGATTGGGTTGGAGATTCTAACTTCAAAGATATGTTGCCAAAGCATGAAAGGTCTGCTTTCCTATGTGCAAGCTTGGTGGTGATTGTGTCAACTTAAGGATAGACTGATGATCCTTTAGGAAGAACACGAGATTGACCACTTGTGGATCCCAACATTTAGCTCAAGGTGATGAGGGATAACAAGTGACAAAGCTGGATTACCCTAGACAAAGCTTTGTCAAAGGGATAACCTTGGTGAGATTGATGGATTTGGAAGATTTTAGGAGTGGCAAACTTTTGGCAAAAGTGACAACAATTTTGAAGGCTTGGATGTGAGGTTTTGATTGCTGGCTAGATGGTTTGATTCTAAATGAGATAGATGAGCTAATAATGCTTAAGGGGATAACCTAAGATGGCTGGCTTTTCTACAAAGATGACTCTAAAGTGAAGCTTATCCAAGAAGATGCGGAGAAACAAGGGTGTCTAATCATAGAAATCATGCCTAGTTGGTAAGGCATAAGTAGGATTAACTCCTGGGTTTTGGCTAAATTTGATGTTGCGCTCTAACCATGCCTCTTGAAGTGCTTCATTGGTAGCTTTGTCCTCTTCTTTGTGGAGTTTCGCAATTCGTGGGCTTAGTGTTATTTCTTTTCTCTTGGCTGAAAGTTCTTGGTATGCTAGAGATGGTTTGAGTTTAACTTTGTGGAACTTCTGTTTGGGTTTGGGTTGCTCTGACATCAATTCCTGAATCTGCTTGGCTTTGAGAGATCTTGGTTGTTTTGCTTCAACTCGTTCAACTTTTGAAATAGGCAGTGACTATGCTAAGTATGCCCTAAGCTAGGATTGACCAAGTTTGGCAAACATTCATTCAATAAATAAAAGATCAAGCAATAGATAGAAACAACCAGATAGAAGTTTTTGATTCTCAGAAAGTGATACTTGCGCCAAGGAGTGTGTATGTTCTACAAATGTTTCGATCAGTCACCTCAAACACATTAACATCCTAGATGGTTGTCTACAAGGCTGACAGTTGGTTTAGCTAAGGAGTCCTCGATATACCCAAGGTACGTGAGGCCCAAATCCGTAGATGAGACCAAAAAGATGTCACACAGCCGAGAGGAGCGGTAACCCACTTCTCCTCTTTCACTTCTCAAGGGTATAAAGTTCCTTGAGGCTTAGCCCGAGTGAAAAAATCTTGATCCCAAGAGAGGTGTCTTTCGATTCACCTCCCGATTCTTATAATCCGCCAGAACGCTGGAGTTGAGGTCGTCCAAGGGGTGATGAAATCCCCAAGCAGGCCTCCTAAAAAGAAACAAGGTTTTGGATCCTAATCTTATGCACCCAAGATGGCCTCGAAAGATGACAAGGGGAGAGAAGACTTGGATGACCTTGGCTAAAAAACACGCTTGTTCTTTTACCAACTGACTCTTATGTGTGCTAATCTAGACTTTGCAAGCACTCATGTTTAAGAGACAATGTTCAATTCCAACTTGAAGTGCCAACAAAAGTAAATCGATCAAAGAATGCAAACAATAAGAAGAGTTAGGGTCAACAAAAGAAAACTCGCGCACCCAGAGGCCCTCCACCTCAAGTATTGATTAATTTTCTTTAAGGCATTCAAGATTGAGTGTGAGTTTGTTTTAAGCCCAAAACAAAAGTGTGTGAGATTCAATTTCAAGCGCGCGCCCGCAGGCTCTCCACGTCAGTTGTTGTTCAATTTTAGTGCCCAAACTTGAAGTGTGATTGATTTAATCTAGAGTTTTGATCATTTAAGAATTTTGATAAAGTTAAAGCAAACATTCAAAGACCAAGTGAGTGAGTTAGATTGTGAAACATTTAACACTTTTTTCAAGTAGACCCATCCCTATAAATGGCGCTGAGATTGCGACCAATGGTTAATATTTGATGGGTGATTAGAAAAGAGGTGAGTCCAAGGAACTACTCAAATTGATTTTTGCAAATTTGTATTTTAACTTAACAAAGTTTCTTAAATGTCCAAAAATCAAACTTTACCTAGATTGCATGTGGAAAAGAGATTTGTTTTGTTCAATTTTTAGAAGCTCCAAATGAAGTGTTTGATATTGCAATGGTTAATTGATCCTTGGCATTCAAGATTGGATTTTTTGTTTTAATCATGCATTCAAGAAAAATTTGATTTAATCCATGGCATTCAAGAGTGTGTTTAGCAACATGCATTCAAAGATAAGTGATTAAACATTCAAGTTTTTTCCTTTGAGCATTCAAGATTGAGATTTTGTGTGTTGTTTTAAGAACTTTGAAGTGCTTTGTTTTAACCTTAGATCATTCAAGATTGTTTTGGACTCAAAAGTGAAAATGACTCTTTGGACTTTGCTTTTCATTCAATATTTTTTGTTCTAGTTTGCATGTTTTAAGCCCAAAAATGATATTCCTAGATTGTTTTGATGCATAAAAAACCTAAGAAACATTCAAGATTTTGCAACAAGACATTTGTTTGGAACAAATAACAAAAGTTTTAGGACTCTTAGTTTTCATGAGATTTTTAAAAGAACTTTAAAATATTTTCAAATGAGGTTCATTTTATCCTTGATTGATGCTTTGAGTTTGATTTAGATTTTAGTGTGCACTTAGTGTTGATTTTGAACCTTTTGAAATGGAAACTTGAAGTTCTTTTTAAATTCCCAAAAATGAAGTGTTCCTAACTTTGCATGAATGCATCTAAAACCTTGATGTTGCAAGGATGCAAATGATTAGATTGGTTTAGTTTCACTTGTTCAAATTTTTTTTCTTTTTTGCAAATTTTTAATTTTTTAATGGATTTAAGTATGATTTGGGAGTTCATTTTAAGCACTAAAAAGAAGTGCGTATGATTTTGCTTCCTTAAAAAATAAAAATGGCCAAGATCTCCCACAAGAAGAAGAAGAAGAAGTAGATGGAATAAGAAGAATATAGACAAGAAGAGGAAGAAGAATTCCAAGTGCTTTGTCGACCTATAAGTTTGAAAAATCTGCAAATACTATGAGATAGACTATGAGTTCCTTTGTCTTCTTCATGCTCATGTGGACCTACAAAACCAATTTATACAATCCTACCAATCACAAAAACAAGCAAAATTAGCCAAAATTAGCAAATGACATACAAAACTTGACTAAAAAAGCTAATGAAGATGACCCATGCGGGGTCCCACCGTGCATGCCAAAATGTATATGAGCAATGTTAGTATGCTAATAGAAACCAAATTTAAATAAAGCTTCTACAAACTAAACAAAATTCATAAACTTCGAGATAGACTAAGATGAGTTCTCAATTGAGAATATGCGCCATTAATGGGCTCTCTCAATGAGAAGCTCTCTTGTTGAGTAGCTTTGTCTAAATAGATAGGATGTATGCTCAAGCTTTATGCTTCAAAAAGGGCTTCAAATGGAGTTGGAATTTGGGTGTGAGTGTATGGTTTTGATGTAAAATGGCTTCTCAAAATGGCATTATGACTTTACTTCATGGATTGTGTTATTTTGCAAAGGGGAAGGATCCAATTTATAGGCAAGAGGCTTGAGGGATTGAGGGCTAAGATGCAAGGATGGGAAAAAGCTCATGGAGGGCTCAGAGTGCATGAGAGGAGAGCACATGGATTGTGCTTCCTTACAACCAATCAAGGAGTGACACATGTCACATGGTGAGAGGATGGAGGAAAGGGGAAGGATGAGTCAACAAAGGAGGCTCAAGGGATAAAATCTTCATAAAGACCCTCATAATGACTTGTAAGAGCAATAAAAGGGCTTGGAAGAGTCATTTATGGCCAAGTGGGCTTCATAAAGTTTTATGGTTGAGATATTTTGAGGGTGATGAGAGAAATTTCGACTTGGACTTGATTAGGAGGGTTTTAAGCTTGCTTAGGCTTGTGCAAATGATTAGAGGATGGATTAGGATGGTTTAAGATTAGCTTAGGGATAGGCAAGTGGATGGCATTTAATGAGGGTGGGTGAAGGAGGAGATATTTGTTAACTTTGGCTTGGGTTAGTAATTCTTAACCCATGTTCAGGGAATGTGACAAGGTTAGGAGGGGATTAGGATTAGGTTTAAAGACATCTTCTAGAAGAGTCTAGACTTTGGACGAGGATAAAGACTTTCTAGAATAGTCTAGAATTTCCTAGGATGAGGATGAAGACTTTCTAGAAGAGTCTAGAACTTCTTAGGATGAGGATAAATTAGATTTTTAGAAAATAAATAAAGTTTTATGTATTTCAAGGGTTTGGGTTGAGGAGATATTTATTAAAACTTTTTTAATAAACATGAGGATTAATATTTAATCTTAATTAAATATTTTGAGTTGGGATTAGGGGTAGGAAATGATGGGATTAGCCTTTAATTAAAATTAAAGAAGGATTAGAAGATTTTGGAAGAGGTTAGTGGTCTTAAGGAAATTGGCCAAGTTTTGGGCAAAAAATAAATTTTTTATTTATTTTGGGTTTTTTGGTCAATTTATTAATTAAATAATTAATAAATAAGGAAATAATGTTTAAATAAGATTTAAACATTTTTGGGAGGGATTCCTTAATTAAATATTTTTAATTAAGATAAAGGGATTTAATGGCATAAAAATTAATTAATTAATTAATAAATGATGATGTCATCAGGACTTTTTCAGAAAATAAAAATACTTTATTTTCTAAAGGTTTTTAGGTGTCTACACTAATCTCTGATTGAATTCTTATCCCTACAAGTACAAAGCTCAAAGATCACCTTCTGCTACTTCCATCTATATTCTTACTACTTTCCCTTTTTTCTCTCCTCTTCCTATAACAAATCCAAGTCTTTATACAACAAGCTAGACCACAAGTCGACTAGTCAGGCATTTAATTATAATATGAGTCCTGCCTTGGAGGTGTAAATCATAACTCAAGTAATGGGCCTCAATATTTTATTCGCTCTTAGGAATCATGATCAAGGATTCATCTCCCAACCATGAAAGACACCGAGTCAGCTTAGGAAACCACACTAAAAGAATTGAAAGAATTCAGATGCCTTGTTGGAAGAAAACTTAGCGAAATAGAAATTGAAGAAAGTGATATAGAACTCGAAGCAAATGACTCATCAATTTTTTTACTCTTAGGGTAAGGATCTAAAATAGGTCCACAATAAGATGTTGGTTGTACACAGCTCCAAACTCCAAGCAGTAAAAACTACTTCATAAACAACAAACTAATACAAAAAAGAAAATTTTCTAGTTGATGCAAGATTTCTCATTGACCTAAGATGCTCTTGCATCACATCAATATCAACAAGAAAACTAATGTCTTTCTCATACTTCTCAACTAATGAGGGTGGAATTTCATATCTTTAATGCATTTTTGTTTTGAATTACTTGAAATATTCATTCATGATACTTCCAAAATTATCACCTAACCTCTGAATGTACTCATTGATCTAGTAGATGATAGGTTTATCTATTTTCCAATTAACTTTCCAATTGTAGGGAAAACATTTTGCATGTAAAAGAGTATACATACCAACAACGATCCTAACTTGCTGGTGTTTGATTTTGCAACTTGAATTGCCTTCGTGTTCTATGATAATTGATTCAACTATAGTTTGGCAAGGTCTAGTTTCAATCCTTTCTTAAAAATTTTATATGCTAGATATATGGTTCAAAAAGGCACACTATTAGGTCTTTTTGATTGTTAGATATTGTATGAAACTATGTAGGTAGAAAATCTAGTTTTAGAATCTTTAGTTGATGCCACTTTCAAACCCCTACCATCCCATTTGGCTCATGTATTATCTTTGATTTCCTTATTTGATGCTTGTTTGATATATTCAACTTTCTTGGTAATCTGATATCATGTAATTATATGTATGACATCTTTGGTGATCTTTTCCAGCTCAACCAACCACATTTTCATATTATGAATATAGTTTAGAGTAATACAAATCCATTCAACCCAAAATACCTTAGGTAAATAGAGTATCTGTGCAAGCCCTTTTGTTTATAAATGTTTGTGTTCTTCTTTTAGATTTTCATCCACACAAAGCTTCTCATAGGTCTTTCTAAGCTCAAGATCTCCAACTTTTCTATTTTGTAATGATAAAATTCTTGAATTTCATACACTAGCAAAACCCTAGGTGGAATTACAGATAGGGCACCAAATTCATTAATCTTCATTGCTACATTCAGGTGTGGTTTATATTTTGGTGTCTCATAGCCTTAATTCTTGATAAATCTAACCATTTTGACTTTTGTGGTCTTTGCAGATGCAAAACTTGAAACTATTTCACTAAGTAGGGGTTCGATAGATACTTGATTTATTGGCCCAATTTTGTTTACTTTTACTCTAGATTTTCTTTCTCTTAAAATCCTTGACCAAATCAAAATTCTCAAACTTCAATTCATAACAACGCACACAAATTTCTCCAAATCACTTGACAACAATCTTCTGCTCACATTAATGCAAGGTGAAGAATGGAGTGTTTATTCTCTCTTTTATGTGAAAAAAATGTATTCAATGCTTGTCAGTGCATAATAAATGTTCTGTACAGTATGCTCAATTCTCACACACATTCCTATCCTTTTCTCGGTTGTATCACAATACTCAGTTGATAGATAACTCTTTTGATAGCTCTATTAACACTAATCACTTCTTCTTCGCTTGGTGAGACTTGTAAACTCTTACCAATATCCAAAAAATTCATAAGTTGGCCTTGTGCATCTATCTATGTGTAGATATGGACTTCATTTCAACAAAAAATTAGGAATTGATGTAAGATCTATCAATTCAAATGCAGCTCCATACCTTATTTATGTCTCAGTTAGAAGTAGAGCTTTCACCTAATCTATTGGATGAGGTGCTACCATTATTTTTATTTTATGTAGCATTCTCTTCTCTCTTCCTATCCACTTCTTGTTCACCTATTTACAAAATTCTTTCATGCCCAAAATTTACAAGGCAAAACACAACCAACAATTTTTTTTTTTTGAAAGGTGAACTAAAGGATAATACATTTAAACCTATACTTTGTTATGAATATTCTATTGAACTATGGGTGGGTGTTGGAATATAACAACTCATGTTTTCTCAAGAACATTTGGGTATCACTATTTGATCCTCGAGTTGGAGGTAATGCTAAAACATCTAGGAAAACTACCTCCATATCCTAGGGTTCACGGGTAGAATTTTAGGACAAAGTTTGGAGATAATAATTCTAGTTGGTGGAGAAGAATTTGTTTCATATGGAATCCTAGACTTCAAGTTTTCAAGGTGATCAATTAGTTTTCTAATATTTGTTGAAAGTCTAAACTATCACCTAAAAGCTAGACGATGTTATCATTTTGATTCCACATCCTAACCTTGCGATGAGATGTTGCATATATAGATGTGGAACACCAATCCTTTATCGATATATTTGCAAGTACTTAATGATCTAAAAATGTGTAGTAACTTCCATTTAAATAGATTTCTACCTTCCCTTAATTGTGCCTTAATCTCGTCAGAATCCTATCAATTAGGTTGTTAGTTTAATCGTTAATCTTATATATATCTATATTGTTATATTTATTTATTTAGTTATTATTTTCATTATTATTATTATTATAATGACTATAAAATTTAGGTTGAAGCCATTTGATGATAAAGTATCTTCATAAGTTATCCTAAACCTACATAAAGTATTCTATTTACTTAATAACACTCAATATGCATACAAGTGGTTATGCCACAAACAACAACATGAAAATATATTAATGAATTTATTTAATTAAAATTTTTCTAAACCTTTGTCATCCATTAATATTTAGTTTTAGAAAAAAAATCCTTACACTAAGACTAACTAAACTTATATGCATATATAATAGCCTCTACCTACTTAACCACTAGTCTAACTATTAAATAACCTATTCACACTTTCCTTTCCCACTAACCTAATTTCTACATTAATTCCCTTCACATTATCCATAACATAAATAATACCACTAACTAACATCTTTAATCCTATCTTTATTTAAAAACATTCTTACTCTACCAGCCACTTGAACTCTTTAAGCTATATGTTAAATCACCTAAGGTAATCTTTTCCCAAAAACTTAAGACACTAACTAATCCCTAAGCCAAAAACAATTTATAAGCATCCATGCTTATTTACCACTAATCACTACATAGTACTAACCCACAATACTTATTACTTTAATAATAACTTCTAAACTAACCTATACTTCCTAACCTACTAACTACCTTAACACTTTAACTAACTTTATTTCCTAGCCATTTTTATTTTTAAAACCTACCTATTACCTCCTCCAAAATGTGGCCCCCCTCCTTTCCCAACACTCACGTGACATAGGAGGGGGGGCCTTTGTTTTTCCTTGCCCTTTTTGAGTGTTTTTCCCTAAATCACGAAGCTATTTATGACACAATCAAACCCAAATGAACAAAATGTTGAATTGAATCATACTAGCCTCTATTGGGGGTTGTTACTTATTTTCGTACTTTCTCTATTCTCTAATCTTTTTCAATTAGGAATAATAATAATATTTTTACCCTTTCTGAGCATTTTTCCCTAGGAGGTAAGGATGGTGATTTTTTTTCTTTGACTTGTTTGAAAAGCCATTTCAACTTTATTTTCCCCCCCTACATTTAAATATGATCACCTCCCCCAAGATCCAACATACTTGCTGGTAGTAGGTATGTACTCCCAAATGTGAGGAGAAAGGGGTGATTTAAAAAAAAAGTATGAATATGTTTTTTTTTTGTTTAAAGATAGCTAGGGCATGTCTTATCACTTAGGGATGCCTAGGTTACGTGACTTGTAAGTTAGGTTAGTGTGTATATATATATATAAGGTATTATCCACCTCTTATTTTTTGGGTAGTGGCATACATCATTACACACACACACACACACACACACACACACACACACACACACACACACACACACACACACACACAACAGAGACACAGACACAGACACAAACAGACACACACACACACACACACACACACACACACACACACACACACACACAAACAGAGACACAGACACAGACACAAACACACACACACACACACACACACACACACACACACACACACACACACACACACACACACACACACACACACACACACACACACACACATTCTATTCATAGGAATTTTCTTTCATTATTATTTTTAGATGTATATTGTACATGTAGTCATGCGTCTGAGGTTGTCATAATATTTCTCCAAAATCTTATATTCTAAAAACTTTATTGGGTGTGTCTCTTTAGTTGATAGGACTTGGTACTTGGGTTAATTTTAGGAATATTTTACTATCTATAATTGGGGAGAGGAATTATTTCCTTCTCCCATACAATTTCCAAAGAGTTAAAATGCACCTACAACATACTCTCCCATATGAATTTTTAACTATGTCTTATGAGGAACTAATTTCTTCATATAACAACTATGATGTCAAGGTGATTTATTTGATGATGAGTTGATGAGGTTCCTTATACCAATATAGGCTAGAGATCTATTGGTGATAGATACTCAAAATTTAACACACTAATGTACAAAATTAATTATAATGTTCTCTACTATGACTTGGAATACATATGGAATTTCTTTTTATCGAAAACAAATGAATCATTTCATATGATCTATTTAAAAAGAAAGAATTCTTATTTCCATTATGGAAACTACATAACACAGGATCTTATAATGAAATCACTCAATTTTACAATAAACATTCATTTCAATAATTTCTCTCATATAAAAAAATTTCATAGGACTTATTGATGGAATTCAAAATTCTAGGCAAGAACAATGAGATAATCTACATAACTTCAATATGTTTCCCCACAACATTAGATATTTAGTTACATTAATTGATCTTTCCCTTTCTACACAACTATGATAGTGCTACAATATTTCTCTTGCAAAATAACTTTATGCAATTTTTCAAACTCCACTTTACATATTTACATCAGTATGCAATAGGAAGTAAATCTCTTTCTTATTACAATGAAACAACAATGGAACTTAACATCAAAATACATTATGAGATGACATGGAACATGGTAGTCTCTCCACAATACTTGATCCATCAACATTTCCAAGGGGTGAAACCCTAATATCTTCATAGGATCTACTTCCTTAAAACTTGCATGACAACACAAAACTTGGAATCATGGAAGCTCACCTCCCATCCTAGACTTCTATGAAGTCACCCACCAAGTAGGGGAAACAAGATTCAAATCGGGTTTCATTCCAATCTCACATGTATAAACATCACATTACAACACTTGAACAATTTCATCCCAAGGGTATTTCACAATGGTTTACCAATAGAACCTTGAACATAGGGTGAAGGTGTGCTTTCAAATAGGAGACTTGCCATATCATACCATATCTGCAATAACAATTTCAAGCCCTTTCAGGCTTTCACAAATCAATAATTTACATGCCCTTTCAGGGCTTCCACAAACTTCCTTTCTACAACATCTTTCCCTTATCACCCCCAAAGTAAGATATGAATGAATATGACATACAATGGAGCACATACTCCAAGGTTCTCAACTATATTTCAAGCCCAACTAAGCCCTTCACCCTGGACTTCTCTTCCCTTCCCAAAGGGTGAGTGAAGTCCTCACACCCATAACAACACTCATGCACAAAATCATGGAAACTCAAAAAAACAAGAGAACAATGAAAATCCAAACTTCATACTCATCACAACACAACACAAAACAACATGATACAAGGTGATACCACACATTTTCTTACAATTCCATTCTCCATACCTACATACTGATGAATGCAATACCAAGATTCAACTTCAAAATGGAAGAAGTTAACTACATGGTAAGAACACACACCTTGAATTCCTTTGAAAAATGGTAATGAAAGGTTGTAGAAGAGCTCCCTCCAAGCTTCCAAACCGTAAGAGTCTCTAAACTTAGAGAGTGGGTGAACAACCTACTAGTTTGTCCAAGACTCTCTAAAAAGGCCTTCCCACTAACTATTTTAACAAAAACACCAAACCACTTCCTCTTACAAACTTGTCTCCCTCTAAGTTTTCTATTTTTGACTTAGTGGAAACATGGAAAAGAGCTCATGTGACAACTCCATTTTCGAATTGATGGAAGAAGGTATTGGTGAAGGGGCCCCCTAGGTTGTCTAGGCACTATCATGGTCAAAATTAGGTCCCTAACATGTTATACTATCATATGGGTAGCTCATTTTCACACAAAAGACACTTTGGGACCACCTAATGACCCTTCAAAACCCTAGTCAAGTCTAAATTCGAATTTCCTTTGATTGTGACCCATCCTTTCCCTTGTCAAGTGGGTTTTCTTAATCATTAACAAGGTAATTCATTTTAGGATACAATGCTACCATGGCCAAAACCCTAAATGACATGTTATTAACACAAAAAATCCACAAGTGTCAAGTGAAACATAAAAGCACATTCCACATCATGATGACATGTCCCTAATGCATCATTGAGATTACAAATTTCACACCCAAGCAAGCTTACATTCACGAAATAAAACACATCACAATGAGGCTTTTGAATCTTCTAAAGATTTGCCTTGGCTAAACCATGTTCACATAGGTTTGGACCTTGTTTCCCCAAAAATTTCCATGGTTCCACTTCCTCCACACTAAACTCAAGTATCAATAGTCCAAGGAGGTCATATAAAATACATATCATAAATGCATATAAATTCAAATGTTACATAATCCATGTTAACATAATTCAAATAAATTTCTTCTCCTAATCATTTCCAATAAATCATTCAAAATATTAGAATATCAAAATCTACGTATCACATTAAATCATAAATCATCATAATCAAATTAACCTTTCACATCACATCATAATCTAATTTCTATCCTGCCATGTGTAAAGTTGCATTCATATTTTTTGGATCATCCCATTCACAATATTAGGTTCTTAGTACATATCATAAATGCAAAACACTACTGTAAATGTCAAAAATAAGCCACTGCCCATCTAAGTCTTGAATAATATCAAAATATCCAATTCCCAAATATCAAAATGAAAGTAACATACCTCCACTTAAACATTACAATTTCACATTACAAGCATTTCTACAATTCAACTTCTATCAAAGAAATTGAGAAAGGTTAGAACATGAACAAAATCATTAATTATATCATTTAGGTCTTAATGTGTAGACATAAGTGCGGATCATCAAAATGCAGATATTGAAATAACATAACCCTATAGTCTCAAATTATATCAAAACATCAAATTAGAAGTATCATAGTGCAAATATGTCATCTATGCTAGGGCAGATCAGGTGAGGCCTCAAGAATTCATCCACATTCACTTTTCCTTCTCCTTTTGGATCTTCTTCTTTAAGTGATGATACTTAGTACCTGGAGTTCTTTCTTAAGTGTCGAACTTTGTGACAATTATAACATGTCATTCTAGGATTTCTTCAGTTTCCAGATCTTCCTCCAAAGTGTAACCTCATGTAATTAGTAGTAACCATATTTTCCACATGCAACACAACTATACAATATATTATATTCCCAATTTATTATATTACCTTTCTTTATTAGTGTTCAATTGGACTTCTTTTGTGATCTGCAGTCTCGTGACTTGTGTCCAAACTTATTGAAAGTATAACAATATCCATTGAAAGCATACTTTTTAGGGGGATGAATGAACTTGGATCTATATTCATATGCTTGGTGACCATACTTATTGAAATTGTAATAGTAGACATCAAATTTAGGAGTAACATTGGACTTATCAACTTTTCTCCTGCAAAATTTTGTTGTACGACCAAATTTTCCACACTAATAGCATGTAGGCTTATTCAGCTTGGGATTGGTATAAACATTCTTCTGTTCAAATTTCTTAGATGATTCTCCTTGCTCAGTAGTGGAATGCTTAGTATAACCTAATTTGGATTTCTCTCTCAGTTTCCTATGTCCTCTTAGTTGTTGATCAAGTATTTCAATGATTTTCTCTGATCTCTTTAGTCTTTCATTGGTTTATTTCTTTGACGTGTTTTCATTCTTTAATTTTTTATTCTTAGATCTTAGTTCAACAATTTCTTCCATATTTCTGCCAATCTCAAGATTTACACTAGTTAGATCTTAGTTCAACAATTTCTTCCATATCTCTAGCTTTTATTTACTATTCCAACACTTAACACATCCTAGTATATTGTAACTCTTGTTCTATTTTCATTGATTTCATCTGCTTTGTAAGATTGTAATTTTTATCTAGTAGATCATCTATGAAAACATCAGATTCATCAAGCACGTTTCCATTAGAGAGTTCCCCAATTACTTCTTCATGATATGGCATGTCATTCATTCATTGGAAAATTTCCTTCCTTTAACTCAATAACTGCTTTAAAATTCTCCTTCATATCATTGATTTGATTTGGCACCATCCTTAGTTCTAGTTTCTGATTCTCAATGGTCTTGTCAAGCTTATACCTCTACATGATTTGGATTTTTTCTGTGAGGTGGTAAGACCCCTTAATAAGATAACAAGCTCTAATACCAATTTTTGGGTTATTATGGAAAGGTAGGATGCTGAGAAGGGGGTGGGGGTGAATCAATATCCTCTAAAACTTTAATTAACTCACAAACTAAAATTTCAATGCCCTTGTCCCTTTTGTAACTCAATAACCATTTAATAGTAATCAAAATACTTTAAAATGAAAGTAACTTTATCTAATCTTATTTTGCATGAAACCATAAAATATACCATAAGATTGTCACACATAACACAAGTATTTGGTCATGCAAAAACCATCGGTAAGAGGGAAAATTTGCCATGGGGATGGTATCCACAAATCCATCAAAACTGCAATAAGAGAGTTTCTTGTTAGGGTTACAATGTGGTGTCACTTTTGGTGACTTTAATTTTTTAGGAGTAATACAAACACATCTATTATGATCTACCTTCTTCAAGGATTTTAAAACATTGTACTAGTGTGTTCTTAATAAAGAGACTTTACACAAGACTGTTATGTCTACCTTGTGAAAGGATTTAATCTACACTATAATGATTAGAGAATAGTAGTAAACGAATTTGTATAATTCAAATTACTTTGTTTGTTTAGATCCCTCTTCCACTCACTAATAAATTACCTCTTGTGATTGATAAATCACATTTGTCCTTATGCTTCCTAAATCTTTGCTCTTCCTTCTATTTTAAACCCTTCTCATCGTAACTTAACTACAACAAAAAATCTCATCTCATAAATAGTGCTAAATTGTTCCATGTAGGTCCTTAAATAGTTTTCTTTTTCCTCTTACAATCTTTGACCTAATTAGGTAAACCTACCCATAGTTTACTTTTCATATTTTATTGCCAAACTTTTTAAGGCTAGCTTTATGGTTATGTTTTATGATTAGAGGTACTTGGTTGTTGGATTTGATTTCATACTCAGTTGTCATATGTGATGAGCTACTTGATACTCAATAATTTCATGTGTTCATGATTATCTTTTTATGATGATACATGTATGTTCATATAGTGATTTTTAGTTATCTCCTGATGATAGATCAATGGATGGTTTATATGGAATTTTTATGGTTACTTACCCTATACTTGCATGTCTATGGTGTACTTGTATGTTTTACTTTATGTTTGATGTTTTTGATGTGATTGAGGGAGGGAGTTGTAGTCACTCACTAATTAGGATCTACATGTTGCACCACTCCCCAAGATTGCTTGTTTAGTTTAGATTTATATGCATATGTACATGCTCAGATTTTATGTAGATTGGAGGTACCGGGTATCAACTTCCTTGAATTGCCAGGATGAGCATGCCCTATCACAATATCTCAATGATAAAGAGGGGGGTAGTTCTTCAGTCCAAATCCTAACCCTAAGCCAATTGTTGTAGAAAGTAAGACAAGTATCTGAGTTATTTACCCTTTCGAATTCGTCAAGTGATCAGAACTCAAGATTTTGACCCCTGAGTTTGATTCGGTACTTTGTCTTTATTATGGGTTTTCTTATTTGGATTTGTGGGTGTTGTCATGCTTAGTTAAAATTAAATCAAATAAAAAGATTATTAAATGATTTAATTTAATAAAAAATAAATAAATAAAATTCAATATTTAATTATATTTAATTAAGTGAGAAATTAATTAAATAAAATAATTAAATTTAAAAGATAAAATTAAAGTTCTAATTTCGGTGTAATTATATTTATTTAATTTAATAATAATCTATTTATGAGTTTCATTTTAATAATAAACTCTAAATATTATTATTAGTTAAATTAATAAATATATTATTAAAGATGTCTTGTGTTTTAATAAAAGAGAGAAAATAAATCAAATAAAATTTATTTTAATTAAAAATGCAAAAAGTTGCATGAAATTAAAATAAACTAAAATAATAAAGAAAAGGGCTCATGTGATTGTAAGACCGAAACCCTAAAGGGAGAAAGGCTCTTTATTAAGAAATTAGAGCTCATTTCTCAACACACAAGTTTGGAGGAGCAAATTTTTGAGAAAGAGGATTTTTTGATAAGACAAGGATTTCTTGCAAGCTTAGAGCATTCGTCTGGTTAGTATTAGATCGAGGTATGATCTTGTTGAGTTTTGCATAGTAATTTCCCCTTCAAAATCTCTCAATCTTCTTTGTGTTTGTATGGATCAATTTTCATAATTTAATTCGGGTTGAAACTCTTGTGTTAAAATTTACTATTCTTTGAAAATATCTATGAACGAATTTAAAATTTGAAAAACCCTTGTTTGAGAAATTTGGTGATTCAAAATTGGAATTGATTGAATTCGGGATGGGGTTTGGAAAATAATACTAGTACTTTAATTTAACAAATTTGATAGTTTTTAATTATTTTCCTATTAGATCTATTATGATAAATTTATTAAAAAATAATAATATATTAATAAAAATTACCATAGTAATTATTTATTGTGATAATTTTTATGAGAAAAAAAAGGTTTCATATTTACCTAAAAATTGATATTGTGTACGAATTAGGGGGGGGGGTATTGTTTTATTTTACATAATTTTAAATGTGTGTGTGTGTGTGTGTGTGTGTGTGTGTGTGTGTGTGTGTGTGTGTATAAAATTGGGAAAAGGGAATTAGGGGCCATAACCTCCCCTGCCTCCATGTTGCATCATAGCTTGGCTGCGAAGGTAGCCAAGGTTGCCAATAGTAGTTGTAGCTGCTATGACAACCAAGGTTGCCGATAGTAGTCGTAGCTGCTATGACAGCCAAGGCTGCCTAAGCTGTTGAAGTTGCTGTTGCAACGACTGACAAGCCTTAAACGTACATGCAATTGCGATTTGGATTTTGGATTTTTTAATATGATTAAATTTTATTAAATAATTTTTTATAATATAGTTTGTTTAATATTTATAATGAATAATAATATTATTAATTTTAATATGTAATTATTATATTATGTAATTTAAATATTTACTATTATAAATAATTTAATATAAATATATTATTTATTAATAAGTTAATAAATATTATAATTAATAATAATTATTAATTATTAAATTATGATAATAATATTTAATTACATGAATGACTTAATACTAATTTTTAATTTAATATTTTATTAATTACTTTATTATTAAGATATTTAATGAAGTAAATTGATAATTGTAATTCAATTAGGGAAATCAATTATTTTTAATAAACTCAAATTTTTGATTAGATGGTTCAGTTTTATATGAAAATGATTTCTCATACTAAGGAAATTTCTTTACTTTTGTTAAATTGAAAACCTTAGTAATTATGACATTTTGGAAAAGGAAAATTGGAACCCTATTTGTAAATCAAAATTTTTATGTTTTCAACCAAATGAATTATGGAAACTACATTTTTTATATACTTGATGTGATGTATGGTTTATTGGTGTTAGTTTTGGGTTTGACTTAGTATGTTGACTAGTCAAGATGTTTACCAGAGGCTTGGAGGATTTTGTTCTATGATGATGTTATGTCTATGATATTTTAAAACTAACAATTGTAATGTATTCATGTATTTCTGAGATGAGTTTTGATTAGTTATTTGTTAGTGCTTTCCAGTTGCTTGTATAGAATTGAGGTGAATGGTGTGGTTTTCTTGTTGTAACCTTTGAGTTTTCAATTGGTTATCTTTTGGTGCTTTCTAATTGCTTGTACAGGACTAAGGAAAATATTGTAATTTATCTATAGGTTCTTTCCAGTTACTTGCATAGGACTGAGGTGAATATTTTGGTTTGTCTTTAGATGCTTTCCAGTTGCTTATAAATGACTAACATAAAAATTGTGATTCTATGAGTTGTACTTCTCATGAGCTTAGGTAAGTAATCTATGTATATATTGGGAAGTGGCTTGCAATGGAGCCCAAAGCCCTAAAGAGGCTACTTGGGTAGCCCATTGTAAGTTGTTTTAATAAGTGATAACATTTTATTAAATGGGTTTAAAATAAATTAATAAGAGTAAGTGTTTTTCCTCTCCCATGCCTCGAGTGCTAGTATAGGCTAGGATGGGAGTAGAGAGGATGCTTTTTTGTGACCTTGCCTCATTAGTATACCTTATGTGTACAAAAGGATACTAATGTTGCATAGAGACACTAGGGGGCTGAAGTCCAGAGAGGCTTCTAGGGTAACCTTAGAGTTGGATCATGCAATGACACTTGCCTACTTACATAGTAGATTTCCTATGTGTCTTTGTTGTCTTTGGGATTAGATGGTACTTTTGTCTTGGTACCTTTGAGAAAAATTTCTACCAAGATTTCCTTGGCCTAGATGTTGGTTATGACTTGTGGATTGCTACCCATTTGGGACTTGAGATTATCTCCTTAGTACGGTGGGAGTGGGTCATTTAGGTTCCACAAGGTTGGGTGGTAGTGTTTCTTATACCATTGAGATCCGATAGTTGGATGTCACTGTTGGATGTACTTGTGTAGTTGTTCCTTTCATTCTAATCTTGCATTTCTATTGGATGGTTATATTTTGTTGTACTGTACTTGATTTATCAAGAGGTCTTATGAGATGGTGTATATTCTCTACATTTCCATTGGGCTTCTCTATGTTGTAATCATGTATAGTCAATTCACACTTACTAATAAATATTTTCAAATATTTGCCTCAATCTGTGTAGACCATGTGTCATTCTTACTAAGCTAATTTCACATCAAATAATGTGCCAATTCAAACATTTATATTCCCTTTGTATAACTTGATGTACACTTTGTCTCTGCTTGGTAAATATGTTGTCACTCGGTATTCTCTAAACTAGATTATGCTTTCAAATGCTTGGTGACTATAATGCTCAGTCAATATAAAATTACTCAGTATAAACTAATCAACTCATACTTCTCTTCCTTATTTTCTCAAGAAATATAGTGACTTATGGATAGTGCTCATGAGCTAACATATTCACTTTTTCTTCACTATATTTTTGGCACTAATTGACAACATTAATGGGAGTAACATAGGGACACTTTCATCTAGAGTTCTTAAGAATTCTTGAGGGATCTCTATGGTCAAATGAAGTTGGAACAAGAGTTTACTCAAACAACTGGAGCTAAAAAAAATATGATTTGATGCCAACATAAATTGTTTGAATGATTGCTCATTTGAACTACTGGAACAATGCAACTTTTGGTATTAAGGGAGAAAGGGATGGAAAATCAATATGAATATGGATCTCCTAAAACTAAGATAGGTTATTTTAGGCCTTGACAACACATTCTTGTAGAACCTAATCATTCATTGATAGCTTTCATGAGCTCTAAGATATGTCCACTCAAATATTTCTACCTAATGTTCCTTAATGACCCTTGGGGACAATTATATCTAGTGTGCAAATGAAGTTGGAACAAGAGTTTACTCAAACAACTGGAGCTAACAAAGAATATGATTTGATGCCAACATAAATTGTTGGAATGATTGCTCATTTGAACTACTGGAACAATGCAACTTTTGGTATGAAGGGAGAAAGGGATGGAAAATCAATATGAATATGGATCTCCTAAAACTAAGGCAGGTTATTTTAGGCCTTGACAACACAATCTTGTAGAATCTAATCATTCATTGATACCTTTCATGAGCTCTAAGATATGTCCACTCAAAGGTTTCTACCTAACATTCCTTAGTGACCCTTGGGGACAGTTATATCAAGTGTGCTCAAGAATTTTTGAGGGACTCCTTAGTCAAAACAAGGTTGGCACTAGAATTTACCCAACCAACTAGAGCTAATAGAGAAAATGATTCAATCCCAACATGAATGGTTTGGAAGATATCCAACCTTTCTCATTTTAATTGAGAAACATGATTGGTCTAATATTATACCAGATTCCCTTGAGGGGCTACTTAGCTTATTCCATTGTATCATCAGTATTTCAGCATTAAGAGAGAAATGGGCACCAAATAGAAAAAAAGAAGAATATCCAAAAACTGAGATAGGTTATTATAGGTATCAACAACATGATATTATAACACCTAGCCATTTATCAATACCTCACATGAGATTTGAGATATGCCTACTCAAATTTTGTTGTCTAGTGTTTCTTATTGACCCTTACAGAAACTTCCATCTAGTGTGCTCAAGAATATTCAAGGGATTCTATGGCTGAAACAAGGTTGGCATTGGCATTTACCTAACCAAATAGAGATAATAGAGAATATACTTTGATCCCAACATAAATAGTTTGAAAGATATCCAACCTTTCTCATTTGAATTAAGGAACACTACAACTTTTGGTATTGAGCATAAATAGTTTGAAAGATGTCTAACCATTAGTAAATAGTGACCAACTAGGTCATTTCATGGTCCTATCACTATAGGCACAAAATAATGCTACCACCAAGTTCAATTGAGTAGGTTTAACCTAGGCATGATCCCTCTTTTCCTTTGGCCACCTTGGAATGCTCATTGACATACCCTACCAACAATGTCCCTTATGTTCTCTAAGGGAGAAAAATGCCAAACTTTGACATATTGTTTCTATTAAGATTAATATGATAGAAATACAAATTACATGAACATATAACTAATATCAAAAAATAATAAATCATACACAAAAGAGCATTAGACACAAAAATTTAACTTGGTTCACCCAATCCTTGGGTTACATCCATTGACAATAAGTCCAAATTCTTATTATCCAGTGATTACAACCTAATTACAATTCAGAATCCATTATAGCTCAATACTTCCACAAGAAGCTAAAATCTCATCGTACACATATTGAAATCCCTAACCCTAGGCCATTTTATACAAACTTTTTTTCCACTTACAAAATTAGGGCTAGAATAAGTCATCCAATAGAAAAATAGTAGCCAAGACCTTTTACACTAATAAATTTAGTTGAGCTTACAATCTCCCACTTAGAGACTAATCATAGCACTACCAGGCTTGTAGCTCCCAGTAGAAGGTAAAACCACCTTGGACTTTGTTGTTCCTTTTTTTTTTTTTTCAGTTGAGAAGACCAACCAAAGTTGAAGGGGAGTTCACTTCTCCTTTGTTATTGAATTTGTAAACATATATGTTAGATTACCATATGTATGTATATTTTCTAGCTTTAATAGTCTATCATTCAAAATTTGACCAAATGAAATGGTATCACAACTGTATGTATTTGTCTTGGAATGTAGAGAAGAATTCTTTGCAAGATGAATAACACTCTAGCTATCTATAAACAAATAATTATCCATCTGAGGGTTCCCTAACTCTTCCAAGAAGAATTGAAGCCATATAATCTCCTTGGTTGCCTTTATAGTGGATAAATCATTCACCTTCTATAACCAAGAAACCAAGCTCACTATTGTTCCACAAACTATAAAGACATATCCTATATTACTTTACCCAATGTCTAGATCCCCTACCAAACATGAGTCAACATAGCCATGTAAATTAGTAGTAGAGCCCCCAAAATGTAAACACTTACTAGATGTTCCTCTCAAATATTTGAGAATCCATTTAGCTGCATTCTAATGTTCAATCCCATGATGATTCATATACATGCTAACAACTCTCACAACATGTTCAATACATGACCTAGTACATACCATGGAATACATTAAGCTCCCTATAGCTAAAGAATAAGGTACCTTAGACATCTTATTTTCCTCTTCACATGCCTTTGGACACATCTCCTTAGTCAATTTCAAGTCACCAGGCAAATTTGTGTTGACAACTTTGGAATTATATCCATAGAGAAACATTGCAACACCTTCTCAATATAATCAATGAGAGATAAATTCAATTCTCTATTTTTAATATCTCATAAATATCTTATACCAATGATTTTTTTTATTTCCTCCAAATGCTTCATAGAAAATGAATCTGCTAATAGATTTTTTGATCCCTTAATGTGATCCATGTTAGACCCAACTACAAGCATATCATCAAGATATAAAAATAAAATAATGTAGCTATTATCATCCAACCTCTTAAAGTAGACACAATGGTTTGAATGAAACCTAGAAAAACCATGCTCATGCATAAAACTATTAATTTAAGATAACATTTCCAAGATTCTTGCTTCAAGCCATATAAACTTTTCTTCAATCTGCTCACCAAGTTCTCCTTACCTTCAACCTCAAATCCCCGTGGTTGTTTCATATATATTTCTTCATCCAAATCACCATGAAAAAAATCTATTTTAACTTCAAGATGCTCCAAATGAAAATCTTTGGTAGCCACAATAATTAAAATAATACAAATAGAAGTCATTTTAAAAACAAGATAAAATATCTCATCAAAAGAAAATCCCTTTATGTGTAAAAATCCTTTATACAACACTTTCTCATTGTATATGACATCATTTCTTCTTACAATTTCATGATTTTAAAAAAATCCCAAATCCTATAACCAAATTCATCAATTCCATATCCAACAAATACACATTTATTGACTTATCTTTTATCTTGGATCTATTTTCAGAATCTATATGTGCAAATGCTTCACAACCAAAGGTTTTGAGAAAAGAATAACTCACCCTCTTACCAATCCATGCTTCCTCTAGAATACCACAACCCAAAGGAGTAGAGGGACCTCTATTGATAAAATATATAATAATATTAACAATTTATGACCACATGTTTAAGGGAACCCTAGTATGAAACCTCATACTCTTTGCACACTCCATTATTGTTGTATTTATGTGTTTAGCCACCCCATTTTCCTATAGATTTTTTGAAACAATTTTCTACTAATGAATACTATTGGTGGAACAATAACCTTCAAACTCATTCCTGTGATACTCACCACCATTATTAGATTTGAATCATTTAAACCTTTTACCAATCTCATTGTCAATCAAGCATTTCCATTTCTTAAAAGTTACAAATACATTAGATTTTTGTCTAAGGAAATAAGCCCATAGTTTTCTAGTTGCATCGTCAATAAAGGTAAAATAATAATAAAAGGCACCAATGGAAGATACCTAAATTGGTCCCCATACATTTGTATGCACAAGCTCTATATTATCATCTTTCTTTTCCTTCTCACTCTTCACAAAACTAACACTTTTTTTCCCATACACACAACTTTCACAAAATCCATATTGACACATTTAACACTTGGTAAAAATTTCTTTGAATGGAGTGATTTCAATCTTTCTCACTCATGTGCCCAAGTCTATTGTTCCATAGTTTTGTTGGAGAGTCCACAGAAACTATTTGTTCTCCTTGTTCAACTACAATAACTACTCATGAAAATTCATTTTTCTCTAAAACAATTAAATTATAAGGAACAATATGAACCATACAAAGATATAAGGTTCCTACTTTCACACATTTTTCTACTACTAAGAAACCTTTTCAAAACTTTCAATTGTAATGTTTAAAAGTAATTGTGCAACCCTCATCACCTAGTTGCCTTGCTGAAATTAAATTCCCACTTAGCCTTGGAACATGACTTACCTCTTGTAGTAGCCAATGATTCCCATTCTGTAACTTAATCTTGATTTTATCCTTTCAAATAATTTGACAAATTTCATTATCTCCCAAATAAATAAGCCCAAAATCCCCTTGGACATAATCAAGAAAATAAATTATATGGGGAGTAGTATGAAATGAAGTCCATAAATGTAAAGCATCCTCTTTGGACTTATTACTTACCATATTTGCATCCTTGTTTTCTTCTTTTTTTTCTCCTTCACCATTCTTTTGAGCCCAACAATATTTCTTCTTATACCCTAGTTTCCCATAGCACCAAAAATCTCTTGGTTCCCTGGATTGAGACCTCTTTCCCTTTTATTTTCTTCTTGATTTCCCAAAATTTCCAAAATTGTTTCCTCTCTCATTCATTCTTCCTTTGTTTTGTGCATTCAAGACACTTCCTAAAGTAAATCCAAATGATCTTTTCCTATGAGTTTCCTTAATCAAATGTCACCAATAACATTTTCAAATTTTGGGGTATTTGAACTAGAAACATATTACTCACAACCATTACCAAGCCATTCAATCTTTTAGGGGAAGAACATAAAATCAATAGAGCCCTAATTTCTTCACCAAAATTAACAATTATAGAAGATAATTGACTAGTAACTATATTAAACTCATTTAAATAATCATCAATAGATCCACCTTCTACCATATTTATATTAAATAAATGCTTAATGATAAATACTTTATTTGAAGCAGAGGACTTTTAATACGACTTTTCTAGGGTTTGCATCAACTATTCAATCATATTTTCTTCTGTAATATTAAATTCCACCAATTCTGCTAGGCATAAATGAATACTTCCAGGTGCCTCTCTATCTAAAATCCCAATCCTCATCTATCATAGCTCCCAATTTCTTGGATTTTCCTTGTAATAGCTACCATAGATCCTTCTAATAAAGATAGTCCTTCATTTTCATTTTCCATAACTCAAAGTTTCACCCATGAAAATTCTCAACCTTTAGCTTATCCTCATCTACCATTGCTCCCACTCAAATGTGAGACCTTCGTATGTAGGATAATTGACAACAACCTTTCCCTGATGATACTACTTGTTAGGATTAATAAGAGAAATGAAAATTACATGAAAATATAACCAATATCAAAAAATAAAAATTCACATAGAAGAGAACACAAGAAACAAAGATTCAACATGGTTCACTCAATCCCTAGGCTACATCCACCAATAATGAGCCCAACATTCTTATTCTCCAGTGATTACAACCTGATTACAATCTATAATCCCTTACAACTCAATACCACCATAAGAAGATACAATCTCATCATACATGTATTGAAATTCCTAACTATAAGTCATTTTATACAAGCATTTTTTTTCTTACCAAATTAGGACTAGAATATGTCATCTTATAGAAAATAATAGTCAATCCCTTTTATAATAATAAAGTGCCTAAGGACTGGACAAGGGGTACTACCCCTTGACCCCATCTTGGGGGTGTTGCCCCAAACCTCGTAGAATAATTTGGGGGGATATTGTGTTGGAATGAAGCAGGGAGAAATTAACCCCTGAGTAGGATTAAGATGCACATAACAATAGTTTCTTGCTAATTGGGGAACTTGTACAGGATCTGGTTGAACCTATGGGATCATGTTAGGCCTCCTACAATACCCTATCTCAAAATTTAAAAACTACAAGTCATTTTTGTAGGGAAAACATATTTTCTATTGATGTGGAACTCAATAGCTGCATTTAGTAAATAGTGACCAGATAAGCCATTTCACATTCTTCTCATTAGGGGCATCAACTAACACTTCCACCATGCCCAATTGGGAAGGTTAATTCTTCACATGGTCCCTATTTTCCTTTGACCACCCCAAAATGCTTGCTAACATACTATACTAATAAATTGGGACACTTTTACATGAGCTATTTAAATCTATGGAAGCACAGAGACAATATTTATTTCTCTATTAGCACAAGAGCACCTAGAAAGGTGATTAAAGACATAAAGGATCAAAGTATGAAAATGCATCTTAGGAGATCAATTAGTACATTTTTTGTCCTATAATGGTAAATTACAATAATGTGATTTAATTTAATAGTGTTTTGGAATGTTTGAAAGAAAAGAATTAAGTGTGTTTATTGGAAACCTAGTAGCAATATAATCCAACGGGTTCTAAGAGACAACATAACAACTTTATAATATATTAGTGCAACTTTGATCTAGAAACCTAAAAGCCATAAGAGCTCCGCATCAAATATGAATGTAATGAAAATATTTTAAAAGAAATTGGCATGTAAATATGCACATGTTACATCTGTTTGCTATTTTTTATACAAAATTTGACATCTAAGTATGCACATTTTACATCACTTAGCTATTTTTAATACAAAATTTGGCATTTGAGCATGCACATGTTATATTTCTCATCAAGTTTTTATACCAAATTTGGAATCTAAATATGGACATCACTGTGAAGTTAGAACATTTCATTCAAGATATATACATAATTCTCACAACTATTTTATCATATCTCGAATGATTCTACTAGATAGCCCATAATCAATCAAGTGAACCTTCTAGATCAACTCTAAAAATTTGTATCAAGTATTGCCTCATGATTAGATTCAAGAACTTTCCACAACTTATTAAGAGGTTTACCACAATATGTATCACTTGAATATTTTTTGCAATAACAAGGTCAGAGTAATGAAGAATATTTTTGTGTGTCTCAAAATCCTTAAACAACTAGGTGCTAGAATTCTTGATAGGGTACCTGCATTTGATTATAATAATAATTTAAATTTAAAATTTAAATGATCAAACATGATGAATTGACTTCAAGAGGCATTAATGTCATTGGACACAAATATACTTCCTCCTAAGCCACATGTCAATCGCAACAACAGAACCTATGAGGTACTCAATACCATTACCATCAACGACCATAACTATCAGTTTCTTTTTGGCCTCAATACAATGACATAAAAATTAATCAATTTATTCTTCATTATTCACATATGCAATAAATACATATATATGAACAAAATTCTATGAAACGATAAGTTCATGCTAAAATAAAAATGGAGATTATACTAAAATGACAATTTTTTTTATTTTATCCAACTATTAAATTTATAAAGTACTTGGTTCAACTAGGCCATATACATGGTCAAAAAATGTTGATTCTTTAATTTGGTTCAATTGTAGTTCTGTAGGGAGTTGATATGAAGCAAGTGGATGCAAAGGTCTATTTTTGGAATTCTTTTAGAATAACTAAGATGGGGGCTCAATTATTTATTCAAGGTCTAGATGTAGAAATAGAAGTTTTCACAATTCAGTGAACCCAAAAAAATCCTTAACCATCCATGCATTCATTATGTGTTAACCAAAACTAATATGTTACAACAAATCAACTTTTAGAAATGTAAAGCATGAAACATAACATATCCATCAACACATTTGACACAATGATTTAACGTGGAAACCCAATTTGGGAAAAACTACTAGTAACATGCTACTCCTTTTTCACTCTGCTGAATTGATGCCCTGTTAAAGGCCAATGCTGTTAAAGGTTACAATACACACTATTAAATGTGACCTAGTTAAAGGATTTCAACCACCCTGTTAAAAGTGAGCCTTGTTAGAGGACTTTAGGCCATTCACTTGGAATGCCACCCTATTAAAGGATTTTTGAATGAATGTTAAGTCAACCTTACTCCAAAGGATTTACCCTAGGCTAATTTTTTTTTAGAAAGTAACAGTAGAGCTTTGATTTGATACAACTTACAACCTTACTTGCAAATTATAGATCACTATTCAATCCTCAACTCTGCTTGGCTTCCAATCTTTGTAGCTTTGATAACTTGTTCACCCTTCAAGCATTCATCCTCTTTAAGCCTTCTTTCTTAGTACACCATTGCAGACTTCTTTACTTGGGTCACTTGATGAAGCAAAACCCCTTTCCTTCTCCTTGTTAGATTTTTACATCAAAACTCTCTAGCCTCTTTACTTCATGACTAAACATTCCTACATATAGGAAATTAGAACACTTTTCCTACTCATTATCCATCACCAAAATTAGGGTTTTTGATGGATTAGGTAGGATACAATGTATCTAGCCCATATCTTGTCTTTTCTAAAAACTTCTCCTAGAATCCATTTGAATTCACCTCCAAAACAATTTACATAAGATTCTGTGCCATTAGATCACCAATCTTATCTTCCTCCTGATTCACAAGTTCTAAGAAAACAAACTTGTCAGCTTTTATTAGGTGAATCTTCGATCTTTGTCATAATGCAGCAGCTCGACATTATCAATCTTTTGATGCTCGACACATACTATGTTACTCAACATCTACTGTAAAATCACTCGGCATCAATTGGATTTTACTAGCGCTCGACATCAACTAAAAATTACTCGGCATCACCTAACTTTCTCAAAATCTACTAACTTACTCAACATCCACTAGAATTTTCTTTCACTTGGCTCCAACTGACTTTTTTCTCAGCTTGCACTAACTTTTCTCAGCACCTATTATCCACTTGGTCAAGCTTGGCAAATGAACTTTGTTTAACTTTTTTCTTTTGAACCTTCTAAGTGTAGCCAGTCATTTTGTAACCTCAAGTAGATCATCAATACATCATGTTATCACTATTTTAACTGATTCTTGCACTTCAATACATAATCATAACTCAATATTTCCTCTAGGTACTTTTGTTACATCTTGTTGATCAAATCCCCCTCATCAATCAACTAAGTGATAGTGCTTGAAATATATAAGCAATTGTCTTACCAACATGTAACAGGTTTGACATCAGTGACAAAATAATGATTGAAACACATAGTCTTTTTCAATAATCTTTCTACTAAAATGATCTTTTCAATCATATATCAACAATCTCCCTCTTTGGCATTGATGGAAAACCAAATTGATCAACCAGTCAAACAAATGATGAACATCTTGCTCCATCAAACTAACTAGGTTAAAAAAGTAAGACAATACCAAAAAGAGAACTTGTATTTGAACTTCTTCCTCTATTAGCAACTCCCTCTTCTGATTTGGTTAGAAAATATAACTCCCTCTGAGTTCCTTCATTATCTATTTCTCTTCTTTCATGGATCAACAGAGTATCAGAATATCTCCCTCTTTTTTTTTTGATCCTTCCTCTAATTTCTTTTTTTCTTTCTCCCTCTTTTTGTTCTAATCCTTCATCTAATTGTTTTTCTCCATTTTTATTCTTGCACTTTATTAGTCTAATATACTTTCTCCCTCTTTGACAACAATGCGAAAGACATACACTCAACACTTGGCATCTTTGATATATGTAGATATAAGATTTTTTAGGTTCAATTTTCTCCCTCTGTCACCTTGCTTGTGACTAATTTGTAATTCTAGTTCTATGATTACTTTAGGCAATTCCTAAATTAAGATCCACTGCATCAATTTGTATAAAATGAATGTCAGCTTGTTTGATGTAGGGTACTCCCTCTATTTTTTACATAGCCTTTGATAGGGGTATCACCCCTAGTTTAACTTATAAGCATCCTTAGGTAATGCTTTTGTGAAGATATCAACAATTTTCTCCTTTGTGTTTATATATTTCATCTTCACCTCTTTATCTTGAACCAACTCCCTTACATAATGATACTTGATTGCAATGTGCTTTGTCTTTATATGCATTAAAGGATTCTTTGATATATTGATAACACTTGTATTATCACAATAAAGTGTCACTAGTTCTGTGATTTCTTCCTTCATTCCCTTAAGTAGCAACTTGATCCATACAATGTTTGTGCAATTGATATCAACAACAACATACTTTGCTTCAACAATATATTGGGAAGTATAACTCTACTTCTTGCTAGTTCATGTAACAAGTCTTTTGCCTAAGAATAATGCTTCTCCATTGGTGCTCTTTCTATCATCAATATTACCAACCCAATCGACATTAGTGTAGGCTTTCAATTCAAACTTTTCATTCTTCTTATAGTATAAGCCAAACTCTTCTATTCCTTTCAAGTATCTCATTATCCTTTTCATAGCCATCAAGTGATTCTCTCTAGGGTTAGTAGAGAATCATGCAAACATCCCCACAAATAATGCAATATCAGGTCTGTTGTGTACTGCATATTACAATTTACCAATCATGGATCTGTATAATGTTTGATTTACCTTAGCTGAATCATCATTCTTTGATAGCTTGAGTTTGTCACCATAGGTGTACTTACTAGTTTTGAATCCTCTAGTCCAAATGTCTTCAATATCTCTTTGACATATTTTGACTAAGTGATATATATACCATATTTCATTTGATAAACTTGTAATCCAACAAAGAATTTGATCTCACCAAACATTGACATTTCAAATTCTTGCTTCATCTGATTTGTAAAGTCCTTACACAAAGCATCTTGTCCTCCAAATATGATATCATCAACAAATATTTTAGATAATGGTATACCTTTTTCTTTATCTATCTTCATGTACAAATTTTTGTTATCATCTGTCCTTTCAAATCCAATTTTAACAAGATAAGTATGAAGTCTCTCATACCATGGTCTTGGTGCTTGTTTAAATCCATATAGGACTTTGTGTAGTCTACATACCATGTTCTTATTATTTTTTATCAACAAAACCTTTTGGCTATTCTATGTAGACTTCTTCTTCTAATATGCCATTCAAAAATGTAGACTTGACATCCATTTGATAGACTTTGAAACCTTTTTATGTAGCATAAACAAGTAGAATTCTCACTCCTTCCATTCTTGCAACAAGGGCAGATGTTTCACCATAGTCAATTCCTTCTTCTTGTGCATACCCTTTGCAAACTAATCTTTCTTTGTTTCTTGTCACTTCACCATTCTCATCTAACTTGTTTCTGAATATCCATTTTGTGCCAATCACATTCTTATCTTCTAGTCTAGGAACTAGACTCCAAGTCTTATTCTTTCTATCTCCTAAATTTCTTCTTCCATATCCTTGTACCAGTCATCATCTTCCAATGCATCTCTCACTATATTAGGTTCCTTCATGCTTAAAAAACATGATTCACTTCTCAACCTATTTCTTGTCATTGGCCTTGCATCTTTGTATCCAATGATTTGATCTATAGGGTGATGTCTTTTGACATATTTGGACAGTCTAGGCTTAGTTCTTGTGTTTACATTTTGTCTCTCAGCTTTAGTATCACTGTGTACATTTCTGTTAGGTGTTTCAACATCTCTTTCATATATGCTAATCTCAAAATCAGATTGTGCATTTTTATCATTCTGCAACTTGGCATCTGAATGCAACTCAACATTCATAGGTTGTGACTTAGTAGTTGTTGAGATTTTCTATTAGTTTACAACATGATTTGTAGCTTCTTCTTTAGCAGGCATTCCTTCATAATAGTATGCAAATGATTTTTTTTCTTCTAGTTATTTTGTAGGTTCAACCTCATGTGCTTCTATAAACTCATCAAAATTTACATTTTCACTCTCCACAATTTTGTTAGTGTTAGTATTTAAACACTTATAAGTTTTACTTCTTGTGGAGTAACCAAGGAATATACCTTCTTCACTCTTTTCATCAAACTTTCCACTCCTAATATCTTTAAGAATATAACATTTACTTCCAAATACCTTAAAGTATTTCACATTAGGTGGATATCCATACCATAGTTCAAAAGGTGTTGAATGAGTACCTTTCTTGACTTGCACATGGTTCAAGGTGTATATAGCAATACTGACAGCTTCTCTCCATTATTTTAGAGAAACATTCTTCTCCATCATGAGTGTTTTAGCATAGTCCATTCTAGACCTATTTCTTCTTTCAACAATTCCATTTTGTGGAGGTGTCCTAGGTGTAGATGTCTGTCTCTTGATTCCTATATCATTATAGAACATCTCAAACTCATCTGAAGTGAATTCTCCTCCTCTGTCTGATCTCAAGCATTTCAAACTCTTACCTGTTTCTTTTTTTACTCTTGCCAAGTACGATTTAAATATTTGAAAAACATCTAATTTTTGTTTTAGGAACATGGCTATCATCATCCTAGAGTAATTATCAACAAACAACATTATATACTTATCTCCTTTGTATATTTGCACTTCAATAGGTCCACACAAGTTAGTATGAGCAATTTCAAGTATTTCCTTAGAGGCATAAGCTTTACTTTTAAAGCTTGACTTTGTCATCTTGCCTAGCTAACATTGTTTGCATTACATTTTCTAGTTTTTTCAACTTAGGAAAACCTCTAACTCTTTTTATGTTGCTGATACTAATCATATTATCAAAATTACACGACATAATCTCTTGTACCAAATCCATACATCATCAAATTTTGCAATAAGAAAAGTATCATCTTCTATATCCAAATAGAATAGATTACCTCTAGTTTGATCACCTTTTCCAATCAAGTTTCCATTTGTATCACATCTCTTGGTTGATTTATTTTCAAACTCAACTTTGCATCCCAAATTATTCAATTGTCACACACTTAACAAGTTGTAATTCATTCTTTCAACATAATAAGCATTGTCACATGAAATCTTGTTTGTGAGTTTGATAGACCCTTTTCCTTTTATCAAACATGGTGCATCATTACCAAATCTTACACTATTTCCATCATAACATGTTAAGGTAATGAATTTACTTTTGTTTGCAGTCATGTGATGTGAGCATCCACTGTCAATGATCCATTTATCATTCTTTCACACAAGTCATAAGTGTTGTTGCCTCATCCTCATTAGATTTTTCCTTCATTGCAACATATACCACTTCATCATTTTCATCTAAGTCATGTTCATCGACAATATAGCATGACTTCTTTCCTTTGTCTTTGTAGTCTCTTCCATCATATTCTCTTTTATTTTTGTGCTTGTTTCCATCTGTGAAGTTCTTCTTCTATGTACATCTTGTTGCAATATGACCAACTTCAATGCAATTGAAAAAAATGATAAGTAACTTACCTTTAAACTTTCCTTTTCCTCTATGAAATCTTCTAGTCAGCAATGCTTCCAATTTTTCAATGTCTTCCTCATCTATGTTACTGTCAATGGATGCATACTTTATCTTTCTTCTTCTTCTTCTTCTGCTTTACCTCCTCAGAATCCTTCAGTAACAACTTTTCTTTGAAAGTTGATTCAATACTCTCTAGTCAGTAGTTGTCAAAATTAGATAGCTCAAAAGCAGTGAGTCTTCCTACCAGACCTTCAAGAGGTAGATTATTTCCTAGTATACATCTTAACTCTTGGATTGCAAATACTTTAATAGCATACATAGGCAAAAATGTTCTCAAGACTTTACTCAGCACAATATCATCATCTATTTTACCAGTAGCACCTTTTATTACAGTAACAACTTCTTTTATTCTAGCAACATATTGAGCAATATTCTCACCTTCTTCCATTCTCATGTCATCAAAATTACCTCTAAGGCTCTCTAACTTGCCTCTTTGAACATTTTTGTCTCCTCCATAGATGGTGTCTAGGGCATCCCACATCTATTTTTCACTTTTTAAGGCCTTTGATATCATCAAATTCAGCATAGCTTATGGCAGAGGCAATCTCCAACATTGCCTGATTGTGTTCTTTCTTTTTCTTCAAATCTTTAGTAGTTAGGGCTCCTATTGGATTAACATGTTCTATTGAAATGCAAGGTTGTGCATAATCACCAAGTCCTCCAAGGTGTAGCTTCATCAAAATTTTCCATGCAGAAAAGTTATCTCTGTTGAGCTTGGGTACCTCTCTTTTTGACATCTTGATCTTTGTGCTTTTAGTACCTTAAAACTAATCGTCTTAAGCAGATGGCTCTGATACCAATTGTTATAATTCTTTTAGAATAACTATGGGGGGGGGGTGGTGTGAATTAGTTATTCAAAGTGTCCAGATGTACAAATAAAACTTTTCACAATTTAGTGAACCCATAAAACATCCTTAACCATGCATGCATTCATTGTGTGTTAACCAAAAGTAATATGTTACTATCAAATCAACTTGCAGAAATGTAAAGCATGAAACACAACATATCCATCAACACATTTGACACAATGATTGAATGTGGAAACCCAATTTTGGAAAAACAATCAGTAACACGTTACTCCTTTTTCACTCTTTTGAAGTGATGCCTTATTAAAGGCCAACCCTGTTAAAGGTTACAATACACACTGTTAAATGTAACCTGGTTAAGGTATTTCAATCACATTGTTAAAAGTGAGCCTTGTTAGAGGACTTTAGGCCATTCACTTGGAATGCCACCCTATTAAAGGATTTTCCAATGACTATTAAGTCAACCTTACTCCAAAGGATTTACCCTAGGCTGATACAATTGTTAGAAAGTAACAATACAACTTTGATCTGATATAACTTACAATCTTACTTGCAAATTAAAAATCACTATTCAGTCCTCAACTCTGCTTAGCTTCCAACCTTTGCAGCTCTGATAGCTTGTTCACCCTTCAAGCATTCATCCTCTTTAAGCCTTCTTGATTAGTATGCCATTGCAAACTTCTTTACTTGGGTCACTTGATGAAGTAAAACCCCTTTCCTTCTCCTTGTCAGATTTTCACATCAAAATTAGGGTTTTTAATGGATTAGGTAGGATACAATGTATCTAGCTCATATCTTGTCTTTTCTAGAAACTTCTCCTAGAATCTATTTGAATTTGCCTCCAAAATAGTTTAAATAAGATTTTGTGCCACCAGCTCATCAATCTTATCTTCCTCCTAATTCACAAGTTCCAAGAAATAAAACTTGTCAACTCTTATTTGGCGAATCTTTGATCTTTTTCATAATGCAACAGCTCGACATTATCGATATTCTAATGCTTGACACATTATGTGTTACTTAGGATCTACTATAAAATCACTTGGCATCAACTAAGTTTTATTGGTGCTCAACATCAATTGAAAATTACTTAGCATCAACTAACTTTCTTGGCATGTACTAACTTACTCGGCATCCACTAGAATTTGCTTTCACTCAGCTCCAACTGAGTTTTTTCTTGGCTTGCACTAACTTTTCTTGGCACCTACTATCCACTTGGTCAAGCTTGGCAGATGAACTTTGTTTAACTTTGTTCTTCTGAACTTTCTAAGTATAGCCAGTCATTTTGTAACCTCACTTGTAGATCATCAATACATTATGTTATCACTGTCTTAACTGATTCTTGCATTTCAATACATAATCATAACTCAACCTTTCCTCTAGGTACTTTTGTTACATCTTGTTGATCAAATCCTCCTCATCAATCAACTAAGTGATAGTGCTTGAAAGATATAAGCAATTGTCTTACTAGCATGTAGCAGGTTTGACATTAGTGACAAAACAATGATTGAAACACACAGTCTTTTTCAAAAATCTTTCTACTGAAATGATCTTTTCAATCATATATCAACATCTATAAGACCATTGGTCAACCAAATCCTTTGATTCACATTCATCCCATAAAAGAAGCATAAAAGAAGAGACAAAGCATGCAATCCCTCTAGTATGAATAGCTAATAATATTGCATTTGAACTTCTAAATGTATGAATGTCACTTGATCCTATAAGTGTACAAAAATGTTGAAAATTTTAAATGTTAGGTTCATGTATCAAACAAAAATGTCTAACAACCATAGACTTTTTTGTATTACCTGGTCCCATCATAGAGTTACACCATTGCATGATTAGTTTTGCATTTCCTAATGTTGTGACCACCTTCATAGTTTAATTCATCTCTACTAAGAGTTCTTTTCATACATGCTCTAGCATCATCATGCTCTCCATTTCTATGTCCTATCTTAGTAAAATTCCAAAAATGTTGCACTCCATTTGTCACATGTATCCTACTCAACCAATATAACATCCTTGCATTCTTGAATTGTGAATTGCAATTTTTTGACCATATTATGTGTTGATTGTATCTTACATCTCTTTTGTTTAAATTTTCATAGAAAACTCTAAAACATCCTTACAAAAACTCTAATGAATGAGTTCAATCATCTATATAGAAGTGATACTCTCTTAAAACCTTTATATCCTAATTTGTGCTATCATGTGCATGAATGAATGATACGTGTACAAAAAATAACACTTGTGTAGAGTGGTAATGCATTTTTTGCACATAATTTTTAGGCTTAATTGCATAGTTTTTAGTG